>JAFIDM010009631.1:48809081-48824997 GCA_023159025.1 Thereuonema tuberculata | reverse complement strand
GCTTTGAATAATTAGCAGCGAGATTCCAAGAACCCAAATCCTCCGAAGGGGTAGGAAAGGAATGAAGTGACAGGCATGGTCGAAAATTCTCCGTAAAGGCTTGGCTTTCTTAAAGTGAAGGGGCGGGGCTGAAAAGATAATACGATGGCATGCAAAATGGAGAAGAAAGATGCTTTTGGCCATTTTTGAGGGTGACGAGTTATCCGGAGTAGAATTAAATTTGGTGACGGGTAAAGGAGGATTATTTTACATTATTATGTATGAGACCTTGTCAGGACCAAAGGAAAACGACGACTTAAACGGGCAACGACTTAACGAGATTTTACTGTATTTTCAACTGGTTAAAAAGTTTTCCACTAATCTTCAACAAAAGACGTGTAAGACCATATCTCCAACAAGTAGTGCTTGGAAAGTTTTCCTAAAAATAATAAACAAGTTTGTTTTTTATCCAAACTGTGAACTCAATCAAGCTCAAGTTACCATAAAAGAAATGAACAATGAAATGTTTCATAGTTTGATTCTGAAGGATAAGTGAGACATGATACTGTACGTGAAATAATAATAATCTATCTTTTTTAATTATTTTTGTTTTGTTACACATTAAATAATACAGTTCCATAAGGAAAAGAGTAGCCATCAACAGGTGTTTCCAAATATTTCATCCTTTTTAAATATCTTCCATTATATTTATCTAACTTAATGAATTCCTTCATAAATACTGAATTAATTTTAAAAATTAATAATGTGTAGATAATTTTCTGCTTGCATTACAAAACTTTATTCAGTGACTATTTGATTCTGAAATGAATGAAATTACAGAATCAGTAAAACCTCAAAATTTTCCTTTGCAAGTCATGGCATTAATATGTTTAGGAAAAATGGATCATTAAAACTAAAAATAAAACCACTGTCTTTTCTAAAGTTAAAATAATGATTTTGCAATGTCAAACCATAAATATTAATATGTTAGCCTAGTAAAGTACAAGATATAAAGAATATTATAAATTATTATTATTATTATTTTTATTAACTATAATAGGTTTAAATTTCCTTTACAGGAATAAAAGAGATATCTTTAGTATCTCGAAACAGATTTTTTTTAAAAATGAACAAATCAAGAGGATTAATATTTTTCTTTAAATGGTAAAATTATTTTGACATCTGCAACCCTTAAAAATATTGCATATAAAAGAATCAAGAAGGAACAGTTGTTATTGAAAGATAAGGCTTTATATTTCAACCTCTTACATTAGCTTGTCTTTATTTTTTATACATTGTTAGAGTATAAAATTCTGTACTATTGGAAAGATGGGATTTTAATTTAGATACTCCAATTTTTGTATCTATTTGAATTAGAAAATTTATGTCTGATGTGTCGTGCTCAAAAAACTACGTAATTTTAAATATAAGAATATTTACATATATAAATATAAATATATATAATATTTAAATAAATAAAATATAAATATGTAAAACGAAATTTGAAAGAATCCCTTACCACAAGATTGCGAAATTATTAAAAAGTTTTTATCCTTATCCTGAAGATAAAGTAATAGAAAATCAAGAGTAACAGGAAATCAGATTAAAAAACTTACTATTATTCTCACTGCAAGTTTCTCTGTTATCTAAATATCCATTCTCAACTGCATGCTTGAAAATCATTTTAACCGATTGTAAAGCTGCTAATATTTCACCGTCATCATCAGACTGAAAATAAATAAATAAGAATCTTTCAAATGTAATTTTATAAAACAGTTTTCAAAAATCAGAATCAGGAAAAAAAAAATAATAAATTAAAAAATAAACAAATTATATATTACGTTAAATGACAATAAGTAATATTAATAATGTTTCTTGCATCAACCATATGCTAAATGAGCTAATAAATATCGAAAGTTATTTAAATTATGAATAATAGCAAATTTAAATTATTCAAATGAAATAAAAGATTACTGAAATTAATGATTAAAAAGCCAAATAAAATACTGTTAAAGTTCTTACAAAAACAGCATTTATTTATAATTTGGTATGGACATATTAGCTCAAATTTAAAGAATTCTCTTAACCTTTTAAGGTCAGCCATGGCTTATAGACACAGTACATATTGTGATCTAGAGACCAGGCGTGACTTACTGACACAACAAACTGAGGAGGAGAGGACAAGTGTGGTATATAAGCTACACTGAAATATTGTTTATTTTTCCTTTTTTCTTTTGTGTCTAGTGCAGAAAGACTAGCTCAAAAATTCCCATTCCTAAAGGGTTAAAGGCTATCGAAAGAATTATCTGAGATAATGGTAGATACTCTTGTGACCAATTAGAAGCACATTATTAGTCCTGCAGGTTAATAATACAGTGTTTGTTAAACATTGTCTCTTCATATTTAGATAGGATTTGAAATCAAACTGTTAAGAATATAGTGAAGCTACCGTTTTAATTGTGTAAGACATCATAAACCATTCTAACATGCCACAGAATGACTATGTAGTTGCAGGAGTTATTGAAACATCTTTCAATTCAAAACAAAAGATGTAGTGCAACATTCAAAAAGTAGGGGAAATTTGATCAAAATGGAGACAGCAAAATGGATGGATTATGTACATAATAAAAAAGAATGTGTTCTAATAAAATGATCTTTGTGATGATTATATTTAGTAGCTTTTAAATTTCTGATTTCACTTTCACATTTTGCACCTGCTAAATTTTATAAATTCAAAAGAAAGTGTTCTGATACTCTTTTTATATAAAAAAAAAAATTGTAGTTGAGAGGAAGGGCAAAGTTCTATGTCTTGTTATGTGTACTTTATGGCATCCAACCAGTCTTTTCTTCTACCCAATACTTATGGATGTTGTAGCATACTTCTTGTGCTATCCTTAAAACCTTTTTCTGTCTTTTGTGTCTTCCTCTGAACCCTTACCAAACTAGTTTGAAATTAACTAAGGTATTTGTCATATTCTTTCCATTTCAATTATGCTAGGCGAATACGTAGCAATCTGCGGCAATATTGTGGGACAATATTGCCCCTTTTTATTGCTGACAACCGTTGTCAGTTCAGATCACGCGCGAACACGTAGTTTTTCCGCAACGAATATTGCCGTGACAATTAATAGTTACGGCGCTTCTCACTAGGGCGAGCCAAAGAGAGCGTGTTTCCGTACAGAATTGCTATAGTATTTAAACGCCGTCCCTCTGTAGAAATCAATTACAATTCTTTCATTATCAATCGACAAAATGTTGTTGTTGGAATTATCTGTTTTGGGCCGATCCATTTTGCTGATTTTAATCCTTGTTTCTCAAACAAAATGGCCGGCGTGAGTGACTGAAATGCCGATTTTGAAGCCCCGCCTCCTTTGACGTCACCATTGTCACGTGATTTCATCCGTTCATGTGATTCGCTCTCGTTCCAGCAATACGTTGCGACAACTAAAATTGTTCCTTTTTTTCCGACAATCTCAATTGTCTTGAAATGGGCAATCTTTGACAATATTGTTTATTTTTATTGCCGCAAACGGTTGTCAGCAATGAAAAGGGACAATATTGTCCCACAATATTGCCGCAGATTGCTACGTATTCGCCCAGCTTTTAAGGTTAAATCTTTTTAACTATTCCCTGCATTTTCAATTCCTTCCTTAAACCTACATTTTCCCCTTGTCCAGTTGTCTGAAATTTACAAGGATTCTAAAAACCCTCCCTTTAAGTAGACTAAACTGCTGTAGATATCCTCAAATCCATGCTTCCTACTCAAATTATTTTTGATAATTGTTTTTTTTTTTTTTTAAATCTTGATTAAACATATCCCAAGGCAATGGAATAAGGGCTTTGTTAATGCCATTTACATTACATCCATATCAGCCATTCTTTTCTTACTTAACTCTTCAAATAGCTTCATTTCATATCTTAGTTCTTCAATGCTCCCCTTTCTAAGATGAATACTATTATTATGAAACACTAATAAAAAGGATATCTAACAGAATTCACAGTCTTTTGCTTTCGCGCCTTGAGCTATCGTCGACAGAAATCTGACTGATAAGTTCCTAACAAGGATGAAACAGCTGTCCTAGATTCCCGTCAATGATAGCTCCAAGGTGTTAAATCAAAAGACTGTACATTCTGTAGATCCCTCTTCTTACATATAACATTATATGCATGTTAAACTTTCCAATTTAAGAATGCTATTATTAATTACAAACTCGGCAATGTTTAAAGGATTCATCCTGGACGATCACTCATGCAGGATTTTAAGGTAAGGTATTTGCAATCTCATGAATTGCTTATTTGTGTATCTCCTTTCTGTTTAAGAAAAAAACAGAAATAGGTCATTTAATGTAAGTCAAACAATGGTATGGACTATGCATATTTTGGATAGGAAACCTGTGCTGCAGAAATAAATGAAGTGTATTACAAGATGCAAATTATTAGCGACCAGACATCAGTTTCTTTTGCGATCAGTTCCACTTTTTTCTAATGAATTATTCTTGAACAAAAAAAGAAATACTTATTTTACTGAATACACTTCAAGCTTTACTTTAAATCACTGCTTCAAGATTACCAGCTGTCAATAGTGACATCCAATATTTGAAATTAATATTATGATTTGATGCCACTGTTTTTAAGATGTCACTTTTGTATCCAAGCTTAAAAAAAAAAAAAAAAAAAAAAAATGCTTTGCTTTTAGACAGATAAAAGCAAAACTGTCTTTGCCAGATAGATTGTATCTTCAATCAGATTTTTAATAGTTTAATCACTGTTTTGCCTAAAACCATTCTGTGTTGTTGTTGTTCTATTTTTAAAATTTAGAATAACTACTTTACATTTCAAAAGGAAAGTTTTAAAAATTTTCATCTTTAAAAAAGTTAAAAGGCTTAAATAATTATTTAAAATTCTTGTATTAAAAAAATAATTACAATGATTTAAAAGTTTTTTTTTCTAACATTGTGAATCAGTGATATAATTTATGAAAAGTGGATCAGTGTATAGAAGTTGGTTTGAAAATACAGCTAACTGCTAATGATGTTTAACCATGACCAAGTTCCTGCCACTACAGTCTCAATTCCAGCTATATATAGAGTGGGTGAAAAGTTCGTATACATCTGGATATAAATGTATGCTATGGAGAAATCATATATGTAACATTTTCGGATATGAAGTTCAAAAGATCTGAACGTTCATTTTTGGCCAAAGGAAACTCCACTGCAAGTTATGATTTGGGCAGGATAACAAAAGAACCATATTTTTCATGTATCTGCCAGGACCATATTTTTCAATGGCCCAGTGAATCAGACGACTTATCAGCATATGATTAACAAATGGTTGCTGCCTTAACTCCAGATGAAAGACATAGCTGACACCGTGTGGTTTCAACAAGACGGAGCACCAACTCATTTCGTCATGAGAGTGCGATTGATGAGCTTTTCCCAAACAGGTGGATGGGCGGGGATTCGAGAACTTTCCTTCACCTTTGCCATGGCCACCACACAGCCCAAATCTCACCACACTAGACAATTCTCTGTGAGGAATCATTAAACAGAAGTCCGCAAACAGCAATACATTTCCAATACTTAGTTGCAGATTCCTGTGCGCAATGCCTTCATGACTGTGATGCCACAAATGCTATGGAAAATGAGCATACAGACCTAATGACGGATCCCGTCTGTGCAGAGACCATGGAGGAGTGCATACAGATGTTTTGGATCCATAATAGGCACCAATTCATTTCAAATCCAGTTTCCTGACAGGGTTATACGAACTTTTTGCCCATTCTGCACAGTAGATAAATTTAATAAAATGTGAGTTTTACAGTCTCGCACAAAGATAAAGATTCCAATTAAGTTTGTTTTTTTGTGATTATCTAAAGATTTATTTCAAAAACTATCGTAAAGTATTCTATAATGAATAGCAATGAAACCACTGCAAGGCACTCTATACAAAGGAAATGTAAAGTACGGTAAATTTCAATTTTAATTTTCAGGATTATCACGCTTTTGTATTTTGTTGCCAAAGAAAATAGGTCCAACTTGCAGGTTTAGCAAAGAATTGTCAGATGCAAATTAAAACGTTTCAAATATGAAATTTCATTTTTCTAAAGGAATTCAATAACAATCTCTTTTCGTTAGACAATAATATTTGTATTCATTCTCCGCCAATTGAAATGCATTAAAATCAAAATAAACAAGATGGCGACTAATGATGTAAGCTTTTTACATTAGACTTTTGTTGGATCTGCCCAGAGGGAAACATCTGTCACGACAGAACAAGTAAATGCTAACGAATATTTACAGTGAAACCAATGAAGAGAAAACAAAAGATGTAGTAGAAATGGTTCATATGCTATCTGGAGTAAAGAAAAAGATTCATTGCTCACTGATCTTCTGCCAGTCAGCTAAGATTTCAACCGTTCATTCATTTCCCCAGTCATGTGAACATACAAAAACAAAAGTTATGACTGTCACTGAATGTCAACAGTTCATTTCAGAACTATAAAATCAAGTGAACATAAAAAAAAAAAAAAAAGTTAATATCTATTATACAAGAAAAAATTAAGATATTTTAACAGCTAAGTCAAGAAAGAGATGTGGAAAAATTTCATCAAGTACACTACACCAGTAGAGGAAATTTTTGGAAAATCGATAATGAAAGAGAGAATGAAATCCAAAGCTTTGTAATAGAAATTGACAACCATCCAGCCTATGACGAAATTGTAAACAGTACAATCACAAATTTTAATAAAAATTCAATGTTTACTGAACATCAACGGTTCTTTTCAGAACTACAATCTCAAGGAGTAACTTAAAAAAAAGAAAAAAAAAAGCTTCCATTTCTACTCTACATTAATAGTTCATTTCCCAGTCAAGTGAATTTACAAAAGTAAAAAAAAAAATATCATATTCACTGAATATCAACTGTTCATTTCACATCCCCAATCATGTGAACTTACAAAAATAAAGCATTACCATATTGAATGATGTTCATTTCATATCACCCCTGCTGTGAACTTACAAAAACAAAAATTATCATTTTCACTTAAGACTAACAGTTCTTTTTGCATCCCCACTTATGTGAACTTTACAAAAATAAATAATAACAAAAAAAGTTAATATTATACAAGAAAAAAAAAATAACATGTTTTCATTTCTAATGAAGATAATAGATTGTCGTAAACCTTTTGTATATAATTATCTATAATATACATTCTTTTATGTGTAGAATACATATATTACATATCATTTTTCATACATAATAAAAGTAAAGGAGGAATGAATGATTTAAATTAAATTTAATAGAAAAACTCAAATTCCTGGACTGAAAAAAATGTTTAGACGAATACTAAATATCTTCATTTATATATATACTGTATATGTTTGTGTGTTTGTATAAGATGTCTTTTTAAATAATTATAATGTAATTTCTCTATGGTAGTATATTCAAAGGTTTTTGATATAAATATTTCTGGCCAAAACATGTAATATACAAGGTGTTCATAATTAAAGTTCACATTTCGAAAGGCTGTAATTGGAGAACCAATCATATTCACACGAAGACATCCGTGATGTTTTGTTTTTTTGAGCCAAACAAAATTCCATCAAAACAAAAAAACTTCCAAATGTGGCCGCTAAGAAATATATGGCTCTGCAATACTGTAGTAAATAATTCACATGCAGTGACACTTGATTAAAAACTGCTATAAAAGCAGACAGGGGAAGAATGCATCACTTCATTGTATAATGACAATGTTACCAAAGGATTGCGCACTTCTTGTGAAGCTTTTTTATCAAAATAACAACTGTGCCTTAACATCATTACAAAAGTTTAGGACAGTAAAGGGACTAAAAAACTGGTCCTATGACCACAAATGGTGCTTGAAAAATGATCCAGAAATTGAAAGACTGTTTCCTTATAGGTAAAGCTGGCAGAAGACGGAAAAGTGTCAACTATTAGACAGTGGAAGATGTAGCCATATCATTGGAGGAAGAAAGGATGAAAATATTATGGGAAGCAGCAGTGCACAGTGGGTTGCATGGCCATTAGACAAACCTGTAAGCACCCATTCACAAAGTTCTACAACACATTTGAATTATGTGTAGCCACTACAGATTGCAGTGCCATATATCGCCCTCGTGGCCATCTTCGGAAGTATTTTTTTTTATTTTCCGCCAAACAAAATTTCATCACCACTGATTGGTTCTCCAGATACAGCCTTTCAAAATGTGAACTTTAATTATGAACACCTTGTATTAGTAATGAAATGTGACACAACAAACACATTAAGAACTAATAAAAAAAAATATTCTGTATTGATGGCAGATCATAATTTTATTTCTATGTTTGTGTTTATAATTTGATATTTTAAAAAAATGCGTCATAAAAATTGTAAAAAAAAATAAGACTAGATACTTTTTTTTTCCTCTGAAATTTTTTTTAGCAATAGTTATTGCTTTGAAATCGACTAACTTCCATTATAAAGGCAAAATACTGATAATGTCATCTTGTGTTCCTTCTGGAGGAAGGATACATTATTTCATCTTGTAAGCAGTCTGCAGAATTGGAGAGGAATAAAGATTAGTAATAAAGATTCAACAAAGTCTAATCATCCATCCTCATACTTGTTCTAAAATAATAAATAAATAAATAAATAAATAAATAAGTAAATCTTTACATTACTGGTTGAACTACAAAAAAGCATAGTTTGGGAACTTAAGTGGACCTTGTAATCATTAAAATTTAATATCTAAATAGTACGATTAAAGCTTTAGCTATGAAATTTTATGTAAATCACGGCACTGCACTGATGTGCGGTGTTATTGTTATTTAATGATTTAAAGGCCCCGTATTTTGGCCCTTATTTAAAAGTGGTCTATAAAAACTAAAGTGGTTATATAAACTAAAATTGAATTAGATGCATATGATAATGTCAATTTTGTGAAAATTTGTATATTATTCTTTAAGATATACTTAAGGGCGTAGTATTTTTGACTATATTGTAAAGTGCCTTATAAAATGGCACTACAAGCACAAAAATCTAATCAGAACTGAACAATAAGACTAGTATTCTAAATAAGTTTGAAGTTGATAAGTAAATTACTCTTTGGGCTATTTAGGGGAAGTGGACCACCAACCTATGGTCCGCAGCTGTATTATCAATTTAGTATTTATTAAGTGCTAAGATTTTGCCCTTAACAATATTAATGTGACAACTTTCTGTATCCAAATTCATGAACACTGAGTGAATAAGAACTTAAGTATTTCTTCCATTTCATTTACTTAAATATACTGCTGGCTAGGAGCCAAAATGGTCTAACTACAGACTAGATAGTTTTGAGAAAACTCTGTTTAAAGACTAAAAAAAATCCTCCAAATCAAGTTTTATAGTTCAATAAGTGAAACTGTCTTCGTAATTATGCATGTTTGAAGTCCAAATTTTGGTAATTTTTTTTTTTTTCAAAATTACAATATTTGACCTAGAAACTGCAGTTAGAACAAATTTGCTGTAAAGGACTATGCTTCAGAAATTAAGGCAACAATGTTCTAAGTAATGTAAAAATAAAGCTTAACGTGCATCGCATCAAAAAAAACTTTATGTTTCTTAATGTTCTAAGTAAATTATTCAGTTTTAATGGTCTTTGATTAATATTTGTTTTTCTGAAATATACATGTTTGTTTATATATACTGTTATGTAACATCATTGAATAATAAAGAATTAAAAAAATTAACAATGCAGCATAATGATTTGTGTAACAAATCATTTCTGTTTACAATGATAGGCTATTGTAGTAGGGATTTTTATCAGCTACTATCCATTTCTTGAGTCCAAGGAGTCCTTTTTAACGACCCATATAATTATGGAGTTATTGTGATAGCGAACAAAATCGATAGCTGTTGCATTTGATCTGTCCGTTCGTGTCTGTGCAGCCCCAACAACTCCCGACGGAAGGTCTGATCGACTTCACCATCTTGTTTTGAGGCCCAAACACCATACGAATGGGGTATTTTCAGGGCCATCCTCCCCAACCCTAATGTTCGAGATATTTGTTGTTGTTTTCATTGGATTTCCGTTATTAGCTTAAAAATTAGAAATACAACCACCTTATTTCAATTGTCAGCTATAGCTTGGTAAGTAAGGTTTTGGACACATATACTGAAGATAGTCGGTTCAAGTCCGTATATCTACTGTTTTGTTTTTGTTTTTTTCCTCTTAATCTTTTTTTCTCAATGTCCGCATGTTTTTTTTCTCATATTTTGCCTAAGATTTTTTAAAAAATTTTTCTAATTTTATTGTACTTCCTTTTTTTTATTATTATGGGTCGCTCTTAAATTTATGCTTTAGCACAAAATTTATATTCACTTGTTTTATCTTCATCAACACCAATCGCATTTGGATAGGCCAACGGTAATTTCAAATGCTCCAAGTCAACAGCTCTGCCCCTTACTACTACATTCTACTGATATTTCTTCAAGGAAAGTAATTTTCACATCACTGTTAGCTTTTTCTAATCTAAGCCAATGCATTGTTACAATGCCTGCGAATGCTCATGAATCTGAGATTCCACTTCTTCTCAATTGATAAAATCTTTGTGGCTTATCTCAAGAACTATGTAAGACAACGTTTTACATGCATTACGTATGATCTGGTGAGTCACTGGGTGCTTCAACTTTTCCTTGCTTCGTAGTTCTGAAAATTGTTGAGTGTATAGAATCACATTTCATGAAAGAATGGCCAGCCTCAAAAAATTTATGGTCAACAACTTCTAATTTCGTGGATTTCAGCGGATCAGTGATTAACATGGAACATAGCATAGGACTATGATTTTGACCACCACAGGTAACACTGTACAGAACTGCCTTATTTATCCTTTTTCTATTCTCTTCCATTAATCAAATCCAAAGAGCTGTAGCAACATGAAAACTTTTTACGTGTTGATTCTGCTGTGCTTCTTTTTTTCTCTGTCTTCATCATACAACTTGTTAAAAATATCTTATGGACCTTGCGGTTGCCTGTCCCCCAAAAGCCTTATTAATTTTTTCTTATTCTGAAAAAGTTATCAAATTGTTGCAATTTTTCTTACAGCTGTATTGTCCTTGCACTTGGCGCAGTAGTTCATTGTTCTTACGTTTACATTACTCTCCCTTATTGTATGCAGCCATTTTTGGGATTTTGATCCAGTTTTTTGGTTTTCTAACATGCTTTCGTGTCTTCCACTTTTCTTCGCCTCTGCAGCATCATTAATATCGTTGCCATTAGAGTGCTGTTTCCTGAATTATCTAATAGTTGAGAAGCTTCATTAATCCTGACATCATCATCTCCATCAGGATGCGCTTAACATCAAAATCTTTATCATCTTCATCACTCCTTTGCAGGAACACTGAAGCATCTGAATCCTTACTGTCTTTATCCCTGAACAGGAAGAACGAATCATCTCAATCTAACATCCAAGAATTTAAGAAATCAAAACCACATAAAACATTCAAACTCACATTAAAATCGTAACCATTTCAAACGCAAATCTGCAGTTTGAACATTATTACTCTGCATAACATTTGAAAATTCGTAGATAGAACAAAATGGAATTTTAATTTTAGGGTGAAAACATTTTTTTTCAAGAATGTCCTTAATATTAAAAAATCTGTATTTTTATGTGGTTTTAGTTTTAATTGTTAATAAGAAATTCATAAAAATTGTAGATAGAACATTTTGGCTCCTAGCCAGCGATACAGGGTGCAAGGAAAATCCTAAGTCAGCCAAATAACTTTTGAATGAAGATAAGAGTTAGGGAAGTTAGGTTTGGTATAGAAAAGCTACTATGAACTATCAGATGAGATTGACGGCAGCACCACTAGCAGCAAAATATGGAAGTTAATAATACTATCTCGCAAACTATGAGAGATACGAAAAAAATAAATAAATAAGAAAGTTGTAGAGCATCACCAAATGAGTAAGAAATGACATTTTACAGAAAAGAATTACGCAAATATAATGCGGTCGACATCAAGAAGTGCCTTCTGATTTGTAAAGTGTTATTTCCTACTAATGGTTGTGACGTGATGCCAATCCTGCAGATAAAACTCATGCTTTGCAGTTGATAAAAAATTATCGGCTATCAAATATTCTTTTAATGACTACATAGTATCTTGTAAACAAAAGATCATGGCAGGTTGTTCAAAACCTGCCATGATGAAAAGTATTGTGAGATGGTACTGCTGTACTGCAAAGTCGACCGGAACTCTAGGGAAGTTGCTCGGCAATACACAAAGGTGCATGCTGCCAATGTCTACTGTCTTCTATTTGCATGATTCTTTTCTGTAAAATGTCATTTCCTACTATTTCGGTGATGCTCTACAACTTTCTTATTTATTATTTTTTCCGTATCTCTCTGTTTCCGAGATAAGGTTATTAATTTCCACATTTTGCCACTAGACGCGCTGCCGTAAGTCTCTCCTGATAATGCACAGTTGATTTCCTATACCAATACCGAACTTCCCTAACTCTAGCTATCTTCATTCAAAAGTTATTTGGATATCTTAGGACTTTCTTGTGTACCCTGTATAATATTTAATCAATAAATTTTATGTATAATTTACTTGTCATCTGATAATTAATTAACAACTTGTGTTATTTAATGTAAGTCTAATCATCTATTGAATAAATACACTATAGTACCAGAAAAACTGAGACAGCTGCTTCCATTTCCTGTATATACCACCACATTCCGCATTAAATGGTATCTTCCAGAATTGAAGTGTGAATAAAGGTCAATATCTCTGCAATATTAAAAGTATTTAACGTGCAGTTAAAATCATAATGAAACCGCCAACCATGAAAGCACTATGTACAATTGTACATAGTGCTTTCATGGTTGACGGTTTTATTATCTCTGCAATATGTTGTCATATAATTCACAGTTACAATGGCAATGTATCGTAATTTAAATGACTTTGCATGAGGCATGTTAGTAGGTCCAGAGAATGGGTCACTCCATCTCCAAAATTAACATGAAATTTGGATTTTCACATGCAACAATTTCAAAGGTGTCCTGTGACTATACAACATCAAGAAAGACATCAAACATGCAGCACTAATTGTGGCCAACGAAAATTTCGTGGTGATTGTGGACAGTGTCCTCTTGCAAGCATTGTAATACCTGACAGATATGTGACACAGAAGCAGATAACAGAACAATGTTTTGGGCCACATGTAACATTGGTGTTCATTCAGTACAATTAAATATTTTCTTTCTTCAATGGGTTACAGGAGCCTACGGCCCATTCGGGTCTCATTACTGCCCTGACAGCACAGGGCTCTGTGCCTAGCCTAGGCTCTTGAACAACTGTCAATGGACAAGAAAATTGGAAACATGTAGCCTTGTCTGACAAGCCGCAGCTTGTATTTAGGTATTTTCAAATGATCAAACTTCCTCCGGTTGTTCTGCAGTAAACACCAGTTACTACTGCTGCCAAGAAAAAAGTGTAGAAAAATCCATGCAAGGATCAATGCCATCTAGATCTAGTAAATGTTGCTTAAAACAGTTCTGAAAAAGTGGATGGGAACCAACATTAGTGCTATGACAAGTCTATAAATATGAATACAAGTGTACATATAATGTTTATAATAAGGTTTAATACTAGGCCCGGTAGCCAAATGCTACGGCACTTGACTGCGACCTGGAGGAGCCGGGGGTTCAATCACTGAGCCCCACAGAGTTCAGGAATTTTTCATGTTGAAATCTCGTCCAGATGGGTCCACCCTGCTCTCTAGAATGGGTACTAAGTTTCTTTTCCAGGGGTTAAAGGCAGACATCAAGCTGACAACCAGATCTCAACTTAGTTCTGTTGGTCAGAATATGCAGAGCCTTAACTTCAGCAACCCCAAGGGCCTCTGTAAGTTTGTCATGGGAATACTTTTTAACTTTTTTTTTAAAACTTTATGGTTTATACATGTTCTACATTTGTCCAAGTTTCTCTATACAAGAATATTCAAAAGATTCAGTTTTTGATAGTTTGAAAATTTTGGTCGTAAGTGTAAATGTTCGTAAGTTGGGGACAACCTGTATTTCTTAAGAATTTCATTACACACAATAAAAGCAATGAAAAGCCGGGTCTGTTGCAGATTTTAATAACTAGGTTTGATGTTCTGCAAATATAAATGTGTGTTGCTATGAAGTGAAAAAGGTTGAGAAACACAGATTTACATGATCTGTGTCCTTGTTAACCGTTGAATGAACACTAGTGCATGTTATCAAGCCAGCTGAATTACAAGATGTGAAGTGTTGCTATTTTTGGTTAGATTACGTTAAGAAAGCTGAGATCATATTGACTAAAACCATTTATTTCAGTATGGTTAATCAGGTATTCACCAAGAAATTGTTTTGGCTATCTTGGTGGCATGAGATGCACTTTCATCCATCAACAAATAAACATTAAATGGTGATGACCATACTACTAAAACAGAAGGCTGAATGTGTGAAACTTATTTTAGAAGTTACTGATATCAAATTCAAAAGTAATCCAGACCATTTTTATATGATCCATACAATTTCATTGGTATGTTGTAACTTTATCCCAAATTCACCCACAGCAGATTAACTGAGTAGCCGATTTCAAACAAACTTAACGCTCAATCCGCGCGTGAATAACGTGACATTTGGCGCCACTTTCTTTTGCCTTCTTTATCCTAGCTCAATTATATCTGATTATTTCTCGTTACCCTACGGTAGCAGTGTATTCCCTTACTTATGCTATCATCATGATCAGTTTGAGTCTGCAATGTTTTATTATTTTTACTAGCCGGGTTCCGTCGCTTCGCTCCGGAACCCTTGCATCTATAGCATTAAAAAAAAAAAAAACTTTATTTATTTAGCAAATTAATATTGAGATCGGAGAATATACGTCTTCCCAGCCCGTTGTGGCCTTCTCCACTTAACTCAGATGTATTGCAGGTTGGTGCCACACACCTGGGGCCGCCATACAGTTCATCGTTATTTTGCCCGAGTATTCCCTATCCTGTAAGAATTTCAAAAAATCCGGCCTTATTCCTTGTCTACATCGTAAAGGAAACCTCTGTGTAAAATTTCAGCTTTCTAGGTCCAAGGGTTTGGGGTGGGCGTTGATGAGTCCGTCAGGACTTTTCTTTTTATATATGTAGATTTTCATGAATTTTGTTTTGTTAACATCATTGATTAGTTCTTTATAGATTATATTTGGATCTGAAATTTTCTCATTTTCAACTGTTATCCGATTCGCTCTTTACATATTATTCCTGGTGTTTTGATATCATGTGTATTTATGAAAATATGATCTATATTGTTTTCGTATTTCCATGAATTGTACAGTTGTTTCTTGTTGTTTCATAAAGACGATTTTTGAAACCCATTATTGCACATAAGTATTTCTGTACTGCATTGTTTTATTCATTTTGAAAATATCAATATTTACGTCGGCAATGAGTATAGTTGGATAGTTGTTTAATATATTTTCATTTTTTATGAATAGATTCTCTATTTTAGTAACATTTTAGTAATTTGTAATTTAACATTTTGCTTACAGAATGACAGACAGAATAACGTTTTTATAATATATAATATAATGATATATATAAAAATGAATGTATCTTTCTTTCTTTGTCCTTTATACACTCCTAGGCCCTTTGACCTATCTGGACCAAACTTTGCAGAATTACTCTTTAGGACCCTGCGGAAAAGATAGGCTACCTTGGAACCTGGACCCCCCTCCCCAGGGGTTGAAAAGGGATAAAATTCTGAAATACCCAATATCCACCTGGTGGTGAAAATGAGAACTACAGAAATATTGTGTAAAGTGAAAAATTCGCCTATGGGGGACAGGGACACCACACTTGGGTGGGGGGATGGCGACACAAGGTCCTCAGTGGACCTTATATTTAGGGCCCCATTTCGCCCCCCCCCCCCC
>JAFIDM010009631.1:48790162-48805628 GCA_023159025.1 Thereuonema tuberculata | reverse complement strand
ATTGTTTTATTACTTTCCAAACTAAAAATCAGAATTGGGTCGAGTGCGTACGAGCTCTAATGTCATCTATATAGTTCCACAAGGAAAATGATTACCCTTTATTGATAACATATAATTTAATAGTAACAAAAGACTTTAGCTTTGAGTTCACAATGAAATTCAGATCAACTTGCACCTTACTTCGTAAATTACAAATACTTCAAAGTTAAACACAAACTACCAGTTTATGAGAGACTGAAAGTATTCTATAGAAGAGAAGCAGTTTTCTTAAATAGTAGACTATGAGCCATATCTATCGGATGTTTTTGGAATCTACAATTCCCCTCGTTTCATTTGAAATGAAAATTCCAAGCCATTCTCATATGTCAGTATTTGACTTGGGTGTCCACAGTTACGCGGATTGAATGTTAACAGGTTTCTTGAAACTAAATCTTATTTCACTGATAGAAAGATTTATAAAGCTTCAATCCTACAGTAAAATAGCCATCAAATATCTCACTTTGAAACGTCGTAAGACATCCAAACGCGAAGTTTCGATCTGATAAATTATTTATCAATATTATTAATTTTACGAACAACAAATTTTCGCTGCTTGATAAGTTGGTTATCAAAAAACACCTGTTACTAAAAGCATCATAATAGAAAGCGATTTGCATCAATTCTTCTAATATAAGACATTTTAATCACTTTTAATTATTTTTTACAATCGCATCAAGGCTTCTATAAAAACAATAAAACAAAAAATTAAATAATTTACTATTTAGACTAAAAGGTTTAATTACCACTCACCACGTGCTGAACTTCCCCATGTTTACATTAATCAGAAATGGTTAATATCATTCGATGTTCTTACCTCCATTTTTAATAGAATATCTATTAAATTATTTGAATTCCTTTTATCTTTAATAAAATCTTCAGCTTTCTGTTTTAATTCAAGTTTACATTTTTTCCTCTTTAGGGAAGTATTATTGGTAGTCATTATATTCTTAGAAGGTTTCATCGGTAGGAAACTACTGTTCAGAAACTGCTACGAAACATATAAACCATATCGAGGCTGATTTATGCGCGCATGCGCTTCTAGCATATTTCAATAACCGCCATTTGCCCTGCGTACTTGGTATACCTTAACTGTTGATGGACGTTGTTGTTTCAGGCCTGAAAATATGGCCAAATTTATGCAGTCGGATCAATTATCTTATCTAAATTAAAGGATAATAGCTATCCATTTAAGGATTGCTACTGTTTGATTGCGGATGGAGGACTTAGAATTCAAAAACTTGTTAACAGAAAGAGGGTAAGTTTACGTAAAGCTTGCTTTGTCAGTAATGGCGGCGGCGCAGGGCATTGTTGGTGGCATTCAGCGTAGCCTCCAAGCCGGTCTTTTCTTCGATGTAGATTGATCTTATTCGAACACGTGCTATTAGTTGAAAAATTTTAGGGAAATAGTATAAAAACCAAAATTAAGTTATTTAATTCCGTCTAGTCATAGTGGTTAATTATTTTAGGGCTCCTTTTTTTTTTTTAACATTTTAAACTTGCTTTTATATAATTAAAAATATAGATAATAAAGCAATTAAATTGAATTCCCATCCTTTTCTGAAAGCGGTATTGTGGTGCTTTGGAAGTATTTACTTTGTTTAGTGTTTGGGTGATCTTTAATACCATAGCAGCTTAACAAGTGGGGAGGCACCACGCTGGGTAGTAAACATGATCTTATTTAGGTAATGTTTCGACATTTGTAACTTGACAAAGTATAAAATGCTTACATCCACGTAGTATAGTTGAACCTATTTAATAAACAAAGAGAAAAATTAAGTGTATATGTATATAATGTTCTTAATGCTACTGGGGGAGGTGGTGATAATATATGAAGGTTGGAATTGCTGATTCTTATTAATTTCAGACGTTACAGCAAATTGGTTTCTCGAGTACTATTGAATTTAGAAAAACTAGGAAGTATAGTCTACATTTTAGAACGATTGTATCGTTGTGTACAAAATGTATAAACACGGACTTGGCGCAATCGTTTACATTTAAATTTTTCTTGTTTGAACAGGCTGACAAGATTCTAATATGTATTGTATGCTACGTTAATTAAAACACAATAGTATTTTTATTAATCAAACGCTCCTAAAAGGTTCCTGAAGATTTTGACCGAATTAGAGACCTGCAGGAAATTTGAGTGCATAACGAAGTGTGTAAAATAAATTCGGCTGTCGCTTAAATAATTCCAGTAGTAAAGAGTTTTCCCACAGCGTCTAGGGTTCTTTGTTCATGAAGATTATTTAACTTGCTTTTTCTCACCTTAATTATACTGGCTTTGGAAATTAAAAACCATTCTAACATTATTGTTACATTAGATTATCCAGATTTTACTACTGTAGCTGGTAGTGGGACCATTTTCGTATAAATTTCAAGATTGATTTGCTAGATATATTGTTTTTATAGTTGTTAATCCAAATACAACGTTTTGTTTTGTTTTTGTAATATTTTGTGAGCTCAGCTGCGCGTACTATATGATTCTATTTCCTACAGCTTATTTTTGTAAATGAAAATGCCAAGTAATGTTTTGCATTCTTTTAATTTATAATAAACTATACGACATTGAATTCTTGGTTAAAATTTATATATTGTCATTCAATAGACGGATTCGTAGACGATAAATGTTCATAATTTATTTTGAATACTTATATAGTCATTATTTAAGCAACAGGAAAATTCCATGAAATTTGTATGTTTTAATCTTTTGAAGAAGTAAAATTTATGTAAAATCTTTGGGATATGTTGAAAATTTAACTTTTGCATATGGTCGGACTGTGATAATAAATTATAGTCACCAAATCAAAGAAACCTCAAATAAGGTTTCTTATCTACATTAACTTCATTAATTTAGTCCAGCTGTATTGTGAAAATCTTAAAACAAAAACACAACAGCAGACTGTAGTTTTAGGGTCTGAAATTAGGACTTGAAAATATATTTTGAATCTTGGATTCAGTTTATTAAGTGTCGAAAGTTAACACCCTTTGTCATGAAAAAAATAAATAAATAAAAATGCAAAAGCTTAAAACATACGGAATATTTGTTTAAATAATGATTAATGTATTTTTTTTTTAATTTATTAATTATTTGTAGCTTGTTCGATTTGTGATATTTTGTAATGAAGGTAATGTTCTTGAAAACTTAAGTTATTATTTAAGTAACTGTCAAGTAAAAAGGGGACAAAATGAAAATACCTTTTTTTTTTCCCCCACAGCTCCTGGTCCTGGTGATAGTTTCTTATTACTACTTTTGTTGTTTTGTGTGTTTTATTTTTAATTACAAAATTTCTTATATTCTGATTTATATGGTTTTGATAAGATGTGTAACTTAAAATTTTCGGTTTTTTTGATATAAAGGGCTAAAAAAAAAAAAAAAATAAAAAATAACTATAGAAAACTAAGTGGTTGAATTGTGGAAATTGAGGTATTTGGTTATTTGAGATTTTTTAATTTTAGTCAGTAAACTTAATGTTTTGTGTTTTAATGGAAGTGTGATTTGTCCCCATTATTCCTTATATTACCACAGTTAAAAAAAAAAAAACTGAAAAGCCAAGTTACTATCCTTTAACTTAAGAATGATGCAGTTATTTTATTTTCATTGTAAATTAGTGATGAGGGTTTCCCAGCATTTATGTTCAGAAAACTTCCCATAATCTTAGATTTACTTAAATTTAGAATTCTTGGTATGTTCTGTTCAATTAAACTACTTATTACTATTGCTCACCTTGAAAGACTGTTTGTAAAATGTTTTTTCGAGTGACTAAAGCTTGATATTGCATATATATCTTTCATTTTCCCTGTTTGAGAGAGTAAAAGAGACCATAAGACAATGTCAACAGAAGCTTTCTGTCACTGGTTTATCTTTAATCAGTGATTTTTGTCTAATTGCTTCTAATATTAAATATTTTTAAAATTGAATTTTTCATTGTTTTGTTTTTAAAGAAATGCGTTTTTTTTTATTTTTATTTTTTTTTTTTTTTATTATTAAATTCTTGGTAGTTAAGTTTTTTTTTATTTTTTTCTTATCAATATTTCGCAAGTATTTTAAGTATAATGATGTGCCACCTGGTAGAATATTTTTATTTTTTATAAAAGTTAACCCAAATGAGAAATTTAGTACATCAATTTAAAAAAAAGTATTATATGGAATATAGCAAAGTGATTGTTTAAAAAAGAAAATATTTTAAAATTTTATTAAGAGGAGTGGGAAAGTGGCTGAATCAGTATGATACCTTTTGAGGGAATTATAGTAGAATTATGTAAGGACTTGTGCTGTGAGACTGTTTTTCCTCCTGATTGGATGGAAAATAGATATTTACAGGTCTGTCTTCTGTCTAGTTTTAATTTCAACAGTTTTTGTTTGTCAAGACTAAATTTTGGAATTACTTTTTTTTCCCTATTTCTTTGAAGATAATAGATAACAGGTGATCACAGTATCTACAGATCACATCTTGTTATTATACACAACAGAAAATTTATTTGGTTCCAGTATTATCTGCTTCCCATTAAAGCTGAAATAATTTGTAATTACTACATTGTAAGATACTAAATTTTAATGAATTATAAATCAATCGTACATATTTTTTTAATTTTTGTTTTTAAATTAATGCTTCTGTAATTGTGGTGTAATCAATTCCAATGAGATTAATTCATTTGGAAATCTGATTATATTTTGAATTGATCTTGTGTCAGAACAGTTCATGTTGCTAGGATGCACATCCATCTTTTGAATGTAATTAGTTGAATCTACTTGATTGAATTGGTTTATTGCTATTTTGAGTGCACCTTGTGTATTTTGCACCCAGTTAAAAGTTTTCATACCATTTTGAGAATTTGTTTTACTTGTTTCGATAACCTAATTACCACCACAGGCATGATTACTATTAAAGTTTTGTTGAATGACTTCTCAAACCTTTTTGGGGAGATTGCATTGGTTTAACGTTTTCTGCAATCAGGACTTTTGTATTATGTTGCATTATTTATGCATGTTTGTCCATAACATTGCATTTTAAATTTTCTTCTCATTTTTCTTTATCTGCCAATTTGAAATAAATTTAGCATTTTTACTTTAAACTAAAAGATTTTGATACTGTACCCTAAATAGGTATTTGGTGTTCCAGTTCTGATGATAGGCCTGTTTCATATCAGAGTTGGAAAACTTCATTTAGTGTATGGTGATTTTCTGTCAGTTTTGTGTTAATCCTCTAGACTTGTTTTCTGACAATGCAGACTGCCTGCAACTGCTTAGAATGTTTTGTTGTGATTGAAGTTCCTCATTGTTAGTGATGAAACTAGTCACATTAGAATTTTTTAATTTGTAGTGAAGGCCCATTCCGTGTTACGTGTGTGACATTTGGAAAACATTTTTTTCTAATTAATCAAGGATTTTTCAATGTATTTCTTATTTAAAAATCCAAACAAAAGTTCTTTAAAATAATATACACTTTACCATATTCTTTTATGCAGAAACCTATCAGTTTGATATAATAGTTATTTTTTAAATAGCTTTTTAAAAAAATGTTAAGTGTGTGATTTAGAAAAAAAGCAAATTTTGAGTAATGACATTAAATGATATATTTCTGTGAGTTTTATTGCCACACATTTAAATTAAAAAATATGGTAATACTTTATTTACCATACCATCTAAAATCACAGTTAAAATTTAAATGTAATAAATAATTGAATAAATGAAAATTAAAAATCTGCGTTACGTGTGTGACACCCTGATTGTTACGTGTGTGACCATGTGAATTCAAAGTAAAAGTTTGCTTTTAAAAATGCATGAGGATAAAAATGTATTAAAATATTACATAATATTTAAACACTTATACAATAAGTCAATCAATAATTATTTTTATTAATGTTTTTTTAACTAAATTTGACTAAATTAGAAGTTATAAAAACTTTTTAGATTCAAATGTTATGTGTGTGACAATAGTTTTATCATGCCTCTTCAAAAGCTTTCTAAACTATTAAATTTTTTACAAAATATACACTTCTAACTCTATTCACAGTCTTGAGTATTTCATAAATTGATTTCTATTATTTAAAATAAATAAAGTATGCAAAATATTTTTTTAATTCAGAAATCATCAGTGTATTTTAATTTCATCATTCTGCAATTTCTTATGTCCTTATATATTAAAAGGTATTTTTTTTTAATGAAATTTTAGTTTAATAACAAAAATTTTTGCATCATGAGAAAGAGCTCAGTTTTTCCTACAAATAAAATTCATTAACATTTTTCTATGTTAAAAAATATTTTTTTGCTCTCTGCATGGAGTGTCCCTGAAACACTTTCAAATCAGGAAACGTAGGATAATGTTTTTGAAACAGTAATGAATTGAATAAATGACAATAGGATAGTTAATTAAAATAGGAAGTAAAAATGATTAGTGTTAATTTTTAAATTTCAATCTATATTAGGGTTGTTGGTTTTTTTGTTTTTTTAAATCACTTATAGTTTGAATTGTATGCATAACATTCTCTTCATTCAGGTGTGTGTTTTTGTTTTTTAAAAAAGCTGCTAAGCATAAATAAAAGCCAATGAATATTCCAGCCCCATTTGATTTGTGTATTTATTAAAAATACACTTAGCATATAAAAACATTTTGCCTGTCTTATGTAAATTTGAATTTTCATAAATTTAAGGTGGAAAATAACTTTTTGGTTATTCTATATTTCAGCCACTTTTTATCTTCAAACCTTAGTTTAAAAAAATATAAATAAAGGGGGGGGGGTCACAGGAAGTTTTATTTGCAACACATGTTTTTGCTTCGGTATAATTAACTGACTTACCAAGGCGCTTGGTGTTTACTAAACAATTAACTGTTCGAATAAAGAAAATTTTCATTAGTATTGAAAATAAATCTTACAACACTCGCATTGTTACTATGCAAATGATAGTTTTTCAAATAAAATACATTAACAAAACGATTAAATTTTTTTTGAAGTATTGAAGCTTTGTAACTTGTAGTTACCTTTAATGGCTAAAAAAGACATTGATGAGGTGTCTATTATACCCCTCAGCAATGAATAGTTACAATTAAAATTCATTGTTTAGCCTCCTAACAATATTCTACAGAAATCTGAAATGGGCTGTAAACATTTAAACTTTGTCTTTAAATTTTGAACACCTAAACATAGTTCTATTGTGAAAATATATTGGATTATGGAATATAGAATGGATTAATGGTCTGATTGTAAGAAGTGAGTAAAACTATTGAATGATGCCATCAAAAACATGTTGATTCAGAAGGCTATGTAACAATTTTATAAAAATCCACTATCATTTTTATATTTGTATTGCATTTATTTATTTTATGATTTGAGTTAAATTGATTCTTGACAATTAATAAAATTATCAAACTTAATGGACCAAGAGGGATGGATAACTTATTTTAGGTTTACCATCACTTTAACAGTTTTAAACTATTATATTTTTCACTGCATTTTTGATTTAAAGAATTACTTTCATCTGATTTTATGTACATATCACACACACATATATTACTTAAACAAAACACTTCCACATTTTATATTTTATGTATTTTGTGTACGACTGAGATTACTGCTCAGTTATATCATCACTGAACAATGTCAATTTAAAGAAAAACCACTTAATATAAATTTAAGAAATTTGTGGTTGATAATTTGATATCCAAGATGTGTGAAGTCTTTTTTTTTTTTTTTTTTAATATAGCATTACTCTTTATCAGTATTATATTTCTTTATTCTTACTGTACACTTCTGTTGCTATTAATATAACTCAACTGATAGCCGAAGAATATTGTGGAAAATAATGTACTGAGGTCCATTTTGTTTATAATGTGGACAAATGCCAAGAGGACATTCACCAGTCTGTCTCCCGAGTTTCAATTTACTTTTTGAGCAGTGTATGCTACATACATACTAAACTACAAAAGTAAAGTCATAAATTTACATCTGTTTTTGAAATATTTGATAGATAGGTGCTGCCATCTATTAGTAAACTACTCCTACCTTCTTTTTTTCTATTTATCTCGTCATAGAAAGATAACAGTAAAAAAATTTCCTGAATGACTTAAAAGTAGCCCATATTAAGATGGCTGGCCTCTGATTGAAAGCTGCTATTATATTGAACTTCTGAAATTTAAAAAAAAATTTTTTTTGACGCAATTTACTATTAAAATATCAGGGTGATTTAATCAAATAAAGTGAAATAATTTGCTATGGTGATTAGAAGCATATTTTTAACTTAGTACTACAAGGGTTAAATATGCATATATAAGTTTTGTTTTATAACTAAATAGTTCACTTTTGTTACAGATTTATATTTAAATTTCAAGCTTTGAAATGAAGTAATTTCAATTTTGATTTCTTTAATTTCTATAATCTGTTCAATTTTTTAATGTGATTTTTGTCACTGATGGGTGTGTGTATGGAGAGAGGGAGTGAGGGGGACACATTAGAGCTATAATATCAGTATAGAACCTTCCATGCAGGAAATCTAGTGTACGATGGCAGAGTTTGTCAATGTGAATTTACTTATCACAACAAATTATTGAAAGATTATCCTCAAACAAATCCAGCAATAATCAGAAAGAATTTTTGAAGCTTGCATTAATTAATGCAGTTTAACCTACAGAAGATTTTGCTGCTTCCCAATATGCTCTTGATGAAGAACAAAGGTCTAGCCATATCCCTATCCTTTAGGTAGTTCTTAATGTCAAATTTCAGATTAAAATAGTTCAGTTTTTAGACAGATGACTAGTTAACTTCACTGGTAAATTGCAGTTGATTGGTTAATTTTAACTGGTTGCAAATGAGCTTCCTCAGACTATATAACAATGCTTGGCAAATAGCTATGTTGAATTATCACAATATTTTTGGTATGAACTATTAAAACTAATAACAATAGTGTATAATATTTTCAAATCCTAATAAATACATAACTAACCTATTAAGTTGTACAACTGTAGTTATGGTATATGTACAAGAATAACCTTTTTACCAAACTTGTCTTAATTTTTTTTTTTTAAGTTTTGAAAAGAATACACTTAAAAAAAAAATTAAAAAAAATGAATAATCTGCATTAAGTTGTTTGAATGTAGTTTATTAACCGTATAATCAGCTAGTGCTTACATTTAATAATGTAAATGAGCATTAATAAGCGGATTAATACATGTTGTTTAAGGCATCTAGAAAATTTCATTGTTTCAGTTCTGTGGGAATTTTTGTAACTTTCTCATTCTAATTTCTCAAGAACCCAAACAGAAAAAGATTTCAAACATCTTAAAAAGTTAGACCATCTCTTCTCCTTTAATGTGCAAACTAAGTTGCAAGAAAATGTATCCAGCTGTTCAAAAGTTATTGGGGGTTAAGGGAGAACACAAACATTCAGGAGCCTATTTCCTAGGAAAGTAGACTATTTAAAGGGAAATTTAATGTGGTAGAACTTAAAATACCCTGGTAGATGCTCATTGATTTAAAGCAAAAAGCTTTGTATACGAGAATCGTAGAAGATACATTATTCATAAAAATTTTCTCACATACATGACATCACACATATATCCCTTTTGAGTGTCATTGCAATTTGTGAAATTGAAGTAATGTAACGTTGAGAATTATACTTGATAATCAACAGTTAAGAGCTGTCGTAAATAAAAAGCTGATACTTAATAAAACCAAACAAAAACTTAAAATGATGTTGTAATCTTAGAATTTCTACTTTTTTTTTTATTTTCTGCTGTCCCCTATACTGAAGCATATGCAAACCCTTTTATACTTTGGCCTTAATGATAAAGATTTAGTATTTTGGAGATTTTTTACTCTTACAAGTTTCTTTACATGCTGTTTTTGTTTTCAATTCACTTCATTACGCTTCTTTACTTGAAGCAAGGAAAAAGTCCTTTGATCATTTTCTATAACAATTTGTAAAGAAATCGGGCACTTAATGATTAATATCAATATAGGTTGTTCACTATTTGGTTCTTTTAGCTAGTTAATATAACAGGGTGTCTACAGAATCAGGGAAATCAGGGAATTTTGTTATTCTGGAAATTATCAGGGAATTTTAAAAGAAATTGTTCATGAAATCAGGGAAAATTCAGGGAATTTTTTTATTCAGATTTTGTAGACACCCTGAATAAAAACATGACTTTTTTTTTTTTTTAAATAAGTATTTCTGAAATTATCTTATTTTTAATATTTTTCTCCTTAAATTTTTTTTTTTTTTTTTTTTTAAATTTAGGTAAAATTGCAAAAGTTAAATTAGATATTGATGTATCAGAATATTGCAGGACTTGACATTTTTCATGTAAAGCACTGTGCTTCAAAATACAAAAGTTATTAGTTATTAATCACTATTTGGAGATATTTGGTAGCACTAACAATTACTGTAAATTATTTCATTAAATTGCAGATTGACTACAAAGTTATAAACTTAGGATTATTTCAATAGAGAAATTGCTATTGAATCCATAGTTTATTATCTATTGCAAATGCATTTTCAAGTGCATCCTTACATAGAAACATGCACTCCCTAACTTATATTTTGCAGATTCAAGTCGTTTGATTTCTATGAATGAAGGTTGACTTTACAATGTTGGGAATTTGATGGTTCTGAGTAGAAATTTTGATAAAAGGGATCAGGAAGCTGATGAAATAGTTGTTGCCATTAACTTTCAGAAGATCAATTTTACAAAGTTATGATAATCCATCTGTTTTGTATCAGAAAATCATTTGAAGTTCTCGAAGATCTAAGATGGCATGACAGAAGGATCTATAAAATTAGGTCTTAAGGCCATTCTTGTTTGGGATTTGTGAAATCTTGACCTTGAAAGCAGTGATAATGTGTGGATGGAGAAAGGATGGTTTTGAACTGCAGTTAATTGAAAGCCATTGCTTTTGCTACAGTGTTTTATCATTCTCAACCTCATTGCTTGCTTGTGTAGTGAGATTGCCTACTTTTTTTGTTTCAAGAAAGTTTATTGCTTCCTTAATAATGTCTTTTGAAAAAAAGGAAGAAAAAAAATGGTTTGCCCAAACATAATATATTCCTTTCTAAATTTATTTTTGACATTCTGTGCAATCATGAAACAATCTTAACGACAGTCCTTTGAGAAATAGGATGCATTAGGGCAATATTGATGAAATCTATTTTGAACAATTAAAAGTAACATTCTAAAAAATTCAGTAAGTGGATCAATCCATGCCAAATCAACCAGGGTCTAAACCTTCTAGTCAGGGATTCCAATGATGTTTGGTATATAAGATGAGCCTGTGAAAACTGCAAATTTTCAGATTTTTTGGACACATTGTTTTCCTGGAATTGACTTTTGAAAGCTAAAAAAAACCGTCCGATCTTGATTCACGTTAATGCAAATATCTCTGCCCCTATTTGCAACAGAAAGCTCATTTTAAAAGCTCTGAAAATGGGCTTTCCTATAATGTACATCATGACTATGTTATGTAAAAAAAAATCTTTGTTTTTAAAAATCTCAAAAACACCATTTTAAAAAATTTTAATAAAATATATATATTAAAGAAGGATCTTTTGTAATCCATTGTGCAAAATTTCAGGATGAGGCAATCATCGGATCATAGTAAAAAAAAAAATTCCTTTGCAGCTGCATTGAAATTTTAGATATTGTATCTTAGTTCAGGCTATGTATATGAATTTTAAAACGGCTTGCACCCAATTCAATCAGTTTTGTTGATATTAGAATATATATATATATATATATATATTTTTAATTTTCATCTGTCTTGCTTTATTTAAGCCTTACAGAATTAAAAAGATTTAATGAATGCCTTATTCACAGCTAAATGTCATTTGGGAAAGAAAGTGGCTCACATTTTAAATTGTACTTAACAGTAAATTACTTTTAAGTCTAGGTTAATTTTAATTTTTTAAATTTTCAAAAAAAAAATAATAAAAATTGAAAATATAAATTTATATTAATTTAATTTGTACTAATAAATATAATTAACTATAGTTGGGTGAGTTGATGACATAGACAAAACATAGTAGGGGTTTTTATTATTTTGAAATCATTCAAATAAACTAAGTTGTAAGAAAAGAATCATTAAAATGTTCCCATTGACATTCATGTAGTTCTCATAGTATATTATTATTTACCTAAAAATTACAAATGATAAATCGGAAATGTCTAGTTCTATTCACAGCAATTTAAAGAATTGATAGCATATCTTGTATGGAGATAATCTTAATCAGAAACTTTCATCTGCATAATTGAATCTTCTAAGCTTGTAAATGGCAGGGTATATTGAAATGATTAATTTCTTACCATTACGTGATGAATAATGGCAATGAGTAGTAGTTAACAAATAATGAAATTTGTATTAATACAGCTTCGGGTCATTCTTAAAAAATATTGCTGCACATTGTTTATTTTCCATGTCTCCTCATACAAATAGGTTTGTTTATTCATTCATTGTATTTTACCAATTTTCTTTAATGTTTATTTTTTAATTTACATATCTACTGTTCTAAATTTTTGTATGTATTTTATCTTTTCATTTATTTTTACTATCATTATTACACATTGTGTATTATTATTATTATTGTGCATTAATGCATATGACATTCATTTTCAATTTACTTTTATTTAAAAAAATTTCTTTTTCTTTTTTTTTCTCTTTCCTTTCCTGGATTTTAAACAAACACATTAATTTTCCCTCTCACTTTTAATGTTCACCCGGCCCTCCCCCATACAATTGAAAACATGTTCCAAAGGACCTGGCCTCCTCAGGTTTTTACTGTCTCCTTTCCTCACTGATATCAGCATGGTTACAATGTCTTAGAAAAGAAGAACATGAAATCACCTTCTCAAAAACATTGACAAGGCAACAGTCTAGAAATTCATCTAACTCTTAAACATTTTCTGAAGGATCAAGGAACCAATCCGAAATTTTGAAACAAATTCATTCATAGTGGGGGAAAAAAATCTCCATAAATGGTTACATTTAAATACCCAATTATCAATGGGCAATTAACTTCTTTCAGATCCAAATTACATTTTCATTCAAATAAAGCAAAAGATTAAAAATTGCCTACCTTATATATGCACGAGTAGTTTTTAAATAAAAACAAGCTAAAATTCACAACGTTTCTGACCTGCTAGCTAAGGTCATTTTCAAGTATTTTTAAAAAAAATTTAAAAATACATCCTCCAGTACTGGATTCGTTTTTGAAAAAAAAATAAAATAATGAGTACCCTGTACTCATTCATCAGAGGGCTGAATTGACCCTAAGACCTGTCTGGAAGAGAATTCAACCTGGAAATATCCCTGGTCTCTGCCAAAAATTTAACCAGTTCCCCCATGCTTATAGTCAAGTGCTTTCCCATTTTATTACTGGTCCCACAATTAGAAGGAAAAGGAAAGCGAAACTAACGTACGTATTCATTTGAAAGCCTGTGTGCTAGAGAGAAAGCTTATACTGTTTACATGACTTCCTATTTTTTTTTTCAGTAAATCAATTTCAGATCTTTCGGGGTTGCCTCAATATTTCTTATGTGTAAGATCAAAGTCTTATGCCCTTAAATATCCTTGAAGAAAAAAGATGTAGTAAAATTTTGTTCACATAGGACTTCGACCACACCTCTCCATCGAGTTCTATTTTTAACATCAATTTTGATTTCGTTCCAAGTTTTGTTGCTATTTTTTAAATCCTTCTGCAATGATAGTTTCCAAGTTTCTTTGGGTCTTCCTTCCTTTCTTTTACCTTGTGGGTTCCAGTTTAAAGCTTTGTTTAGTTATAATTTTGTAGTCTTTTTTTCAATACATATCCCAACCATTTCCATTTTCTTTCTTTAATTGGTTTTTGGTTTGTATTTTGCCAGAGTTCTAGGTTGCTAATTCTTTTTGGCCATCATATTTGAATCATTCTTAACAATTATTTAGGAAGACCTGGATTTTATTACTCGTTTTTTTTTTTTATTTTAACATCCACGTTTCGGATCCATATAGACAGATTGAGTTACATTGGAGTTAAAAATTCTAATTTTAGTATTATTAGAAAGAT
The DNA here is from genome assembly GCA_023159025.1 of Thereuonema tuberculata. NCBI lineage: Eukaryota > Metazoa > Arthropoda > Chilopoda > Scutigeromorpha > Scutigeridae > Thereuonema > Thereuonema tuberculata. Next base: position 48,791,560 of record JAFIDM010009631.1, on the reverse strand, counting down.
TTTTGGTTTTCCATATTTTGTTCAATTTGTTAAATGCAGTGTAAGCTAGCATTTTTCTTCTCTTGATGTCTTCTTCTGTTCCTCCTCCATTAAAATATTAATACATAAAATGTTTATAATCTTCTGGTTATTTGTATCCCTGCATTAAACATTTACCATAAGAAAGTTGACCATGAAGCTCAATGTTAGCTTAGAAATCTTTTGTATGAAAGGTATCTCAATATTCCAAAAATTAAGAATTTTGAATTTTGTATTAAAACAAAACTTTTAAATGCATTGGTTTTGTAAATTTTGAAGTATAAATGTATGCAAGATTATTAGCAGTACCTTGTCAGTTTTTTTTCTTCCTTAGAAACCCTCGAAAATCAACAGTTAGACTGTGGATTTTATTTTTTTATTCTTACAATGAACATAAAGCTAATCTTGCAAATACTGGACACTTAGAATCAGGTTCTTCATTATTTTATTGCGTTCTACATATGACAGTAATGGGAAAACCTAATAATCATGCAAGTGAAATTCAAATACAAAATATTTCTTTTCCCTAATATATCTAATCATTTAAAATTTCCACATAAAGTAGGACATTAATTGTTCTAAATATTTGTCCCAATTTTAATGAAAATTCATGCTGTTTGTTCACTAGAACAAATTTAGATACTTTTCTGTGTGAGATGTTTATTTTGTGGATGTGATAACTCAAAAAGTAAATGATCTACACCAAACTATGTATTTAACAATTCGGTATTACTATCTAGATTTGATTATATTTTGGAATATTTTGGCCCATTTTAAGTACCAGAACATTAAAACAAATGAGAAAAATGATATGACAAATGAGATGTGCTTATGTATTAAAGACTAAGACTTTCTGAATATTTTTTTTTCTGAAATTATTTACCGTTAAGTATTGATACTCTTAAAATGGTTTCATTGCTATTTTTGTTCTATATTTGTTGTTAGAAATGTAAAGCCCCTCTTAACATACCCTGCTTAAATTGTATTTTTCCAATTTGTGGCAGTAGTTCATAGTTATTTGATAAAGGTTGTGTGTTTTGAAGAATTTTAATTAATCATATATCTGATGTAAGCTTGTAGCTTAATAACTATGAACATTGCTTGTGCTGGAAATAGCAAAAGTTCTAAACTATATAAATATTTGATCTTGGAGTTGTCTGGAATTGTCTGGGCTGAAAGATGCAAAAATTGGTCTTCAGAATTTTTTTTTTTTCCTTTTTGTCCTTTGTCATTGAAAGTAAGTCTTTATGTAAAACTTCATTACAGTAGAGTCCCGAAAACTCGGCACTCGATAACCTGAAACCCCCCCCCCCCCCCCTCCCCCCGCAGGGCAGAAAAACCCCAAGCCCTTATGAAAATTAAATAGCCTACTTTTAAAGG
>JAFIDM010009631.1:48765937-48789762 GCA_023159025.1 Thereuonema tuberculata | reverse complement strand
TATATATATATATATATATATATATATATATATATTGCCGTACAGTGATCTGTGATTTGAAAATTCCAATATCAAAAAAAAAAAATCACTGCTTTCGAAATGCCAATCAAAAAACAAATCACTGTTTCCATGGAGATATAATCTAATTGTCTCCACTTCATCTGCCGCGAAATTTGGAAATAATTTAGAAACTAAAACGCAACATTATCAAGACCTTGCTCTTTCAAAATTTAAAATTAAATTTAAAATATAAAATTTATCTAAATTTAATATTAAAAATGAAATTTAAAACATAAAAGATTTTATCTTAACTATCTAAAATTTAAAATACAAATTAACTAATATAAAAATGATTAAATTGACTAAATATAAAATGAAGCAATAAAGAGTGATGCTCTTCTCTATTACTTATTGAAATTATCTAAATCTAAAATTAAAATTAAACTACCCAATATAATAGCTAAATTATCCAATTTTAAATCTGAACTATCAAAAAGAAACTAATTAAAAATTGCAAAAACTAAATCAATTGTAAAATCACTAATTAACTATTAACTAAATTATCTGAAACTGAATCTAAAATTAAAATTAAAAAATTAAACTACCCAATATAACAGCTAAATTATCTAATTTTATAAAACTATTAAATAAACTATTAATTTATAGGTTTAGTAATATAAGTTAATTTTTATTCTTATATTCTATGCTTTCTGAATTCAAAATTGCAAATGATTGATTGAATTCTTTGCATTACGAAACTTGAAGAGGCATCGGCATCAAGTTTGGTATATTAGATTTTTATATATATATATATATGAAAATATTACAAAACTGCTTAACCTCAGTTTGACAATATTATAACAAGGTGTCCTTGAAAGTCCTTGATTTTACATTTAGTCCTTGAAAGTCTTTATAAATCCTTATTTTTATGCCCCACGTGTCACGTTCTACGAATCCGAAATTTCGGGTTTTTTTTTTTTGGGTTGTTGAACTCCTGCTCCGGGCTCCCAAAGGCGTTTAGAGATCCTTATTTTTTGGTTTTTTTAGTCCTTAAAAGTCCTTGATAGTCCTTGATTTTCTTCTAAGGAAATGTGTACGAACCCTGTATAAGTTTTTGAAGAAAATATGTCAATGATTGAAAATGATAACAATGGTTACAAAATGTAAAGAAAAAAATTGATGATAATGTTTTTGCTTTTAGTGGTAATAAAAAAATAATAATAATTTCGAATTGACTTGGAATAAAAATTCTATAATATAAGGAAATAAATTCATTGAAATTCTAGGCTTTTTTTTTTTTTTTTTTTCTGGAGAATTTTTTAAATAGACTGAAAGCCGCCAGCAGATATTTGTGATTTTAAAAAACTGCTCATGTTCAAAGAACTAATTTGAAGCACCCTTTAGAGGCTGAAACAACTCAAAATACAACTGACAATGTTATTTTTTCAAGAAAAGCAAAACAATTAGCACAATCTACTAGAAAATGTTAATCACCTTACAAACACAGAGTATACTTACAAGGAAACCTCTCGAACTCTAAAAATTCAGATTTTAATGAAACTTTGCAGAATGAATCTATAGATTGTGTTTATTAAATGACATGAATCTTAGGTGCGGAATCCAATGCGAAGTGGGCTAAAAAGGGACCCGAATTTCGTCAAAAAGTGGTCGTTTTACCTGTCAAACACCAGATTGCGCTAATGATTTGTTTATAACTACGAAACGTAGCACTTAGCACTTTCCTATTCGTTTCGATAGGAAAGTAAAGTAACGCCATCTGTTGACTCCTGATGTAATCTTATTCAAAGAGGGTATTTGATATACAGTAATGAAAGGTTTCTAAATTCGGAAAGATTCTTAAATGTAAATTAGAATAGAAACAGATGTAAGGGAAAACATTCTGCATGAGTTAGTTATGGTATATAATATACAGACACAGAATCGATAGATCAATTTCCTTAGTGTCGTAACATGCGAAAAAAATCTAACTAAATCTAACGAATTTGATGTATTTTTTATAAATTATAAGTACTGATGGTTTACTTCACTAAAAATTTTGTGTATTGGGGTCATATAAAACAATCTTTTCGATATTTGTTTTGGTATTATTTTTTATTTCTATAATAGCTTAAAAATGAGAGGCGCAAAGAAGATATCTGAAGTAGTTAAGTGCACAGCATTGATAGCTTATAACTTTCGAGAGTCAAATCCATGGGAGGGATTTTATTTTTTTAATAAGTATTACTAAAATATTATGAATTTGCACAAAGTTTTTACTTTTGTTTGTTAAATATGTTTGTTGATTTTGCTATTTCAAATTTAAAAGTGCTTTTATTAACTTAATTTTTGCTTCCATTTCTTTATTCACTAAATTAATTACATAAGACAATAAAAGATCTTAACATAAAGAAATTCAATGGAAAAAAAATATGACAAAAACAAAGAAAAGAAAAAGAAATAAAAAACAACTTACTATTAGAAAAAAGAAGAAAATATAAGAAAATAATACTTGTTAAAAAATAAAATCCTTCCAAAATCCTTTGAGTCAAATCCGTGGGAAGGATTTTATTGTTTTCCCTCTTCCTCAAAAAAAAGTTTTCTTGCTTAAAATATAGTGATTAAATGTAGATCGTAATAGAAGTTTATCGATGTTTAAAATTATTGATTTGAAATGAAGAGATTTGAGTTTTCGAAAATCGAAAAGATTGATTTATAATGGATCCAATACACAATTTTTTTTATTGAAGTAAACCATCAGTACTTTTAATTTATAAAAAATACATTAAAATTCGTTAGATTTAGTTAGATTTTTTTACCATGTTACGACGCTAAGGAAATTGATCTGTTGATCCTGTGTCTTTATATTATATATCATTAACTCGTGCAGAATGTTTCCCCTTATATCTGTTTCTATTCTAATTTACGTTTAAGAATCTTTCCGAATTTGGAAACCTTTCATTACTGTATATGAAAGACCCTCTCTGAATAAGATTACATCAGGAGTCAACAGATGGCGTTACTTTACTTTTCTATCGAAAGGCATAGGAAAGTGCTACGTTTCATAGTTATAATCAAATCATTAGCGCCATCCGGTGTTTGACAGGTAAAACAACCGCTTTTTAATGAAATTCGGGTCCCTTTTTAGCCCACTTTGCATTGGATTCCGCACCTAAGATTAATGTCATTTAATAAACACTATATAGATTCATTCTGCAAAGTTTCATTAAAATTTGAATTTTTAGAGTTCAAGAGGTTTCCTTGTTAGGAGTCGCATGGAACGGGTTAATATTAATGCATTTTGAAATTTGTCATCAGTAAAAGTTTTGCTGTTTCCATATACTTATTTTATTGGTTAATTTTGAAATATTTTTTGTAGTGTTTTAGATTTTAATGTAAAATGTTTTATTATTGAAAATGTAAATAATTTGGAAGTAGAAAAAGTTATGCATAAAGTTGGATTTCTTTAATTTGTTTAAAGCCTAGATTCAGTGGTGGGGAGAGTGTTATGTAAAAATGTATAGTCATGTGATTTAGCAATAAATATGCAACAGTGTTTAAAATATTCTGAGGAAACTACTTATAGCTCTTAAGAATAATAAATTCACGTATATTATGTTATACAGTAGAACTTGCAATTATCCAGATTGATTTTCAGGAAATTTAGAAATTTTTTATTCAGTGACAAAAAATATTTTACTCTAAAAGACTGTGCAAGATGTTGCAGAACGTTTCGTTGTATGTACAGTACTGTACTTCAAAAAATACTTTTTATGTTTAAATATTTGTAACTTGTACATATGCAGTACTTCAGTTTCACAATAACACATTGCTGGAGGGATTTTCACTTATGACCCAAACATCTGGATTTCTGCATATTTGGATTATGCCAATCCCTAATAATCCGCAGATAAATAGAGTTCTACTGTATTGAAATTTTCAAAAAAAAACAAAAAAACAATCATATTGCTCAAATTTCAAAGCTACATATACTTATATACATGTACATATGTGGGATTGAAAGTTTTAATTTGCTAGTAAGGTACTTACAAGTAGCAGATACTTTTACTAATAGTAGACAGTAATAGTTATTACTTCTTTGGAAAGTAACTGGTACTGGTATATAGAATATACTTTGAACAAAATCAAAAGTTAAAATTGGATGTTTAGAAAAAGCAAAATTCAGATTATAAGATGCAACTTGACTCCAAATAAGATCATGTAGATCTTCTGACATTGATTGTTTGAAGTTAAAAATCAATGTAGAATATTAAATCAGTTTCTTGTTTTTCTTGAGTACAAAGTATTTGCTATCAAATCATATTGGTTGAGGACTTATTTAAATTCTGCTGTGATGACATGCAACTTCATAGTTTGAAATGGAAAAAAGACTGGTCTTTAGCTTAATTTGCCAGAAATGAACTTTATAAATAAACAATGAAAGGATTATTCAAATGCTTGTTTCTCTGGAAATATGATATTGATTATAAAGAAAATTCTACTTATCAAAATAATGATAGTAAACTGCTTACTTTCCAGTAAACTTGGTATGCTAAAACATCTACTTGTCATGTTTTACTTATTGTTTTTAATAGAAATGATTATTTTTGTAAAAAAATAAGTTGTAAATAACTTTTATGAATGAAATTTGCAAAATATAAGAAGATAAAATAAAGGAAGAAAAGAAAAAAAATTAATACAGTGTTTTCATACATAGCAATAACACAAATTGAAGAATATTTGCACATTAAATTATTAAATGTGTTGATTTGAAATAAAAAGCATTTATGAATAAATGTTATTCTTCAGTTGAGATATAAAGCTCATTCATAATGTTTAAAAAATAATTTTAAGAAATCTTTATTAAGAATAAGTTTAAATTAAATGAACTTTTTTTTTCTTCTTTTGTTTTTTGAGGAATTTTTTGAAAATGATTATTACTAATTTGTTATTAGGTTTTCTTTTGTTTTCCTTCCATGGCTGCAGTGTAGATTTCCAAAGGGAACCTTTGAAATGGTGTTATTTTAAATACTTGAAATCAATAAAAACAACAACTTTTATTAGATTATTGAAATGGAGAAAATTCCTTCATGAAATTCTTCAGTTAAATCCCAGTCACCTTGCATGCATTTATAGTCTTTTCTAAACAAAGCCTATTCAACCAATAATGGTTATATCAATGAAGTGTATATATGGATATTAGCATTTTAAGTTTTCATTATTATCTTTTTTGGGGAAGCAAATCTACAACACAACAGTCCTAGTCAGACTATGAAATGTCTGTGGTCATGTGATTATAATTTAACCAATAAGATACAGTATTTGTTGCCAAATTGTCAAAAAAACAAAACAAAACTAACAACCTTAAGTGCATTGATAAGTTAAGAGAAGACAACCAGTATAACATTTGAAATAACTTTAGCAAAACCACCTAACTCGTCTTATCTAAACTTTTTTGCAAAAGCAACTACCAAGATAATTGCTTAAGAACAAAAGTTTAAAGAAAACTTCATTTTTACACCAATCAATATAGAATAGAAAGAATTGCAGAAAATAAAGTGGAAGCTTTTAAATAAGAAAACCCAGGTTGCCCATTACTAAAATTGCCTTTGTCTCATATTTTTCTAATCTGTAAATTGTTAAACTGTTGCAAGGAATGATTAGTATAAGAGAATGTTTGCATAACATATATATAGCTAAATCTGAAATAAATTAATTTAAAAAACTGTTCAATTAAATGGATTTTTATTCTAGTGCAGTTCTATATAATATAAATCTGTTAAATATGCTATGAATACTAATTTATAGATTTTGGTTTAATAATAATCTGTCATCTTTATTTGAGGACAATAAATACTAAATAGAAGTATTAGATTTTATCAGTTCTTGATAAGTTAATGATTTCATGATATACCAATAAATTTGCTTAAAAGTTCAGAACTTCATTTAATTTCCAATTTTATCGTAAAATGTAGTTTTTTTTTTCTTTGCCTTTATTCCCAAACAAAAAATGTTTATCAGAATCTATAGTTTATTTTTAAATTTTTCTTCTAATGCTTGTTTTTCTTTGTCTTTAGGGAGAATCTGATTTTCTTTGTTTTTTATACATAAATTTAGTATGCATGAAAGAAAAAAAAATGAAATTTGTGTTTTATTATAATAATGTTTTGAAATAAAGAAGAAACAGAAAACAGTGTTTTATATTTATGCTTTATTTTTGTTATATATCTATACTATGATTATGATTTTAAGCATTGTAAAATTATTACTTTCATAATGAACTTTACATGTTGCTGAAATTGTAACTATTATACTTTAGCTATTACTTTTGGAAAAAGGTAACTGTAATAAGCACTATAAAAAGTCAGTTTCCTTAACATAAACACACACAACACATTATTTATTTATTTTATTTATTTATATATATATATATATATATATATATATATATATATATATATATATATATATATTTAAATAAATCAAAACCTCAAAAAATAAAAAATAGGTAGGCCATTTTTTGCTTACTTAAAACAAAACAATAACTTAAAACAGTTGTACACTTTCAATATTTTTTGAATGAAAAGTCACTGAGTACAATGCCAGTGATAGAATTACTACAGATTAAATGCATAACTATTATAATTAATATCTTTCAGTAAAACTGAATAAATCTTTTTAGTTATGGATTTTTAAATTTTATTCATATTTAGATGAGTAAGACAAGTATAATTAAACAATCATTCAGTAAATAAATGGCCAAGTACATTTTAAAATATTTTGTACCTTAAGGTTTTTAATTAGAATTTTTAACTATTTGAGTAATTTACCCAATTATTTTAATTCTATTCAACTGAATTTTATATAAAACAACTTAGTATGGACTTAAGTGTAAAATAAATTCTAAAATATAAATGGCCTGGGTTTCTACCAACCGGGATTTGTACGGGAAATTTGGGTTGACATGAAATGTATGGGAAATGTCCTTAAAAAACAGACTATGTCCTTAAATTTTCAGCATGATGTCAGGCCTCGCAACAGATCCCTTTTTTCCCTAAAAGTCCCTAGGTTTACAGTTTTGTTTTTGTTTTTTGGTTGAACAGATACGTTTACAGGGGTTTTTTTTGGTTTAAGAGATAGGTTTATACCCCTGATAACATTTTTTTTTTCCTTCAAATTATTTGCGTCCTCCTTTTCATTTTAGAAAAAATGGTCACCTTGGTATTTTAAATATTTTACGATGCGATAAAAGTTTTAATGTCCTTAAATTTTTGTGAAAATGTCCTTAAATGTACGGGAATTGTCCTTAATTTTTTTGTTTGAGATTCTGTAGACACCCTGATAGCATTTTTGGGAATTTTATTTCTGTTTATCCTGCTAGATTTTTTAAGAAAATAAGTTTAAAACAAAATAAAGAAGCTAATTTAGATTGGTAGTAGTTCTAGTAATTAATTTTCAGTATAATAGGTGGGGGGGGGGGGGGGAGAAAATTCTTCTCTGAAAAAATAAAAAAAAGGGAATAAATCTTGAATCATGGTTTAATAATTTTGAAATACAAAATGGAGTTGTTTTCGAGATATACTGATGAAAATCGTCCCTTACTGGTAATTTTTTTTAGGGACTTGAAATTTCTTCACACTAACATCATTCATACATTGTCAAGTCATTGCTATTTTCTTTCCTTTCCTTTTCTGTTTCTTTCTTTTTTTTTAAAGTGTAGGTATTGGTTTGCTGGTATTTCTTGTTTTGTAGAATTACTGAATATGCCACAAACTATCAATTAATGATGGAAAAGGAAAGTTTTTGTTTTTTTAATCTGAAATTGTCAAGGTTGCCAAACTTCAACAAGAAGCAAAGAATTATTGTTTCCCAGATAATGGGATTGAAGAAAATGTAGGATTGTTGGCAGTGGCTGTTTTCAGAAAACTATATAAAATCACTTATGGAACATTCAGCAGAAAAGAATAATGGATTACTTTAATTAAATTTATCCGAAGAATAAGATTGTGATTATTCATGATAAGCAGCTAAAGATAATACTTTCTTTTGTTGTTAGCTGGTATGGAAAATGGAAGGGGGGAAAATCATTAAGTTAGAAGAAATACACTCTAAATTGCAAGAGTAACTTATTATTAAAATAATTTGTGAATTTATTGTACTTAAAAAATTTAGTTACAATTACATAATGCCTTTTTCTTAAATGTATGTTAATTTACAGATAAAGAAATAAATATCCTTAAATTTCTTTAAGAATGCATGGAATTTGCACATTGATTTTGCCTTTGGAATAAATATATACACATAACACACACAAATACATACCCTAGCTATATTATCAGGCTTTGCCTGGGTGCATGTTGGAATATTTCACTTAAAGTTGCTACTTAAATATAGACTGTTTTCTGTTTATAAGAAGTGTTGCATTTGGTACTTTTAATGTTTTTTTTAACAATAACCATTCTGCATACCTGTGAAAGTACCATGAAAATCAATAAATCCACTAAAGGTAGGATTCTATTGGGGTTGCATAAGTTGGGCAGAGAGTTGAACTTGTAGTTCACCTGCAGGCTACAGAAATAAGGGAGCACAACTGCATTTGTTGGTGTAGCTTTTGAAGTCCCTTAAACAGCGTTGCTTCAGCCAAAGGCAAAGAGGGTGACATGCTTTTCCCCCATTTTTCAGTCGCAATGGATTCTTTCATTGAGGCGGCAATATTTTTCTTATGAGAACAAGCAGAAAGAGAAGCAATAATTCGCTTATTACATGATCGGCCCAAAAGAAATATCATTTTTAGACGAAGAAGTACAGAGAACATTTTAGTAATTTCCAAGCAATTAAAATGTGTTGAGAACCCCTTCCATTTCGAAATTTCTTAATTACTTCACGCCAATGTATTAACAGTTTTGCCGGGAACATCAAAACAAAATTGACAAAAGATGATTTTTCTGGGAAATTCATATCTGTAAAATTAGGAAAATTGGAGAAAAAAAAATCACAAAGAGCATAAATGAAATGATTATTCTTCCGTTACCTCCAAATATAAAAAATGCAGATGCAAAAGAAATTATGCTTTCTTCAAAATATGGCTTTATGTAATTTCCCAATAGAAATGATATTCATCAATTTCATAGGAAGGGAATTTTACTTGAAAATGTTACATTAAAACTTTATTTCTAATGAAATTTATAAAATTTAAACACAATTAAAAACAAAATCATCCATTTCCCAAACATAAATTTATTGTAATTAAATTGTCCTGAATATTAACTTAGTCAAACATATTTTCGAAATAAGTTTCTGTTGAGGATGTCATTGAAGAAATTATTTCTATATTCACAGGAAATTAAAATGATTTTCTAAACACACGGGAAGAGCATTATGTTACGCACAGACAGATCTGGAGAACTATATAAGAGATTTAATACTGCACATTGTTTCAGTTTGACTGTAAACAGGGTTAAACATCCAAAAACACTGAAGCCGAAAGACATTTTTCTTCAACAAAAGACAGATGTAAGTTTTTATATAATATAATTACAGAAAGTAATACCTAGGAAAGATATGAAGTTATAAGAATAAGAATTTGTAATGCAAATATAGACAGGCTTGGGTTGCAGACGATCCGACTTATAGCGTTTTGTACTTAAGAATGGGCTCCCCATAAGGATAATTTATAATTAAATTAATAATTCAGGAACTAGTTTCTTCCATGCATGTAAACAACCCCCCCCCCCCCCAATCTCCTATCTAAACTTCTTGTTTGAGTTTTTGTGTTCTGTTTGAATTAACATTTTGAGGTCGTACCCTTTGTGCCCCTGGTTTTCCCCACAGGTTGTGGTATTTTCGCACGTTTTCGAAGTGTATTTGTGACGAACACAAGTATAATTGGAAAAGCACTTTGGATTTGTGATGAAGAGCTAATCTTTGTCTTCAAAACTGTATATTAAATTTTATTATAAGTATTATAAAAAATTTAGTTACAAATAAAGGTAAAAACTGAGGCGAAAGAAAAGTTTTACACTATATTAAGAAAAAAATACGGAATATGACAAAAACAATATTACTGAATGACATAAAATTATATTTTATATTGTTATAATTATGTTAAAAATAATATAAAAAAGAGCCATTTCGAAATGCTTTGATAAAACTATACACAGACTTCCAAAACACAAGGGACCACATTGTTACATTGTTACCAGTGGAATTGTCCGACCCCCTAAAAAGTGGAGTCAACTAACTCCAAACCTCCTTAGTTAGAAGTGGATTCCCCCGACCCACTCTCCCTCCTGAGAGTGGACTCTTTCAAGAGTGAAAGGGAGGCTGGAATCGGCTTTATAAGGCAGCGCAGAGACAGCTAAATCGGTTCGTTTGGTGGCAGCCAGCCACAGAAGAGTTAGTTTCGGGCAGGTGCCCAAAGAGGGAGCAGCAGAGATCGTTTGGCGGCAGCCAGCCACAAGTGAGTTCTCCATCCGGAGAGAGAGTAAAGATCGTTTCGGGGCAGGAGTCCACAGCCAGAGCAGAGAGTTCATCACTGGTCAGGAGCCCCACAGCAGAAGCAGCAGAATTCGCTGGAATAGAAGAAGCCACCCGGCTTAACGAGAAGAAGGCAGCAGTTATCCGCTTAAGCCGAGCAGATACCCGGCATCAGTCGAAGCCACCTGGCTCATACTGAGAAGAAGCAGTTATCCTCTTAGGCCAAGCAGATACCCGGCGATAGACGAAGCCACCTGCCCAAGTATTGCTGATCACCGGCGTTACATTGAGCCATCCGGACTCAACGAAGAACGCCTACAGAGATAGCCCATGACAACGGCCAGAAGGAACTTCAGAAACGTTCAGTAAAGTAATTCGTATTCCTTATTCAGCCATCAAACTGAATACCCCTAAGTTGCCTTACCAGATTCGTATTAAAGTGCCCCAAACTACCTATTGACACCAAATACGGTAGCAATATCTCCATGAATTCCTTTGGGATTTCGCGAGATATTACTGATAGCAAATCGGTGGATATTTTAACTACAATAGTATACATATATTCGTGGTGGGTTGAGGCTGACATAAGATTTATATTACGTAAGCTACAGTACATATTACATTCAATACAGAAAATTATAGTTTTTCAAAAAATTGTGCAATGTCTGATTGGTTTGTAGAATTCAGCCGCTTAAGGTTAGCAAAATCATCAAGCATGTTTAGTGAACGGAAAGCAGCTTCACTTACGTTGGTTTGTCCGTCAATGTACCGACGAAATTCGGCGCTATCCTGTACTCGTTGGCGATTTGGCATTTCTTCTTCACACCCTTTTCCACCTCGCGAATGACGGCGACCTTTTCAGCGAACGTTAAATTCTTGTACATGCTTCGTTTACTGAAAGACATGGTGACACTGGCAGCAGGAAGCTCGAATGGCGCCATGTGTCGAACGGTGGTGGGAAGGGGATTTCAGTTGTCACGTGTCGAATTTCTTAACGATAAAATGCCGAAAAGTCATTATGGTTAGAAATTTTTTATAAAAAACTTCGAATTAAGGAAGTTGAACTTCGAATTATCCACGATTTTTTAACATTGATTTAATAAGAAATTCAAGGGACTAAGACAAATCTTCGAATTATCCAAGTTGCACTGTATAATATTAGTGTATTATTACCATTGATGCGCTGTTCATCAGGGATCCAAGTTACATACAGATCTAACCTAAAAACGTTCTCAGAAACGTATCTGTCCGTAACCTGGGGACTGCTTGTATATATTTATGAAAATTAATGCAATATTGTCAGTAAATTAGTATTAAACATTTAAAAGGAAAATAGAAGTGAATATAGAGAGTAAGCTTCAAGTAATAATAAATCATAAGACCTAGTATGGATTTTTTAATGTTTTAATTTTTATCAACAAAACATAAAAGGTGTTATGTATTAATAAGAACATTGATTTTCTTATCAATATGCAGATTGTTTCACGTAGCCTTATTATTCTCTAATCAGCTTATCGTATTTATTCTTTTTTAAATCATTGCTCCAGATTAAATCTTCCATTAGAACTTGGCAGAATTTCTTTCTGCCTTCTTTCCTTTGGTATTTCAATTTTTGCATATTTAATAAGTTATTTCTCTTATTCTGCATTTCATTTAAATAAATTTGGCTTAAAATAGATTTGCTTGTTACAAAATAGGGTTATAAAGAAACATACATTAAGAAGTCTCAATTATTTATTATTTTTTTTGTAAATTTTAGCTGTTTAAAAATAACTACTCATACATTTGAAGTTTATTTGAAGCTATTTTACTTCTAAGTTAAAGTTTATGTTCAGTAGTTTTTTTTTTTTTCCTGGAGAAAAGGAATGGAGTTTAGTAAATTATTTTTATACTATTGAGTGAGAGTTTACCATTTTGATTTTACATTTTTCTTTTTCATGTTTGAAATTTTCAAGGTAGCTGTTGAAAGGAAAAGATTGATGGGTATTCTGTTTTCTATTTAAAATCTGCCTTTCACTAATTATTTCTGAATGAATATAGCTACTCTACTTCAAATAAAGTTTGCCCTAACTGTAATGCTGGAACCATTAAACTGTCAGGAGTTCTACATTAAATTTGATATACTGTACTTATGCTTTTCTAATATTTAAGTTACTTCACACTGCTTTCACTGTTGCAACTTTCTGAAAGTATTTCTTGTTGATATTTAGGAATTCTTTTCCTCTTTCACAGAAAAATTGCCTTTCAATATTCAGCTTTGAATATGTATATCAGTAGAGTACATATCTTTATTTCTGTGCCTATATAAGGATTTAACTGATAGTAGATGAATAAATGTATGTATGTGGATTTCATCAAAGAAAAAAAAAAAAAGATTTATATATTTAACAGTTTAAAAGTAGTTCTGTTGTGTAAAATTTGATACATCTTATTTACCTTTAAGGAGTTATTTGTTTTTTAGAATTCCCCGATATAAAATAAGCTTGAAGTTTTGTATTTACGTTTTAGAACTTCCAGTAATTTTGAGTACTATATTTTTGTTGTATAATTGCCAAGCTAATCACTACCCTGAATTTATTAAGATTTTCATAAGAACAAAATGCCTATTATTTCAAATGTGACATATCAAAATGTTTATATTATTATTATAAAATATTGTGATGGTGTTTGTGGGAGAGTCATTGAGATGGAAAGACTAGGAGTCAAGTTCTGGAACTGAACTGATCTATATTAAATGAAAATCATTGATTTTTATAGTACTTACATTGAAGAATTTGATTGGAGGATTAATTAAAAATATATAGAATGATTGGATAAAAACATAACAAATTTAAATTACCATTGCAGCCATTGAATCAGTTAAAGAATTTAAAAATAAATAGAACATCAATAATTAGGAAATGCAAATTTTTTTATTCTTAATGGTAAAGGATAAAAATGAATAAAAATACAGATAAATAAATGATTTCTAAAAATATTTTACGTACAAACTGTTACAATATTTCAAAAGAAATTTTATTTAATTCACAAAATGAAAGTGGCAAATGTTTTAGCACTTAACCACATCATGAAATGCCTTCATCAGAAGTTATCACTGCAGGGTCTGAATATTCATTCTGTATATCATTGTGACTTGTAATTAAAAAAACTGGTCCAGCAAAATTTAAGTTGGCAGGATAGTTTTATCTTCTAAGTAATCTGTAATAATAATAAAATAATAGTACATAGTATGTAATATGTAATAATAGTAATTTATACTTACATGGTGTGGAATATATTTGCTAGGAAGAACAGAACATATTTTGTAATGTATTGGGATGTTATTTAGTTGTTAAAACAGTCACATTCGTTTATAACTATTTCTTAAGGGTAATGTTGTTGTGATCTGTACAAACTTACTAGAAGTATTAAGCAATGTCTTGTTGTAGAAGCTTTTATAAAAGTTCTGAATTTTAATATTTAGATATACTTGTTTGAAACTGTGATTATATAGAAATTTTTAATTTTCTCATTTTAAAAAAATATTTATTTACGTTTTTTTTAAAACTTAAATTTTGTATTTTATACAAATGTAGGTTTCTGTAGTTGATGGGAATAATTATGATGTTTATGATTAAATATCAAAAATTAATATTTCTAGTCCTTATAAATACACTCATTACCAAAAAAATAAAAAAAAAAAAAAGCGTCGTCTGGTTGTTAGAAATGTAACTAATCAGGCAATAAAGTTTCGTTGTTTTAACACAAAATTGCATGTCATTTCTGCGCATTGCTGTGAAAACCGCATCTTTCTACTATCAATATTCCACAAATTATTGCATTTTCAAATTTTAAGTTACTTTTGGGTCACCTGGTATATATACACTCATTAACAAAAAAAAACGACGCACCTAGAAGTTGTCCGATGGAGACAAAAATTGGTGGAGAGGAAGATTATGTACAGAATAGAAAATGATTAAAATTTCAGACAAATTGAATGATTTATTTCAGAGTTACGAAGTAACGAGCTCAATAAGGTGTTGACCCACCTCTACCCTGAATGCAAGCTGCCACACAGTGTGGCATAGAGTGATAAAGCTCCCTGATGGTCTCCTGCGGTATTTCTTGCCAAATTTGCTCCAATTGTCGGGCTAGGTCATCCACATTCCCTGGTGGATGCAGTCGCCTTCCCATCATATTCCAGACATGCTCGATTGGATAGAGATCTGGGGATCTGGCTGGCCAAGGAAGTGTTTCACAAGCTGCAAGACAGGTCATAGCCACAAGTGCCGTATGTGGTCTGGTGTCATCTTGCTGAAAAATAAGGCCAGGGTACTGCAAAAGGAAAGGTAGCAAAACAGGTCTCAGAATTCGTCGACATACCGCTGTGCTGTAAGTGTGCCGCTAATGCCGACCAAAGGGGTCCGGCTATCAAGGGAAATGGCACCCCAGACCATAACTCCTAGCTGAGGGCCTGTGTGGCGTGCAATAGTGAAAGCAGGATCGGCACGCTGCCCTGGGCGTCTCCAGACACGTCTGCGACGATCGTCAGGACACAGTTGGAAGTGGGATTCGTCGCTAAACACTATACGTCCCCAGTCAGCATCATTCCAACCGGATCGAGCCAAGCACCACTGTAATCTGGCCCGATGGTGTGCAGACGTGAGTGGCAGGTGGCGTAGCGGTCAGTACAAGCATAGATGTCGCTCTCTCAGCCGTCTGTGAATGGTCATGGTGGACACTCGTGTACGGGTCGCACGTCTGATGGTTGATAACGATGATTCAGGTGCTGTGACAGCTGATCTGACAATCGCTCTATCCTCCCGCTCTGCTGTGGCCCTAGGTCGACTGCTACCTTCATGATGCTGAAATCTGCCATTGTCCACCCATTCCTGCCAGCATCTTCTAATCGCCGCATCACTTCGACCCATATGACGAGCGATTCTCCGATTTGCCCAACCTGCCTCTTTCAATCCAATGATACGACCTCTTTCAAACTCGGACAGTTGCACGTAATGAGCTCGAATCCTGCGGCGAGGCATTTTTTCAGTCGTTGAAAGGTATCCTAACTCACAATGCAACAGAAAGTTTGACCATCAGATTGAGAATCGCTTCTTATATACATCTGCTGAGTGTGCAGTTCCGATGTGCTGTAGCTCTCGCTATTCATTCATTGGACACCAAAGTTTAATCATTTGCATAAGCGGTCCCAATGTCTTTGCATACGAAATTTCATTACAATCGGACAACTCCTTCTAGGTGCGTCGTTTTTTTTTTGGTAATAAGTGTATATTACTTTTTTTACTGTATCATGTTCAATAAATAAACTGAATATGAAATGCTTTATAATACTTACAGAAAGGTTTTCTAGTTAGATATATTCCCCTCTGTGAACTGGATTGGCCCCAAGCACGAAATGTATGAAAGAAATTATGTGCCAAATATTTTCAGAAATTTAAATTCTTGGATATTGTTTAGATCCCGAAATGAAGATATAAAAATGTTTGTTCTGCATATACACAAAATATATAACCATAATTTATTGCTATTATTATTATTATTAATTGAATTCTAACCTTTTTAGAACTTGGCTTAAGCCGTCATGATCCGTGGTGGGAATGAAGCAGATGGAAATAAAGCACAGACTCCTTTACAGCAACCCCAGCAGTTGCCAGTTCAAGGCCAGTCCTCCCTTCAGCCATCGCATGGACAATCAAGGGTAGCTACTGCTCAGGGTATTCATGTTGTAGCTACGCCACCAATAGCCACTACCCTTTGTTCTTCTGGATCTAATTTACAGCAGTATGTAATACCAAATCAGATCCTTCCAAGTGATAGCAACACTGAGGTATGCTTATGTTTTATATCTAAGAATGTTTAATATATTTGTAGGATTAAAATTTTGTTGTTTCAGGAAAATAAATGAATAAATCGCAATTTTCAGATTTAAATTGTAGTATGAAGGGCAAAAGTGTAAGACTTCAAACTTTTAACTTTAATTTGCCTGTGCCAAGAAAGTTTATAGACTAGAAATTATCCTTTATAATTTTGCCCTTGTAATGAGGTCACTAATATTGCTAAATTTCGAAAAACGCACAAATTCAGGATGTTGTATCTCTGGTGAGGGATCTGCAGAAAAATCAAACTTTCAGGAAACCAAGTTCTAATAAGAAGCTAACTAAGCTATAAATTTGAAGTTCTAGACTTTCTCATAACTGCTATTAATTTTTTTCGATGGCTTTTGCGTTTATTCTGTCTGTCCTCCCCTAACAACTCTCGAAAGGAAGGTTGGATCGGCAAACGGACTTCACCTTCATGTTCAGAGGCCCAAACAACATAGGAATAGGGTATTTTCAGAGTCCAACGTCCCCCTATGTTCAAGATAGTTGGCATTGTTTTCATTGGATTTCTGCAATTAGCTTAAATGATAGAAATCCAACCAACTCATTTCTGTTGTCGGCTATAGCTTGATTGGCAAGGTCTCAAACTCGTATGGTGTAGGTTGTCGGTTTAAATGCATATATATAATGTTTGTTTTCTCAATGTCTGCATGGATTTTTTTTTTCCTTATTTCCCTAACTTTTTTTATTTTTTTTCCTTAAGTTAATGTATTTCTTTTTTTTTATTATTTTTAAATTGTTTATTATTATGGGTCACCCTTAAATTTATGCTTTAGCACAAAATTTATATTCACTTGTTTTAATTAGAATTGTCAAAAAGGGTTCATTGGAAAGATTAAAGAGTAAACTTTCTTTTGATATAACGCAAATTTGAAATAAGTAAATAAAGCTTGTTTAATTTTTGATTCAGACTGTCTTACGAATTGTTCTTTTTTGCAACTTTAGACTTAAAATAAATAATAAACCACCTTAATTAATAGAGCCCTCTTTTTTTCATACAATACTTATACATCAATGATATATGTAGAAAAAGAATAAAATGTTGCTAACATTTCTTTGCTAAGAAAAAAATTCTGTTTAGAAAAATCCATGTTTTTTGATAGTAAAAATCTGAATCAATTAGGGTAGAAAGTCCTTTTTATGTATTTCTGTAGATAAAATACATCTTCTTGCTTCTCGTAAGGGTTGAGGAGCTCCAAGACTTCAGTAAAAAACTCACCTTGATTCTGATAAGAAATAAGCTTGATACAATCTCTCTCTCTGTCTCTCTGTCTCTCTCTCTCTCTCTCTCTCTCTCTCTCTCTCTCTCTCTCTCTCTGTCTGTCTCTCTGTGTGTGTTTTTTAACTTTATCCATTTTCAAGTAGTTGAAATACAGTATGTGTAGTTTTTCTTTGAACTAGTTGTACATTTGATCCCTGAATATTGGGGTATTTGGTTCCTTATTTTTCTAGTCAATAATTATTATTATTTTTTTTTTTTTTTCATATTTAAAAAAGGTATGTTGATTTGCTAGTGATCCAGTTCTTTCAAAATGCAATCAAAACTTTATTGTTAACAACAGTTACAAGATGTGTACTTTTACTACGAAGGGAAGTGCGTGACCTCAAACACTGAGAACCACACAAAAATGTGCTTAGAATATAAATCGCTTATGCCAAAAGCAGTGGTATGAATCATTCTCATACAAAACTGCACGTCTTACCACGAGAGAGATTTGAATGATCACCTATTGAAGGTCTAAAAGAGGAACTTTGGCAACACGAAGAATCGATATAATAAGACCAAAAACGCACACATTTCAATGTCGTGACTATATTGCTATATTTCCCTCTGCTTAAAATAATTACGCTATCTGAACAATAATCTTTTCCTACTGATAGTAAGTATTTGTTGGTGCAGGTACAACCTGCCACCGTCGGATGGCACTAGCAGACAACAACTGAGTTTTTCATGAGAATGACTCGTACCACTGTTTTTGGCATGAGTGATTTATATTCTAAGCACATTTTCGTGAGGTTTTCAGCGTTAAAGGTCACGCACTTCCGTTGTAAGATCATATTTTAAAGTTTTGATATTATTGCCAATTATAATAAATTAGGATTTAAAATTTTACTGAATTATTATTTAAGAAAACCTTTAAGTCTGGTATTTTAGAATTTCAGAAACTAAAATTAATCAATACCATTAACCTATTAAGGCCCAAAGTTGCAACATTTCAGTTTTTTTTTTTGTCAAATGGCTGCTCATAATAATTTTTAAGGGCTTCAATACTTATTAGACAGTACAAGGAAGAGCTTTTTTAGTACATTTTTTTAATTAATTTTTCATCACAATGCTAGTAATCTTAAAAAGCTTGGAAAAAATACAAATTTTTCACAGTTACGTTCGAAATTTTATCTTAATTTATCTGAACTCCGTTACATTAACATTTTATGCGTGACAATTTTCATTCGAGTTCTTCTAACCATAATACTGTTTCATTTTGAGAAAACAATATGTATCAAGTTTCCTTTATGCAATTTACTGTAATGTTGGAATTCGCTGGCATATACAGTAGGTCTCACTTGGCATGTGTCATAAGCCAACTGTGAGTTTCAACATTGGTTTCAACTTACAACAAATCTATCGCTTGTTAGAAAATGTATGAGGTGTAATAAGTTCACATCAATCAAACAAAATTTGCATTTATCTGATAATAGCAAACTGAATAAAAATGATAAATTCTCAAAATTGACTCCTATTTTTGATGTTTTCAATTAAAAAATTCTTGAATTTGGCAGTTTTTCACACAACAGCTCCATTTGTGATGAAATGCCTTATTTCAGAAGACATTCCTGCAAGATGTTCATCAAAGGGAAACTTGTGCAATTTGGAACTGGTGCTTCTGCACTTAGTAGCTACCTGTATAGATTTATTTTTTATGGTGGCAAAAGGGCAGAAAATCTAAGCTCTGAATTCAATTTGAGTTAGCAAGTGGTTGTAGATCTACTGTCAGTTGTTCAAAACCAGCTCAGCATCGTATATTTTTTGAAAACTTCTTTTTATCATATAAACTTTTTCATACATTGAAACTTCAAGGATTTTTTGTAACTTGGAACCATTTTTGAAAAATTGCACTACAAAATGCTCTTTGGAGTCCACTTCTACTATGAACGGGCGCACATTTGATTTTACCCATGAAGATGAAGCAGAAGTCATGATGGTAAAGTGGAATCACAAGTCTCTTGTGACAATTGCTAGCAACAATAACACTACAACCATTAGCAACTGTGAAACAAAACCTGTTTGTGCTACAGCCCTGTGTCATTTCTGAATGTAATCAACATATGGGAGGAGTTGATTTACAGAACTAATGATTTATGGTATTGTTAATTACAGAATAAGTTAAGGAGAAAAAATGGTTGAGCCTCTTTTCATCAACTTGATGACAGTGTTATTGTCAATTCATGGAATCACATTGTTTGCAATTCAGAATTGCAAACAATGAGAGGATAATTTCAATTTTACTTGGCTACCATCCTGATAAAATCTGAAGTTAACGAAACTTATAATGAAGGCAACATCATGAATCAAAAAAGGAGAAACATTGAATTATGGTAGATGTTCAATGCAGTCTTTGTCCTTAGAAGTATGATATGATGGTGTGGGTTGTGTGATAATGAAAGAAAAGCAATAAAATGAACCAGGCTGTGCAAGAGTACAACGATTTATAACTTCATACACCTATGTCTAGCTCCCTACAGCTGTTTTGCTGCATTTCACTACGGCAATAAATAAGATGCATTGTAATCCCCCAAAGTTGCATAAAAACAACAATAAAATTGTGATTCAAGTGGTCTCTCAATTTTTATTTATTTTTTTATTTTCTGTTCTTTCTGATGTATTATTAGAATAAATAAACGATTTCTATTTAAAAATTATTATTTCAATGCTTGGTCCTTAATGGGTTAAGGTTTGTCAGTTCAATCAACATACAATTTTTACATTCTGTTGTACTTCAACCATAAAAACAAGGAAAATCCCTTGGTGAAAATTATTTTTCCATGTCCTGTAAGGTGAGAAAGGAATTTTAGGACCAAACTGAGAATGCAATAACAGCTATTCTTACATTAAAAATAAGAATTTCTTAGCAGTCTGTATTGTTGACAATGTTCAGATGACAATCTTAAAAAAAGTAATACCTGAATAGGCCTCAAATTTAATGATTTACACTGGCATCCAGAGAGGGAAATTAGTTTCTTCAGAAATGAAATACCAATAGCAGAATAAAGTGCCAGTTGCAGATTATTAATTAAAAGGATATATATATATATATGTACATATACATCAAGTGTTTATATATATATATATATATATATATATATATATATATATATATATATATATATATATATATAAAATGTTACCTATGGATAGAATAATTTGTTTTAAAATCCTTTGGAATCCACTGTTTATAAAAATTATATTTCTATTCCGAATATGCATTATTGGAGGGAGCATAAACCTGTACTACATTCCTCTTAATGAACTTTGATGCGAATCTAGCTGTGATTAACTCCATCATTAAAAATTGCCTCAAGAAGGCTTTAGCAGGTTTTTTTTTTTTTTTTTTAAATAATAGCTACACCTTTTTCGTGTTTGTTTTCAAAACCTGAATATTGGCTCTGTTGATAGACTGGTTTTGGTAAATTAAGAACACTTGACAATCTGATCTTACTCTGATGCCCAGGATATCGATGTTGTATCTCACGTCTCTGGTGGATTGTTTGGCTTTCACATTGACACAGCCCAGTGGTGTAGCAGTTGCTACTCCCAAGGTGTTCTCCATGAAATAATAGAAATCCTCCAGTTTCCATGATTGTAGTTTGTTTTTTTTTTGTTTTTTGTTTTTTTTATAAAGCTGATATTCCATTGATCAACAGTTTAGATCAATAGATCCATCAGTTAGTTTACAATTAATTTATCCAAAGAATTTACATTCAGAGTTAGATATTCATTTTATTGATTCTGATTCATGCTTTTTGATACTTCTAAGTATTTTATTTTGTCATTTCTGTTCAAGATTAGCCTGCCTGCCTGCCTTATTTTCATATCTTTTATTTTTCTTTTGTAGGGGTCTACTTCTTCACAGTCATCTGGGCAAATCATGGTGGCTATAACTCCAAATCAGTCAGGGACATCACCTGCTCAGTTCACTGTTGGCCAGAATTCTGGATTTACCCAAATTTTGGCTTCACAGGATTGCAAACAAAAAAAAAGCTCTACTGTTAGCACTGGAATTATTGAAACAGTTGGACATTCATCACTGCAGAGATCGGATGAGACAACACAGATATCAACTGTTTTCAATATGCCAATCACTACACCTCAGGTAATAAATTGCAATACTTTGTTCATCACTGTTCTGATATGAAACTACCAGCTTTCAAACAGAGAAACTATTAAGATTTGATGCCTAAAAGGGTATAGTATTTATAAAATTCTGGGGAAATAATTTTTTTAAATTTCCAAGAAACTGGTTTGAAAATCTTCAAATTATAATTCTTTAATCCTGTATTGAATTTCTTTTCAAAGTAATACGAGTTTGAACTTTTTTTTGTCGTTGAAAGATTTAACTTGAGATACATTGATGCTGTTTTTGTGGAAGGTATTGGAATTTATTTTATTGTATTTTACCTGATAAAATTTTGAGTTAAAATTGATAAACAAGGCCGAATATTTTGCAAATTTTTCATTTTCATTTAAAATGCAATTCATTATTACTGATAAGTAAATCAATTTTGTTTTCATCCAAAGTATTATGATTAAAGCATAATTTGAATTAGATTTCCTGAATTGAATGACAGGACTTTTAACTGCAAATTGGCCTAGTAGACCCTAAAAGTATCGTTGTCTGTTTGAGGTTGTAATGCATCTTTTCTGAAAGTCCACTGAGAAACTGGATTAAAACCATTTATTATTTTGATATAAGTATTTATTTAACATAAACTTCGTGAATTTGGCTACACAGAACTAATATGGATTTTAATTGCTATCTCATCTTCACCCTTTATCAATCCAGTGTGAAATCTCTTCCATCGCCATTTCAGATTGTTAGTAACTTTGCTTTATTTCATATTTCTTCCACATATTGTGAAAAATTTATTTTGGTTGACTTCTGAATGTGATATTTTTTGAGCTTATGTAATTTGATTTCTATTCATCTTCAACGTAAAAGAGGGCATGTGATCATCTCCATATGCAGTTCAGAAACTGACAGAACAGATATTAAGAGACTTTGATGTGTTTTATAGTTCATAATAGAATGTTTTTCACTTTATATTTTTCCGAAAATAATGACAAATTAACTCATTTCTTTAAAAGATTTGTTGGGGAGAAATCTCGTGACTCGTCTGTTGAGAAGCCTTGTTATAGTCAGATAATTGTCAACATTTTTCTATATTGTGATTTGTACCAAAATGCCTACTCCAGGTTAGGTTTTACTTTTCTATGGGTTTTGAGTTCCATGTTACGGACAAATGTTTATCCAAAGAACTAGAAGATATTTTTTCCCCTAATACTTTCTACTTCCATGTGTGCCCTGCTTGTTTCCAATTCCTTTCATTGTGCACTGCATTCAGAATTGTGCACAGTTGTGTTGAAGATAAATGTTATCATTCGTTTATAAATTTTCTTCTTGGGCATCCAGAATGAAATTTGAACCTGAATTTCAACATAGTTCTTGAAATTTCCACCCTTTCCCAGTTGTAATTTATTCCAACAAAAATTTCTCAACTAATAATGGTATTCAAGACAACCCTGTATTCTGTAGTAAATTATTGTTCTTCTTACTGATCTAATCTACAATTGGAATAAATTTAAAAATTAAGGTTTGGATTGCAGTTATTTCTAATTAGGATCAATTTATTTAGCTTTCAGTCAAAAAAGTATCTAATAATTATATATTTGTTTTAAACCTTTATATTTTTTCCCCTCCCACCTTTATAGTTAATCCAAAAATATTCCTTGGATTTGACCAACCATAGGAGAACAATCTTTCTTTTCATTGTAATACCTATTTTTGGTTTCAAAGCTTAAGGATTTTAAAGATTTGGGAAGATATTAAAAATAATTAATAACTGAGGAAAAAAAAAACAGCATTGTTTATTCAAAAGAAGAAGAGGGTCTAACAAGTACTAAGGTTACATCTAGTTCAGAGATAAAGAAGTAGAAGTGAAACTCCGAATTTTTCAATAGTACTACTTTTCATTGACATTGAGCATGGTATGGATCCCAGCTGTCACATTTGTGTGATGTATTGATCATCCATCCCCTGTATAACCAACGTGAAAGCAATGAGATTTCATAACTTTTAATGTTTGTTTTCATTGTAATTTACTTTTTCAGATAAACATTGCTTGGAATGCTGAATGTTTTGAAAAGGCTAATATATATATATATATATATATATATATATATATATATATATATAT
>JAFIDM010009631.1:48672714-48765837 GCA_023159025.1 Thereuonema tuberculata | reverse complement strand
TATATATATATATATCTTATATTTATTAATTATCTTTTCATTTCATATATATATATATATATATATAGATAGATGGATAGATAGATAGGTATAAAATAGTAAAAAAAATATAAGAATAAATTATATTACAGTACAATAAGCTGAATAGTAATTGGATTTTGTAAGTTTTTAATTCAGAACCCAGGATATAGATTTTAAGAACATCATAAAATAAGAAGTTAAGACAAAGTAAATGGTGAAAGTTTTAAGCATGAAAATAAAATTTAAATACCATTAACATATTTATTAATCCTTGAAATTATTAAACAAAAATAATTGAACATGATAATCAATTGACAAATATAAGGGTGAAAAAAGCAACAACTTCAAACTCGAAAATAAAAAATAAAAATCTACATATACAGTCAAACCCCGCTATAGTGAACTTCAAGGAACCGAAATTTCGGTTCATTATAACCGGGAGTTTACTATATCCGTTCCATTATATGTGCATTGCAGGGCAAGGGACCAAACATTTCGTTCATTATATCCGGGAGTTCATTATAAGCAGTGTTCACTATAGCGGGGTTTGACTGTATTTAGATCAGTGTTTCCCAACATGGGGCAATTTGATTGTTAAGGGGGACAATTTGAAAATTCGATGAACCTATATGAGGGGTCAGTGTGGTTTTTTCCATTTTCAGGGGAAATGCAGATTTCATTTCTTGTTTATAACAGAGGAATTGATATAAAATACAACATTATATATCTATTTTTCTTATATTACATAGTTATTATATATGTTAACCGTAACGAATATAAAACTGATTTGCTGTTTAAGAAATGTTGTATTTATGCAGTTTCTTATTTATTTAAATTATGAAAAAATCGTAATTGTATATAAATTATATTAATTAAAGTAACAAATATATACACTTCATGGTAATAATGTTTTATTTAACAATTGTTGACAGTTAAAAAAAAAAACCTTGTTTAAAAACAATCCCACAAATCCTCAGAACATTTACAAATATACAAATTAAGACATTGTCATTTGCACTTTTACTAAAATAGAAGTAGATTGGCATTATTATTATTGGGGGGGGAAGGGCCAATAAGTAATAGTAATAGGGGGCATAAGAATTTTAGAAAGGCTTAGGTGGGGCATAGCACAAAAAAGGTTGGGAAACATTGATTTAGATTGTCATAATGTAATATTACAACTATATTGCCATATTTTAAATGCTCCTAACAAACAGTTAAAAAGGTATAGAAACAAATCTGATTTATTTAAAGTTGAACTATTAAAGATTTATTAACCACTATCCTAACCATTTGATACATTCAGGGCTGCCGTGTGCATATAAGCTGCCTTTGTTCAAACTTTAAAATACAGCCCCCTCTGAAAGTTAATGAAAGTAATAAAAAAGTAAACTTTCTATAATTATATATATATTATAGCAGTAAGTACAAGAGTAATCACATAATTTTAAGTATAACAAAATAATTGTGGATCACATATACATCATGAATGACATGTACCTTATAAAATCACAAAATTTGTACCTTTTGTGCTTTTAATGCCACAAAGTTTTAATTAATTCACTCAAGTCTAAGCTGTCCATATTATTGTTTTCTGTAGATATTACAGACAAATCTTTTAAATTTTCATGGGTTGTGGTTGATCGTAAATAATTTTCAATTATTTTGAGTTTCGAGAAACTTCTTTTTTCTGAAGTGATTGATAATGGTAGTTCTAGAAAAATTCTTAAAACATCTGAAATATTTGCAAACATATCATATAAATCATATAAATGAAGTTCAGCAAATCATGAGGGGACATATCTTTTTTTAATAAGACATTGTCAAGTTTTGAATTCTTCGAAAAGGATATTGCCATCAATATCACAATCGTTTGGATTTTTATCATTGCTTATTTTTAATTGTAAATCTTTGCAATGCTTTCAGTTATCTTCCTCCTTACTTTGTTTCAATGCGTTAACATTATGGATGATTTTAAATATTTCATTATTCTCTAACAATATAAACCTTTCAATTAAAGATGTAGTGTTGTCAAATATCATAAAAAAAGAAGTGTATTTTAATATCTTTTGCAGTAGTTAGAGGTTCATCTTTTGCTTCATAATCAAACATTATTTTCTTTTGACATTATTTTACTGACTACATTAATTTTAATTAAAAAATAATGCCATATAATAATTGAACAAAGAAATTTTTAAAACAATATTATTAGCTTGCTCTCTTACTCGATATCTTTAATTGTCTTCAGTTATTTCCAAGAGGGAAATAACCAATTTCATGTATGTTAATTTTAAGATGCTTTATCGCTTCTATACGGGTTTCCCATCTTGTGTTTGACAATGGTTTTTAAAGTTATATTTTTAATGAGAGATTTCAATATAGCCCATCGTTTAGTAGAAGTAGAAAAATAATTGGAATAATGCAAAACAAACAAACAAACAAACAAACAACTGTTTCAAAAGGTATTATTGCAGCATATTATTAACTACTAAATTTAATGAGTGTGCTGAACAAGGAACAAAGAAAAGAAAGCTCTAGAATTTATTTCAATAATTTTTTATCGAAGCCTGTTTTGTTTACCATGCATATTCACCATTGTCATATCCTTGGTCTTGTAAATTACAAATATTGAGCAATTGCAAATGATTTTAAAATAAATTCATATAATCCCTGACCAGTGGTGTCCTCAACAGCACAATATCCCAAAACATGTTTGTGAATTTCTGCTATGTTTTTATTTTTGTTATGATATACAAATCTAATATCAACTCATACGGAACAGTTAATTCTTTATGTCTGGAGTTGTATCAAGAATTATCGAGTAATATTGTGTGTTTTGAACCTTGTCTAAAATGTCTTTCTGTATACATTTGGAAATTACATGAATTATTTCATTCTGTATACCATCTCCTAAATAATGTGCAATATGCTTTTTCTTGGATTTTTGAATGCAATGTAAATGTTCAGACATTATTGTATCAAATTTTGCAATTGTTTCTACTAATTTTAAAAAATTCCCATAAATAAAATTATTTATAAATTTTTGATAAATATAATTTATCATATAATTTTGTAGATAATGCTCTAAAAGCCAAACACTGCCATATTAAATACTGGATTATGTACATTAAGCTTTCAATAATGGATTGCCAATATTTTTTTTCTATATCATACAATCTCTGTTCTATTACGTCAATCGTACTTTTATTACTTAAAGACATTTTAAGTTTGCTGTATTTTATACAATTTTTAATATGTATGGCACTTGTTTCATGTTTTTTTAGTATATGTGATAAATGTTGCCAATCATTACAGCCATATTCATTGCTAAGTTTTGATATTTGATGAAATAACTTACAATAATAGCAAAAAAACGAATTTTGTGATATCGCGTATATCAAATAATTTCTATTGATTTTTTTTTTTTTTTTTTTCCCCCCCCCCCTCCATTTGGGAGTGTTTTTTTTATAATGAGTCAGAAATTTTTGATCAGAATTGTCTTTAAGGAAAATTATATTTAATTATCCGCCAAGGGGAATTTTCTACTAAACAATCTCTAACTTTACAGGCTGCTGTTGGAGCTTATTTCGTATCATGCAGAACTCCCTTCCTCTGTTACCTTCACTATTTTGTTTTGTTATATGGGTATATTAATGTTTATCAGTTTTTGAGTATTTTGGGTAGAAGTGAAGTCATAAAATGAAGCAGTACATGTTAATTTTATTGTATTAAAGATTTTTGTAGTATATCTGTAATTTTCTGATTGTTCTATTTAAACATTTTAGGTACAAGTGCCACGTACAGTAGCTAGCAGTCCACAAGACCCTGGAAATTTTAGAACATCTGGATCTGTGAGTGAAATTTCATCACCAGAAGGATTAGGCCTCCATGATTGTTCTGGAGAGTCAGTCAGTCAGCGAACTGATACTTCACCATTACGTAAAAATGCAACTCCAACTATGATTGTTAAGACTGGAAATACTGTTCAGCATCATGGACAGAGCCCTGTAATTTGCTCCAGTTCTCAGATATCAACACCTTTAAGTTCCATTTCCAGTGGTGTTCAGTCTCATCTTCAAAAACACATTATTCAAAGGCGAACAAACATTGTATGCACTGCTAATATTGGAAATGTAAATAGTAGTCCAAAATCAACTGTTAGCCCTGTCACAGGCACATTCCGTAATCCTGTTAATTCTGGTTCTGTACGAACAAGTCCATTTCAGAAGCATAAAAGAATAAAGTTAGAGGAGAAACCTCCAGCTAATGAGGAAATAGCCAATCTTCGGAGAGTGATCTGTGAACATTCAGTAAAAAAATTAAAATTTTTCAAAGAAAGTTATGTTGACCATATAACAGAATTGTTTTTTCTCCAGAATGGAGGAAACATGATGGATTTTCTAACTTGGAAAAAACGACCATCGTCACAGTTTGTTTCTTATTTAAAAGCTAATGCTGTGGACAGTGATGAAGAAGATCAGTTAATTAACACTGATATAAAAGTTACAGTTGCAGGTATCACAACTGTTGCTGTTTCAACATCACCACCTTCTTCTGGTTCTCAAACACAAACAGGTAAGTTTCTAAAAATTGTTTTATATTTATATATATATATATATATATATATATATATATTGGTCCTATGTTATAGATATATGAATATAAATGTCATGGCCCTCCCCCCATTTTCCTTGACTAGTGCCCGAAAAGTTCTCTTTTCTGCTTGATCATGTTTGAGCTCTTTTAGTCACTATTACTTGGTACTTAAAATTTGATTTGAAGTGGCTAATACTTCCAATCACTAGTGATTTATGTTTTGTAAGAAAATAGTTCCTTTTCAAACAATTTTAAGTGAATGTTTAATTTTTGGAAGAAGGAACTACCTTTAAACTTTAAATTTTATGGCCTAATGAATAACCCGCACAAGTAACGAAATTTAAAAAAAAAAAAAAAAAAAAATCTCTTCAAGGAACTATTTACAGTAATTCATTGTTTTTAGAAACTTTCCCAGAACTGGAAATACCTTCTTTATGAGGGGGAAAAAAAGGAAGAGACTATTGTATATATTTCTTAGCATTATTAAATTTCTTAAAAATTTAATGAAGCATATTTTAAATATTTACTTTTTTCAGTAGGCTTACTTTTTTTTAAAAGTCATATTATTTGATTAATTTAATCTATTAAAATATCTATCAAAATTATTTAAAGAAAGGGAAAGTAACACAGTACAACAACATTAATGCTTACAAAGCAAAATATAGTAGTTGGTTAAATAATGTAAGCTACTTAAAAACTGAAGTTCCTTCTTTTCAGTGAGTCGAGCAATTACTGCAACTGTTAAGTGTGAGTGATAAGTGTGAGATACCTAGAAAAGTTACAGATCAGTTTTAGACACAGTTTTCAAAGTACATTAGGTGCTTTAAAAACTGTTTCATTAAAGTAATACAGTATTTGCTGTGTGTGTGTGTGTGTGTATGTATATATATATATATATATATATAAATAAGGATTAACAGGAAACTTAAAAATTGCAAATTTTTCTTTGAAGTGTTGAGTATCTTTTGTGAGCAAGCTGAACAATAACAAATACATATACTGAATATACAGTGAAACCTCCGAATAGCGGACAGTCACGGGACCGGAAGTTTCGTCCGTTATTGGGAGGTGTCCGCTATTGGGGAGGACTATCTTTTTTTTTTTTTCATTTTTTAGCTTATAGCATGTCATTTAATGAAAAATTACGTACAATCTTAAATTTCTACAATTAACATTGCCCTATGAGAAAATATGAACAATTGCAAACTGTTTACTATTTTCCTTTTTAAATGGTCTTACTTAAAATAATAAAATTAATTACAGTATTAATTTTGTCATTATTTTAAGTAAGACAACGGATTAGAAAATTAATTTTATTAACTAAAGTAATCAGTTAACAGAGTTTGACATTTCTTTTTTTGCATTGAAAACATGTTTCTCAATATGAATATTTAAATCGTTTAACTTTACAAGGCCTTTAGAGTCCCCTTTGCTTCCAACGCCTTTTCTTGCAATAATGGCCCACTAATGGGAATGTTTTTTGCTCGTGCAGCACAAAACTAATCGAAGACAACAGAGTCGATCGCATTTGTCTCCGTTTCCGAACTTTGATGTGTTTGGAGTTTTCGTTGGAGTTCGTTATCCATAATTTCAAAATTTCCTCTAGACGCTACGTATTACTGTAGCCTGATTCTATTGCTTTTGAAAAGCAACACAAGATCGTTCGTTTCTGTAGAATGTTGTCCGTTATTGGGAGTGTCCGCTAATCGGAGGTCAATACATGGAAACGTCTATATTAAGGGACTGGGAATTGCAAAATTGTCCACTATTGGGGGGTGTCCGCTTTTCGGGAGTGTCTGTTAGTGGAGGTTTCACTGTATAATGGTTCAGTATGGTTTTGGGAGGTAATTTGAAAATGCTAATTTTTTTTGTTTTGATCAGCCTCAAAATATTCTTGGCTAAACAGTTCCAGTTTGTGATGCTTTTTTTTTTCTAGTAGCATTTTTACAAGATGGCTTTGATTCCCCCCCCCCCCCCAATTTAAAATACCCGTTAAGATGTATTTTTAAGTTTAATGAAGTCATTGAAGATAATTCCTATAAAAAAATAAAAATAAAAAAAAAAAAGTAGATGCAAACCTGGTGTTTTTTTTTTCTTTTTAAATCAACAAATATCCATTTTGTGAGCAAAAAAAGTAGCTTTATGTCAAAGCACACAAGGTTGCTATTGTATTCAAATTTTGTAACAATAGTAAAGATAAGGATATAATATGGCTTCTGTAGTTTACTTTTAAGAAAGAAGCTGAGATTTTTGATTCATTCAATGGAATCAGTGAATGTAAAAATTCAGTTATGAGTTTGGTCAGAAAAAGAACGAGACTTGCTATTGTAACTTACAATTGGACCTATTCAGTGTCCAAATGACTTTGGTCCTTATCAAAATAGTTTTCATTAACAGCAATGCAGTTGTCCCATGTTTTTCTACCACTGTTGAAAATGTGAGAGAAGTCATCTTTTGAGATTGCCTTCAAAATTGGCTCAGCTTTTTTGTAAAGGCCTTGTCTGATGGAAAGCATTGATCCCAAGGGATTTCTTCAATAATGGGAACAGGAAAAAGTCACATGGGCCAAGTCTAGGGTAAGTGGGAGGCAGGTGATATGTTTTTTGACCAAGTGCTTGATCACAGCATGGGCCACATGTAATCAAACGTTATCATTGGTGGAGCATCCATCGTTTTTCCATACAAGGTATGCCTCTTTTACAGATATGTTCGGACAAGTACTGCAAAATAGTGGCATGTGCATGACGATTGTGTGAGGTCGCACAATATTTTGATAAATCATTTCAACACTATGAAAGAATGTGATTAGCATTGTCTTGCCAATGGAAGAACAACTTCAGCCTTTTTCGGCGTGGGAGAGCAAGGTGACTTCCTTATTAAACTTCATTGCTTCGATTCAGGATCGTAATTATGAATCCAGGATTTATCTCTGGTCCTAGGGCATCCAAGAAATCATCCAGGGTTCCTACATTTTTGTAAAATGTCCTACTTAGTCCTACTTTTTATCAATTTGACCTACGTTTCCTACTTTTTTTGTGGAGTATTCATGTTCTCGTAAAATAAACACAGTGAAATGAAAAAAAAAAAAAAAATAGTTCAAAAGCTAAAGTTGTGTATTCTACTATACAAAGTAAATTTGAGATGGCTCGGGAAGGATTTGTAGCAACAAAATCCTCAAAATCAATTTCAGGTAGTGTTTCTGAAAATGATCCAATGAAATGTGAAATGATATGGGCATTCAAGGCGGCTCAATTTAATTTTTCATTTTCTTCATATGAAAGTTTGAAAGATGTTTTTTTCTTTAATGTTTGGGGAAAGCGCCAAAAACTTTAACATGGATCGCACAAAGATTTCTTACTTAATTTTTTACGGCGTAGGACCTTTTTATTATTCAAGAACTTGTTTGTGACATTAGAAACTCAAGTGCTTTCTATACCTTGTGCATAGGTATTCTAAAGAAGTATATTATATCGAGTCACCAGTGTGTGAGTGTGTGTGTGTATATATATATATATATATATTGCATTGGCTGGCAGTAAAAGATTTACTTTACTGGAAAAATTGTTCTACTGGTGTGCAGTACACAAAGTGTGTTGCGACATTTCCGAAGATTGAGAGGGTTATGATGAGGTCCAATGACAGAAAACTCTCTGTAAAATGATTTTAAAATTTGAAAGAACAGTTTTGCTAGCCATAACTCCTGGGCAGGGATGGAAACCTGTTCTCAAACAGCAGATTGAAGGCATGTTTCATAAAGATAAAAGCAAATAATATTAAAATGTTGTTTACAAGTATAGTGTGGGTCATTCTCACGAAAAAGGACATTTTCGCTTCTTATGATGTTGTTTTTATCACAATTGTATTTTTTAATCCTATTATGTTTTTCTGGTAACTTTTATAATTTATATAGAGAATATGATGCCAGCAATAAAGTTTACTAGCTAATTGTGAAAAAATCTTAAATTTAAAAATTTTACCGCCACGGAGTTGTCAAAACTGGCAAAACATGGGCAATTTCTCTATTTTCACAATTTTATTTTAAATTTTTATCAAGAGTATCTAATAATTATATTTGTTTTAAATCTTTGTTTATTTTCCCTCCCACCTTTACTGTTAATCCAAAAATATTCAATGGAATTGACCAACCAGAAGAACAATCTTTTCATTGTAATACCTATTTTTGGTTTGCTAAGTTATTTGTTCAATGGAAGGGATAATTACAATACAAATTTAAAACTTATATAATTTTATAAAAAGTGAATCAAAATCAGAATATACTTTTAAACATATAAAGTTATCAAGGATATTGCTTAATTGGTGAATAACTAGAATAAAATAGACTCAATTATGAAATTATATTTTATTTAAAGAATAAAATTCATTAAAAACCAAGAACAATTCTGGCACATATCGGGCACGGCAGTGCCCCCGCCAAGACGAGCCGAAGGCAGGAAGTACCTTTTCTGGAAGTGTTTCATCGTATTTTCGAACCCTCATAGCTTCGGCCTGGATAATACTAGAGCGCTCAAATTTTCAGGATAAGATGCAGTTAGCAGATTAACGAAATACGCTAAGTTTCATTTATTTAGCTTTTATACTTTGGATTTTATTAATACCTAAAATAAGTCGATTCCGTCACTGACTGACTCATGATCATCAAAACCTCTAGGGTACTTCCTGAAGTCCTAGAAAGCTGAAATTTGGTATGCAGGCTAGGATTAGCACACAAACAACAACAAAATTAAGAAATCCGTAACTTTCACATTCCAACCCCTCATAAAGGGGGGGGGGTCTGGTTATGTATTATCTAACCCTCATAGCTTCAGCCTGGATAATACTAGAGAGCTCAAATTTTCAGGATAAGATGCAGTTACCATACTAATGAAATACGCTAAGTTTCATTTATCTAGCTTTTATACTTTGGATTTTATTAAGATCTGAAATACGTCGTACCCTCAATGCTTCGGCCTAAATAATACTTTGTAATAATGTGATTTCTTACAAAAGTGCAAACAGCTTGTATATACAAGTTGACCAATAGAAAAACAGAAAAGTAGGGTATTGAAAAAAAAATCCATTTTCTAAATAATCTTAAAACTAAATTTAGTTGTAATAGATAATCCCACCCAAAACATTTCATGTAAAATAAGTTGCCAAGACTCACATGCTCATAACGCTTTCACTGTTAAAAAGTTATCAGATCTCATCTTACAAAAAGAAATGAAATCCCACCCAAAACATTTCATGTAAAATAAGGGGTTGCCAAGACTCACACGCTCATAATGCTTTCACTGTTAAAAAGTTATCAGATCTCATCCTACAAAAAGAAATGAAATCCCACCCAAAACACTTAGTGTAAAATAAGTTGCCAAGACTCACATGCTCATAACGCTTTCACTGTTAAAAAGATATCAGATCTCATCTTACAAAAAGAAATTAAATCCCACCCAAAACATTTCATGTAAAATAAGTTGCCAAGACTCACATGCTCATAATGCTTTCACTGTTAAAAAGATATGAGATCTCATGTAGAGCAAAGCCCCTAACTCTACAAGCCCTAACTCTAAAAACCCTATATCTTGGTCAAAAAGTATGGCTTGGCCGTTTCGTGGCTGTCGCACAGACAATCCCATGGAGTTATGTAAAGGGTATGGAGTATGCCAAGGCATACTTTTTGACCAAGATATTAGGGTTTTTAGAGTTAGGCATGTAGAATGAGCGCATTGTATGTGCTGATACCATAACCAAAGCTTTACAAAATGTCAGAGAAAGGAAATTTCTTACCACATTTCAGAAAAATTATTTTGTATTTTGTATACAAAATACTTCGTTTGTCAATTGTTGAGAAGTTTATCTTGCTTCTGCCCAAATCAGAGAAGGGCTGCCTCCTTATTGTTTGAACAATACCATGGGAGAACAAAAGAGATCTGTTTTTTGATGAGTGCAATATGAGGTGGATGAAGAAAGAATTAAGCCAATAGATGTTTATTAATACTAGTTTGAGTTGTGACTTCAATGGACTGATCCTAGATATTCAACATTATTTATAGTAGTTCTATTGCATTTTCATGGTAATGAGGATGTTGAATGAGGGTTCATTATTTCTTTTTACTGAGCATTGACTATTAGTGATCAAGCAGCAGTATCGCAATGAATATTACCTTGTATATTCCTGAAAAACATAAAATGAATTGTATTAAAAATATGGCCCATGTATTAAAATTTTATTCTGCTTTTTCAATACAATCTTTGCTATTAGTAAGAAAATTAGCATCACTGGCATAATTAACTGGATAAATGGTGCCATAATTGCCATAATTATTGAAAGGAAGAATTATGCTTTGTTTTACTGCGATAAATTTTGTGAAATCTTGAAATGTCAAATATATATATATATATATGTATAAAATAATTATTTATATATAATATAATTTTATTTTCAGTACCTTCTTTAAAAAGGAACACAATCCAACACATTGACTTTACAAGTCCGAATCATTCACAACTGACTTCAAAACCACAAGTACAAAGCACGAACCTGACATTATTATTATTATTTCACGCATGACAAAATGTAAACTAGAGAAAGAATATTGTTTTGAAAAATTCCAAAAGTTTTAAGATTTCAAAAAGATTTGAAATTGTACTGAATTCATTTCATCTGAGTCCACAGATTAAGTAAAAATCTTATTTTTTTGTGTTATATAACTTTTTGTAAATTTCTTTATTTTAGTATCAGAGCTCATATGATCACTACTTTCCAAAAACCAATTGACACAACAAAATGGCAGAACCATATATGGCTTCTAAATAACAGTTAATTTATTTTAGAAGCCATTTTGATTAATCTCACTTTTTTAAGTCAAAATTACATCCTAAACATTTCAATATAAAGTCTGCTCACATATATACAAATATGAAGAAATTAAAGAGTACTCTTTTAATGGGAGATTGGCGTGAATGATTGTACATAATGTATCTTTTTTTTTTAATTATTGAATTTTACTACTTTCTTCTAATTTAATTTCATTGGAATGATTTTGAATCAAGTAAATGCTTTCTTAGTGAGTTCATCATGAATAACTCTATTTTTTTAATATGAAAACCATCATTTATTAAAAAGTTCTAGGCAATTGAAACTTGAATGGTTAACATAATGGCAAAGCTTTGAAACTTGAGAAGTTGCTTTTTTTTTTTATTTTAGTCTGTAAACAGATGGGAATGTGCTTCATAGAGATATTTATATTATAAATATATATTAAAGAAGTAGTTACTGGAGGAATAGAAATTTTATTACATGTATACTTACCAATGGTAGGTATTTCTTACGGAAACTTGTAAAATACAGAATAATATTGCAAGTTAAGATTTACATACTGGATTTAGTGTTAAAGGCACATATCTGTAGACTAAATAAATACTTTTTTATTTCTATTCCTCATTTTTTCCCGTGTGTTTCTGCTAACTGAAATGTATTTTTACATTAGTCTGGTATTTAAAATTTTTAAGAAATATTTTTGGTTTTACAGGTGGTGGTGTAGTTCCTGATCTAATTACATCAGCACTTCTAAAATCAACTCCAACATCTCCAGTTTCTAGTCATCAAAATGCAACATCGTTGAACACTACAACAGTGCATCAAGAGAAGAGTACTAGCTCATCGCCTGTTGCAACTATACCTAGAACCAGTTTAGCTGTTACTCTTTCCACAACTTCAGTAACTACTACTATGACTCCTACTACTGGAAAATCTCATAGATTATCTACTTTAACATCAGTTTCACCTGCAAGGCTACAGACAAGACAGCACTCAATTTCTGCAGTATATGATTCTTCTATTGGTTCGCAAGAAGAAATTGTGGAAAGAGCCAAGCAGGTAATAATAAACTTAAGTTTTACTTTCCTAAATAACATTTTATGGTTAAAGTGAAGTTAATATTTTTTTATTTCTAGTATTCAAAAAAATATAGATATAGTTTAATATAATTTCTTAAGCTATTTCTATGTCAGTAAAGTTTAGTTGTCATTTTTAAACTTGGCTGCTTTTGTCACACTGGTTGAGAAGCTCTGGATTAATGTATTCACTGAAATCCACCAAAGTGCTTTGGGTGAATGTAAAGTTTCCATCATAGTACGTTGAAATATATTGGATATATGATTGCAAGTTAAATGATTGCTGTACAAAGAAGTATATTCCATACTTAGTTGTAGAGTTGTAAATTATATGTCATTGCTGTTGGCATCATTACTTGCAGTTCCATTGATTATGTGGATGCTAGATAATGTTATTTTTGTGCATTAGGTCAATACAGTATGTAATTCAAATGTAAATTAAATGTTTTGATATTTTCATTTCTAAGGCCAAGTTACAAAACCTAAAGTTAAAAAGCAAGGTGAGCTTGAAATGTACTTCAAAGCAGATTTTCCAGAAGTGATAATATTCACTACTGAGAATGAAATCCAGAGCTATCTTTTGTCCAACAACCAAACCAATATGCCCTTTGTGTGTTAAAGGGGAAACTCCCCCCCCCCCCCCCCGGATTTACTGCCGAAGCATGTAGTTCTGTCATTCATTTGCAGTTTGTATTAGTAGCAAAGATGGCGACCTCTAGTATGCTGGGAAGGATATCACAAGAGTTAGATGTCCCCCTGTGTGGACATTTGCCGAGCCATATATGAAAGTGATACTGTTTGTAATCATTGTGCAATAAATAATGTAAAGCGTTACCAAAATTTATGTACACACTGTATATAAGTGCAGGATGTGATTGTAAAAATTAACTAATATTAAATGGCTATGAAGTAAATAGAAAACAGTAATAAAAGCACTTGCTGAAACAAAGTTTGAATCTCCTAAGTATAGAAATTTGCAATCTCATTTATATATTTTTTAAGCATAATATATCATCCAAAATTTAAATTCTTCATTTATGAAAAGATGTCCATTCTTAATTATCTCATAAGTATTATGAAAATATCACTGCAGTATCCTATTTTTTTACTTTTTTTTTTTTTTTAATTCTATAGGAAGCATTTGTTATGCAAAAAATTGCTGAGCTTCGAAAAGAAGGATTATGGTCTGAGAAAAGATTACCTAAAGTCCAAGAACCTCCGAGAAACAAAGCTCACTGGGATTATTTACTGGAAGAAATGGTTTGGTTAGCTACAGATTTTGCACAAGAAAGGAAATGGAAAAAAGCAGCTGCAAAGAAGGTAAGAGTTACATTATTATTAATATAAGTTAATAATCCAGAAAGTAAGGATGCAATCACATCTACATAACTTTACCAATATAATTACCATGACCAGGCAATAAATTTTGTTATAACCTTGCCCGAAACTAAACCAATACTTGTTATTCTTTCCTTCTCCATGATAGATAATATTACTAATAATAAAATAATATACTTCAAACACACATTACAGCAAATTTATTAAATCTTCAAATAAAGGTTGGTGTTCAGAGAGCAAAATTAGACAGTACTTCACTGATGAATTGTTGATAACTTATCCTGTTTTTAAAAGTGATTACGATTGGTTAAAAAGATTTAACGTCATATCTGGGTCACATTTTGCATGTATAAGTACTTTCAGAATGATAGCTTCCATGTAGAAGAAAACGGAAAAAATGTGGGTTGGATTTTTCCCTTGAAAACAAGAATTTTCATAAGTACAGTGTTACCTCCGAATAACGGACAGTCACAGGACCGCAAGTTTTGTCCGTTATTGGGAGGTGTCCGCTATTGGGGAGGACTGTCTTTTTTTTATTTTTTAGCTTATAGCATGTCATTTAATGAAAAATTACATACAATCTTAATTAAATTTCTACAATTATCATTGCGATATGAGAGAATACGAACAATTGCAAATTATTATTACTATATTCCTTTTTATATGAGTGGTAATCCGTTTGTCTTACTTAAAATAATGATAAAATTAATTACAGTATATAGAAATTAATTTATAGCCATCCATTTGATGCCTTAAACGTGTCCAACCCTAAACTTTGACAGACTTCTCTGGCTTTTTCTTGTAGGAAAACACCGCTTATAAGAATGTTCTTTGCACGAGCAAAGATGAACCATTTTATCACCATTTCGTCGATTTTGCTTTTAGTTTCAGTTTTATGAAACTTCAAATTCTTCGAATTTTCGTTTGAATTCACCATCCACATTTTTCTAATCTCATCTTTGTCCTTTAAAAGTTCACTTATAAGAGTCTTTCCAACTTCAAAATGTTCAGCAAGATAGGGCACACTCAGCTTTTTTTTTTTCAGCAATTTCAAGAACATCAATTTTTTCTTTTCAGTGCCAATCTCTTCCTTTTTGACGCCATTTTAATTCGCACTAAATTTAATCAACACTTTTATAGGATAGCTTTACGAGGGATTGATATTTACAAAGCAACTGCAGTGAAAAAAAAGGGCCTCAGATTCGTGCATTGAATCATGGGACACCGATGCATTGTATCAACGCATGAGACACCGATGTAAATACAACCATAATGTGTTTGTCGAAATGTTAATAAAAAAAAAAAAAATTATAGTTAAAATAACTGTCCGCTATTTGGAGTGGATAACATGGAATGTGCTATTGTAAGGGACTGGGACCCGCAATAATGTCCACTAATTAGAGGTGTCCGCTATTCGGAGTGTCCGTTAAAGGAGGTTACACTGTATTTTCAAAGGGATTATCCCTATCTAACGTTATTTTGGGAACTTTTAATGGAGTAGATTCATCAAATTCATCATCAAAATCATGGCAACCAAACGATATTAGCTATCTTGAAATAGGGAAGAGCATGGGGCTGATATTGAGAAATGATTTAGCAGAGAAAAATTGGGCAGCTAAATTTGAATGATTCAACAGTGATTTAGTGACTGATGAAGGTTGGTGCACAGGAAATGTGGGTTAAGAGAAGATTTAAACAAACCTCAATTTTAATGTACGCTTGGTGCACACTGCCCTTATTGAGTTATTTTATATATTTATTTATTATTTTTCGAATTCTTTCTCATTTAAACACCTGAAAAAAATATCTTCTAACATGATTGTTAGGGAAAGCAATTTTTGTCTCGGTATCAAAAAAAAATAATAATAATAATAATTTTAATTTAATGCTATTTTTTATTTTTTTTCATTGTTGGTAAGGGTAGTAACTCTCCAGTTGCATCTGAAAATAGAAGAAATGTAGCTTTTTGGATTTTTTTTTTTTTTTTTTTTTTTGGTTGAAAAGTCATTGTGGTGTTTGTAAATCTCTTCCTCATACAGAAATGTTCGTTGGTTCGTTTGAATGGCTAATAACTTCTCTCATTCCTGAAACTCCTATGGTTGATGAGGCATACTGTTGCCCAAGATTATGGATTCTATAGTTAAAATTATATAAAAATCGGTTAAATTATTAAAGTATTAAAATCATTCTAAATTAATTGCATTGGACCATTTAAAAAAATATATGCTAGTGCACTACGTGCTCATAAAACTTTCAGATGTCAATAAGATGCAATCATAAATTCAAATTAACATGCAGGTATCATTAAACTCTAATGCAGATAGGAATTTTGTAGTAGCAGGTTGTGCAAAATAACTCCATCCTCCCTAATAGCACTTACAACCTCAATAGGCATGTAATGTTACTGATAATACTGTAATAAGAAATTATTCTTCATAAACCATTAATATCGTCAAATTTGTCTATTTGAAACTTAATATATTCTGCTTTTTGATGTAAGTTTCTGAGAGTAATTTTTTTTTCCCTTTCCTTTTTATAAGTACTATTGATATTTTTTCAGTGTGCAAGAATGTGCCAGAAATTTCATCAAGAACAAAAGCTGAAAGAAGAAAGAGCAGAAAAAGAAGCTGAACAAAAGTTAAAAAGAATTGCAGGTGCAGTTGCCAAAGAGATTAAACAATTTTGGGCCAATGTTGAAAAGGTAAGAAGAATTTAGATTCTCTAGGAATTCATGAAGCAATTAAAAATATCTGTGCCCATTGGGATGGGATTACATTCTAGTTACTCAATTTGAATAGTCATTCTCACCTTGTGACATTGCTTGGATAGTAAAAACCTTTATTTAGTATTAATGGGTTTCTTTCAATTATTACATATGGAGAGAATAAAAAAAAAAAAAAAAAGTTTGTAACCTCTGTCTAACGGCCTCTTCACAATAAGGGTCAAATGCTGTCCGTTTGAATAACTAAAAGAATATTTCATTTCAAACTTCATTATCATTCTACACAAATTTGGATTTTTAGTATTCATAAACCCTACTTTTTTGGACCACTATCAAATAGATGAAAATACTGTGCTCTTAAAAAATTCAAAGAATAATGCACCTGATCTATATAAAGTTTTATATTTAAAAATCTATTTTCTAAGTTGTTACTCTTCATATTTTGAAGTTTGTAAACCTATATTATGGGCCCAAAATACTATAACCTGAGTAACTCTTTGAGTGATTGATTAGATAAACTAAGAACTTCTTTGTGTTTAGAAGTTTTGCCTTATTGCTCAGTCCTTATTAGATTTTGGCTGTCTGTAGTGCTGCTTTAAAGGTACTGTAATGGGTCAAAATACTGTCTTTAAATAATTAAAAGAGTAACACTATAATTTACATGAAACTTGAATATATTATTGGTTGTTTTATTAAATTTTGTATATAAAAGCCAATCTTC
The DNA here is from genome assembly GCA_023159025.1 of Thereuonema tuberculata. NCBI lineage: Eukaryota > Metazoa > Arthropoda > Chilopoda > Scutigeromorpha > Scutigeridae > Thereuonema > Thereuonema tuberculata. The sequence goes on along the minus strand of JAFIDM010009631.1, from coordinate 48,748,546 downwards.
TGGGTTGCTTTAAAGGGCCAAAATATAATGCCCTTAAGTAATTCAAAGAATAATGCTCTGATTTAGATGAAATTTCATATTTGAGTTTAATCTTACTGCCTAGATTTCAATAATATTTGATGATTATACATGCCATTTCAAAATCCATTTCCTTAAGGTTCCACATGCTTTTTTAATATCCCAGTTAACAAAATTAATATTTTCTTTGTGATGGAGTTGGTATGATATAACTGTAATAAAATAACTTTTAACATTTCATCAGTCTTTAACATTTCCAGAATATTGTTTAGATATAAAGGCTTAAAGAAGTGATGAAAAATATCTAGAAAATTTGCTTTAAATGAAGTTGTGTATGTCTTTATTTCATTTATTATTTATAATCTTACAAAGAGGCGGCCTTTGTGAGTTTGTTTAGTTTGTCTGTCCATTATAAACTCAAAACTACTGAACTGATTTTGATGAAACTTTCATTAATTTATTTCTTATAATCTCTGGAATAACATACGACTGTGTTTATTTAGGAAAACATAAAGTGGACTGAATAATATCTTAAGTCATTGGGAATCATACATACATACACACAGATTTGTTCGTGAATGGTATGCGTAAATGCATTTCCCCAAATAGAATATGATATTATTATCCAAAATATTCCACTGTCTCCCAAAAAAGTCATTTGTCAGAATGTATTTTCAAAAAAATAGTTTTTTTTTTTTTTTAAATTAAACAAAAGGAATAAATGACTAAAGTGTTTAGATTAAATTTTCCTAATTAGGTTTCTGTATCATTTGAATATTGGATCCAGACTTTTAGAGTTTAAACAACATCACAACAGTTATTTAAATATACGATATATTGGGGGTGTTTTAATGCAAATAAAATGAATTTCAACAATAATGAATAAAAAATAACATGAAAATATAACTTATATATTTGAAGATTTTATATAAAATGTTTCAGATTTTTATGGGCAGTAGTTTAAAAGATATGGGGTGGTGAAAACCACCAGTACTTTATGAATCACCAGATATATATATATATAAACAAACAGCAACATATCCCAAACTACAGATTATTGCTATCTTACAGACCATGCATTATATTGTTTTTGTGCTTAGTAAGCAGGCTAAGATTATCATTTATCATTGCTCCAGTGTTGTTACATGGGACTGATCATCATCAGTTGGTAATTACAAATGTTGCTTAGCCTACTTTCTAATGAAGTGATGATTAGTAGATTACTCAGTCTGTGTGTATGTATATGTCTGCCCTCTTTAATAACTTTTGCAATGCTGGATGAATGTTCTTTAATCAGTTTTAAAAAATTAGAGATGATGTAATTTTTATATTTGAAATCTTAATTATTCTTTTTAAAACTTTAGTTGGTGGAATACAAGCAACAGAGTCGACTTGAAGAAAAAAGGAAAAAAGTTTTAGATCTTCATTTGAATTTTATTGTTGACCAGACGGAGAAGTATTCGTCGTGGCTTGCACAGGGTATGAATAAAAGTTTTCTGGAAAGCACTAACACAAGTCTTGGTTCATCAGCACAGGAATCTCGTTCATCTACTCCTGGAAGATCCAGTAGTAGTAGCTCTGAAGGTAAATTATTTATTTATTATTTAGCTATAACTGTATTGATTTTGTTCTGGCATATTTTCTTAATTTTTAGTATTTCACTTATTAGTTGGGAAACTGATTCCCTTATAATTAAAAGATAATGGCTATATTGGTGGCCTAAGTATTTTCTGTACAAATGTTATTTTGAGTTATGTAAGCTGTTTTCCACTGTTAAAGTTTTAAAAAATTAATTGATAGCTTTTTTTCCTGTTTCTGGCATTTTCTTGATGCTGAATTGAGGTTGATTATTCATTTCAATAGTTCACAAAATAAATTTGAAATCGTAGATGCTGATTTCCAGCCAGAAACAAGTGATGATGAAGCAGATGATGAAGAAACTATAGCCAAAGAGGAAGCCCAGAGTACTGATGATAATGCTCAACAGAAAGAATTGGAATTGCTACAAAAAGAAGGCAGTGTTCCTCTTGAAGATTTACTGAAATCACTACCTGTTCAAATGCTTGATAAACCAGGTTCACCATTGTCTAATGATGATGTACATGAAGATAAGTTGCTGGTAAGTTATGATCATTTCTGATAGGATCTCTTGAAAACTTATTCAGAATGTTGGGAGAAGGGGACATTTTCATATTTTAAACAAAAATTTTATTGGTGATTGTTCAAAATTTTCAGGAGGGATTAGTGTTATTTAGAAGGCTGACCTCTTATATATTTGACAGTTCATTTCATTTGATAATGCATGAAATAAGCTTAAATCTAACCATAAGCCTACGGGCGCATCGGTTGTATGAGCAACCCAAACAATTTGAGGGGGGAAAGAGAAGTTAATTACGGGACCTGTAGGGGTCTTCACTTAACTCCCAAAATGAAACAGAATCCATTTCTGTGAGTTGCTTAAAAGCCCAGGGCAAAACAACACAAAAGAAGCGATCAGCACACTACTAGAGGCATGCAATAAAGGGGGGATTTCCCCTCTCATTCCTGTGGTTTGGGCTGCTCATCCAGCTTATGCCCATGTAGGCTAATTGATACTTAACCACAGTAAGCCCACACGAGCATCAGCTGAGATGAGCAACCCAGACCACAGGAATGAGGGGAAAACGATGCCTCGGGTATCGCAATGATGGGCAGTTTGCGTACCCCCTCTTCTTAACTCAGAAAGGATGAATTCTGTTTTATATTTCGAGGTGCTTTCAGACCCTCCAGCAAATAGAGGGTGCCCTAATTAACTTTACCCATTTTCTCCCTTCATTCTTGCGGTTTGAGCTGCAAAGCAACCTAATGCGCGCCTGGGCTAATGCAACTGATATTGGAGGAGGATGAACAAACTTACTTGATAAAAATAGTTAATTTGATACTCTCCCATCAAATAAGAGAAATTGAATCATTTGATCAACTTGCTCCAGTGAACTTTTTAACTAAACGTAATGTTTTAGATCATCTATAGATTATTGCTTTTTAGTGTCCCTAAAGGACAATGCTGTTACTTTTTTAATTAACTGTAACCATATTACTTTTATTGGTAACGGAGAAATGAAATCACGTTACTTTTTCAACAATTATTTTTAATAGTAAGTAGCAGTAAAACTGAGGATTCTCCTTAGCCCAGGAGATGTTCCGATTTTGTGAACTGCCGTAAATAGTGCATTTGTCAATGAAAAGACCTTTCTTCTGCCTCGCATGTGTTGGAAATGTTTCCAGAAACATTGCATATGCAGTCTGGAGCTTGTCCAAATCCCTGTCTGTTAATTCATTAACAGTCACAGGGCGAAAAGGGGTTTCATTTCTAAGTCTTTCTTCATGTGGTCATCCGTTGTTGATCGCGGCACTTGCTACTTTTCGCTTTCCACTTGCACGTTTTAGTATTGATTTCATTGGCGATTGAGCCACTGGCTAGGTGACTGATGAAAGGATAAGTTTCTCGCCAGATGAACGATCTTACACTTTGAAACTTGTCTTTTACACATCCTGTGCTGAAAGCTTTTTTCTCCCACTTCAACAAGTTATCTCTGCACTGTGGTGGTTTACCATAATGTGCCCTGAAATCCTGCATGATGTTACACATGATTTTCCCAGTATGTGGCTGCTTGTGAACCCACTTGGAAGTCATGAGTCTCTCCTCCACACTGAAAACACTCGTATCTGCCATCTTGCACTCTCAAAACGACTGGAAATTTCCGTACGTTATGCTTTCCCACAGGTCCTCCAGATGTCTCCACCTGTCATACGAGTATCACCAATACATTTTTCATTCACAGATTTTTTTTGTATTAAAACCAGGTGTAGTGGGACTTTTCGCCAACCCTGTACAGTTTTGTGTTGAGATATCTGGTATATGTGACCTACACTGTTTTTATTTTCAGCACCTTTAAATTTTCATTATTTTCACATTTGATTCAATGCTAAATCATTTGCTTTTGGGGATATTTAAAATCATTTCATTTATATCATAAATTCATGTTTGCTTTTGTAATTTCATGAAAACCAGAATTTAAGTTACGTAAAAAATTAAAAGAAAATAAAAGATTAGCAGTTACTACAATTAGAGATCACTAAATTTCAGTGAAGTTGCAAAGTATAGTTTTACTGAGATAAGTAAAATCCGTAAAAGGATGTAAATGATAGTAGCTCAGAGATGCACATTTTTTAATAAATAAGGAAAGAAATTTTAAGTTTCTACTTGTACATGTTTTTTCAACAGTGATGGGTACAAGAAACTGATGTAATAAAAAATAACTTTCTAGCATCACAAAACGACTTGGATATTATGAATCAAGTTAAATCTCACTTTCCTCATTTTATATTTTCTTTGGATCTGTGTTAATTGAGGCGTTGACATGGGAAAGGTAGTAAGTAAGAAAAAAATAAAATCATTCAGATTTTTCATTGAAAAGGTAGTAAGACATATTGCCAATGGCGTAGCAATGGCAGTAAGTCAAAATTTTGAGTGATGTAGTTCCTACGAATGATACAAGATAGCACCTGTGGTAAGTATACATGAGCTGGCAAAACTGTTTTTTTGCTTCCCCTGGAAAATTTGCTTTTCAGGACTTACTACCTTTCCCATGTCAACACCTCAATTACCTTCCATAAATTTTCAGACCAAACTGTTACCTTGATCTTTTTTAACAATTATGATTTGCCTAAGTTTTTGGAAACTTTGTAAATTTTATTTTCAGTTATTTCTTAAGATTTCATTTTTCTTCATTTGTCCATTCAATAAAAAAAAAAAAATAATAATTTTATTTGATATTTTCTTTTCAAATTCTTAGGATGATAATAGATTGGACCGTGAATTCAAAATCAGTAGTGATGAAGATACTGATGATGATGAAGCAACTTTAGATGAACAGGAAAATGCGGAAAAGAATTTAGATCATGAGCAAGAAATAAAAGAATTGCAAGAAGAAGGTGAGAAAATAATGGAAAATAGTTTGCCTTTGAATGATGCTGATCAATTCACTACACAGCTTGTAATATTTCTCCATTGGATGTAAAGTTGTTTTTAATTTCATTTTATGTTGCACATTTTTAAGAATTTTTCGAAAAACTACTTTGGATATTTGATGTTTTAATACACATACAAGTCAGGTAATATTGCTTTCACAGCAACAGTACTGCTTTTTGAAGCAGATTCCTCGGTTTGTTAGTTGGTTTAAGATGAATCCATTGATTAAAAAAGAAAAAAACAGCAAGTTGACATTCATAAGAAAAAAATGAATCTTTTGAATCTGTTTCCTCATTCTTTTTTCTTGATGAAGCTTGGAATGAAATTACACCAGAATATTATTTTACTTAATTATTTATTACTAAGCATTTTTTTTTTTAAATATTGTGTTTTACTATATTAATTTGAAAATATACTTTGTTTAAATATCCTCTCAAATGAGATTCCAAATCTTCATTCAACTTCTGTCTGCTGATTATTGCCATTTAATGTGATCATGCACTTTAGAGCTCTAAAACATTAAAACACAAATAAACATGTAATTATATTGGTTTAATTTTCAGTATGTATGACAACAGGCAATGTCATAGAGGCATGCTATTTCTCTGTTGAATTAGCATGTGCCATACATTGTGCTGTATTTCTATTAACACATTTTAATGATTTCTTAGTTGTGTTGAATTTGATATCTTGTTTTGACCTTCAGTGATGTATGTATGAGACCAAATATTGTCTTTATGAAATGTGTGGGGCTATAATTCATTTATGTGAATTAATTCCCACGATGATAGTAATTAATTTTGTTTTTTAAACACAGAGTGTACACGTTATAAAGACAGTATTTTGGATCTTCAATAAGAATTTATTGAAAATAAATTGAAATTACTTGTAATAATTGTTTACAACTTAATGAATTAATTATTAAACGATATCAACTAATATCGTAATAGTTCTAGTTTGTTATCTCATAACACTTTTCTTCAAAGTTCAGAATATAAATAATCATGTATTTCATCCTTTAACAGTTACTGTTCATTAATAGATTATGATAAATGTTTTCAGTTTCACTAACATTAACATAATTAACAGTTCTGTTCTATTTTCCATATTCTTCTTTTAGAATCGTTATTAATCACTATTTAATTCACTTCTTTATTTTTATCAGTTTATAATAGTTCAGCTTGTATCTCAACGTAAATACAGTTCACTAATTTATCATATTATCATTTCACTCTTTATGAATAATATAAGTTAATCGCTCGACGATTAGGGCTAGTTGATATCATGTGAGTAATGACTAATTATTTTCTTCGATAATGACTGATCATCTAGTACAAACTAACTTTCTCCGACAATGACTAATCATCTAGTAAAAACTAACTTTATGATATTATTTCAATAGCTTTTAATCTAGTATGATAAATAATGTTATCTATAGTTTATTCAATATAATTGTCTTTGATATATTTCTCCATATCACTTTAGGCTTATCCGTTCTCGGCGGAATTCATATTTTCTAAAGTTCCATTTCTTCCGTTTCAAACATATTGGGTTTCTTCGCTATGTCTGTCCCTGAATAATAATTAAATATTCTACTTACAATAATGAAGATCTAGTTGTGGCCGTCGCAGTTTCATTTTACCATGTTTCAAAAAGTCCGCTCATGTAATGGCGTATCAAATCGAACGTTCCATGCGTTGATTATTTACCCATATTGCAAAGCACTGAAGCTTTCTTTAATATCGTCTGCTTTCGCTGGAAGTAATTATCTCACTATAATTAATAAAGACGTTATATTTGGCTTTCCATTCCGTCTCTGGATTTTATGTCACAGAAATCGTACATCTGTCTCCGACATACCTCATGTCTTCTCACCACGATCTCTCATCTCCTTCTCCCATTCAAAATGAGATCCCGCCTCACTTTGATTCTACTCACGACGTCACACTTTATGCAAATTTAAAGTTTCTTCGTCATTTTAGATTTAAGTACATATAAATTAATTTTCAAGCTTCTTTTATTATGAACTAATTATTTATAAATATTAAAAATATAAATAATCTACAAAATGAAGTATTGAAGATAATTGTTAGGTAGTGTATTGCAGTGGCTCTTGCTAATTCTTAGTTAAATTTTGAAATATTACATGATTTCTATCAATTTACATGTATATGAAGTGTGCAATTTGATAAATGATGTACTTACCTTATCCACATATTTTGTAAACATGAAAATGTTAGGAAGAATGAGGATTATACATTATTAGCATTATTTAAAAACATTTACCAACAATAAAATTCTACATACACATTCTACACCTGAGTTTGTAATCAGCCCTGCCATCTAAATTCAAACTGAAATAATTTTACTTTAGTTGAGCTCCCTTAATTGTTAACCTACTATCATTTGTAAAATTTCTACATTTCTTAAGTCTCAATGATCATCAAGCAGATTCAAAATTCAGTAACTTGTGGTGAATTATGACCTTTTGACTAGGAAGACCCGTGAAATATTCATGGAAGTAAAACAATTCCACATTTTTGAAATGCCATAAAATTTTTGAAAAAATATAAAAAATTGATATACGAGTTTCAACAATAACAATAACGAATGTCTAACAGCCAATACCAATAATCCTCCCTGGGCAACAATGACGGCACATGTTCCCCTACTGTTGAGTAGTGAGCAAGCGGCTATCCCAGAGTTCAATGGGGTAACAGCCGGAGTACAGTCGAAATTATGTAAAAACTGAGGTTTTACAAACTCGCTGATAAATTTTGATGCATGAACTTCATGCATTTCAGTGTAAACTTCATTTGTGTGTGGAAGAAAATCTGAATACGCTGATAATAATTGTGTAATAGCGCTTTGTCGTGCTAAAATGGGGCGAATAGTAGAGCAAATAGTATGTTTACAAATGGGCGTGACGTCACGACTGACTTGTTCCAATGCTGCACTGTGATTGGTTATTTCTCCGACTCTGCTTACAAATTTACAAATATCCGTACAATTTTTGCCTATTAATAGTATGATTTAAGAGGAAATATTTAAGCGCCAGATTCAATTTGACTAAGCTCGCACCAAAACATTCATAAAATTCTAAAAATTTGGAATAATTACCTATCTAGGTATATTTATTTTAAAAATTTTATCCGTAACGCTGAAATTTACATTCTACCAAGAGGAAATTTTGTTTATGTCGAAAAGAAACAAACAGTTTGTCGAAAAAATTATTTGGAGAAATTAATTAATTATTTTTTTTAAATGAATGGATGCAAAAGTTTATAATTTCTTTATACTTGGATTGTTTTGGATTGACTTAAAATAATTAAAGATGGCAACCTGTGAAATTCCATATTTTTCACAGCTCATGTTCTAAGCCCATTTTTTAAAAGCCATGACTTCCATAACAGCCCACACATAATTTGAATGATTAAGCCAAATTTTGTTTAAAAAAAAGCAAAATAAAAAATTGATTTACCAGTTTCAACAATAACTATAACGAATATCCAACAGCCAATACCAATCCTGCTTCCTGGGCAACACATGTTTCCCCTACTGTTGAGTAGTGAGAAAACAGCCGAAGCAGTGGAATTACGTAAAAACCGGCGTTTTACGAACTGTCTGATAAATTTTGACGCATGAACTTCATGCATCTAAGTGTAAACTTCATTTATGCGTGGAAGAAAATCTGAATAAGCTGATATTAATTGTGTAATCGTGCTGAAGTGCGGCGAATAATAGAGCACCATGTTTACAAATGGGTGTGATGTCACGACTGACATGTTCCAACACTGCACTGTAATTGGTTATTTCTCCGTCTCTGCTTACAAATACAAATTTACAAATTTCTGATAAATTGTGATGCATGAACTTCATGCATTTACGTGTAAGCTTCATTTATGTGTGGAAGAAAATCTCAATACGCTGATAATTGTGTAATCGCACTCGGTCATGCTGAAGTGGGGCGAATAGTTTGAGTGCCATATTTATAAACGCGCGCACATTTTATATCAAAGATGATTTTGTTTGTTCTTATTTTTTTTTCTTAAAACAAATATATATCATTACTTTTAAAATAATTATTTTTATCTTAAATCTGTGCTGGAATTTTTCATTATTCATATGTAACAGTATTGTAATATTTTGTATTTTTGTGTAATTAGTATTTTAAATTTATTATTTGGTTGAAGTGATTACTTAATTTGAAAATACAGATTTAAATTAGCTGATTAAATAAACCTCATAATACAAACAGTAAAAATGAAAGGTTCTTTCCCCATTAATATAAATATTTTTTTTATTAAAAGATGAATCAGATTTAAAATTCTTTAAATATATTGAGAATGTTAATTTTAGTCTAAATTTTAATAGTGAAAACAGAAGTGCTTTCAGTTAATAGATAATGAGGAAATTGGGGCTTTGTCTTGGTTTGTTTGCTTGATGTAAAGTATATGCTTACAGTATTCTTATTCCCCTGCCTGGAAAGAACACTTAAATTTAGTTTTCAAAGCATGTCTTCTAATAGTCCTTGAAACATCACAAGTTGCTTAATTACCAAAACAAGGGCGCACCTATAAAGAATATACCAACTCATTTCATTATCACCCAAAACTATATGCTGCTTACATTTCCTAGAATCATGAAAATTTAACAATTGTAAATTCAATTTGGTGTTAACAACAGCCCTCAACCATTTGGGAGCGACAGCAGTGTCCCAGTAATAATTTAGTTAGCAAATAGAATATTTCAGCATTTTGAATATTCTAACTAATTGCAAATATAAAAAATGCAATTTTGAGGTTTTATAGACTCCATTTTATGTACAACTGTTTATTTTCTTTCCAAGGTAATTTATCTTTGGATGACCTCCTTAAAAAATATGGTGCTGCATTTGAAAATGAACCAGATGAATTAAAAAGTGAATGCGTTAGCAGTGATGAATCACCCTCTGATGAAGAAAGAGAAGAATCTGATGAAGGCAAGTGAAATATTTAACAATACTTAGGTGATAAAATTATAAATTACCAACTTATATACCCACTTTCATAATTACCCACTTATATATAAGTTTCGATGGTTCTAAAGCCATGAAGAGTTCAAAACAATGAAAACATCAGTAAATCGAGGTTGTGAACAGTATGTCAAAATGCAAAATACTTTAGCAAGTAAAAATTTAAATTAAAATAAGTTTTTCAGCTTTTAATTAGATGTTAAGTTTTGTCAAATAATTGCTGTTCTTTGTTCCATTCTGTTAAAGCATTTTGAAGGATCACTGTGATTTCATCTCTTTATTTTTATCTTAATCTTTTATTATTTAACCCCTTCAGTGCCAAGTTTTTGTTAGTGCTGATGACCTAAAATGAGGGTTTTTTTTGTTTTTGTTTTTGTTTAGTGTTAATTATTTTTTTGGTTAAAATAAAAATTCAGATATATTTGTTTGATAGAATTTTGAAATTTTCACATTATGGGGTTTTTAATTTTTATTATAATAATTAATACTTCAAATCCAGCATCTGTTGCCTCAAATGTCATTATTCTGGTCTAAATTCGATTTGCTACCTTTACTTTCAGAACAGGAATATTCATTGGAAATGCCTAATTAATAGTCACTTTCACTGAAGCAATCGAACTAAAAAAAATTTGAATCCCCCCCTCCCCAGTTTTCGATTTTTTTTTTTTTTTTTTGCATTTCCCAAGCCATAATACATTTAATTATATTCTTAATTATGAATTTGTATGTAAAATGTAGCGATGGCATTCAAATTATTGCGAAGAGGTACCACTGGATGATCGGTGAATTTGCTTACGCAGTATATAAACAAGAAAGTTGGTATTGATAATGTGTTGCTTTGCCAGTACCTATTCTAAAATTGAAATGATACACAGAAGTTATTTGTATGCGAATGAGAAATGTAATTCAACAGGTGAATAAATATATGTTTCGAAAATGACAGGAAGATTTTTAGTCATATGAATTTCTTCTTCGATTACAAAATAAGAGACTAAACGGTAGAAAATAAATTATATATAAAATATAATTTAAAAAAAACAGATTTTTATCTTTAATAGGAAGTGGTATGAAAAAGTAAAGACTTAAGGATTTTAATAAAATTATATAAAAAAAAAAATTAAAATCACGCTTTTATCTAAAATGCACTAAAAAGTAGAAAATATTTTTTTTTTTTCTGCTATGTATAAAATTTAAACTAAAAGTAAATGCATTGGATGCTCAAAGCAAATATTTCAATGATGCTAGAAATAAATGGTATGAGTAAAGGTATGATTTCACTCTGCACTCTATTTATTAATATTACTAATACAGTGGAGCACTGTTTATACGTTTATCATTTATACGTTTTTTTGAATGGTCCTGGCAAAATCCAATGCATATTAACGTTAAATAATTTCATTTATACGTTTTCCTGAAATTGCAAATTTCATTTAAACGTTTTTTTCAAAAACTGAAGAAGAGAGAAAATGTGCATTTCAACCTCAGATTCCCATCTGCCGTTTGTCCAGTCTTAGAAAAGCCACGCAGTCTTAGAAAATTGCACTGAAAAACCTTTGCCAAGTTTTCAACAAGCTTTGGTGGGTTTTAACACCATGCAAGAATACCTCATTAGCAGTGATTTAATGATAGTTAAGATGGCACTTTTAACTGTGCACAATGAACTTTTTTCCTGTGCATTCCAAAAAAGCCCTACAACCTAAAATAACAAAATATTTTGTAAATGCTGAATGAATATGAATAGTAGTACTAGTTGTACATTAAATCCGGAATAAAAGGTTTTGTATTACATACCTCTTGTATTTCATTTTCATGTAATATTTTAATTTACCTGTGACTTTTTATTACGAAATTGTTCGTAACTTTTGTGAATTCCGTTTATACGTTTTTTCATTTATACGTTTTTTTTTCCTCAGTCCCTTGAAAAACATATAAACGGCGCCCCACTGTAATTGTATTTGTAGAAAATGTTCTAAAACTATATCTGTAATATAACTGAAGATATTTGTATTCTTTAGATTCAGATGACATTGACGATTCCGAGGAAGATGAAATTGATGACATTGGCATTGAAACTTTAATAAATTTCCCTGCAGAAGATGGTGAAGTAAAGAAAGTGAGTATTGCTGTATTTATTATCGACTATATTGCTTTACTTAGAAATTCTAAATGGGGTGGGTGATGTGGATTTCATATTTTTTCCCTTGTTAAATATAATTATGGATTCATTCTTGCAAAATGAGTTTGATGTGAATGTTAACTTTAAGGAATTATATAGTATCAGTATATTAATTTAGAAAATTATATTCAAAATTAAAGCTTGAAAATTATCGTGTACAGGGATTTCAGTAATATTAGTATATTCATCAGATCAATTCAGTGTGTTGATAGAGCTTTTATGCTTATCTGGGAATTTCATTAAGGAATTTAACATTTTTTTTATTATTTTTTTTTTTGGTATGTAGGTCTTGTTGACAGGGTTGCTAGTCTTAATTATGGCTTCAAAATATAAAAATACAGTGGTTTTACAAACATTTTAGTGTCAACACAAAATTCATTGATGTAGTGACAATAAACTTGAAAAGCTTTTTGTCTTCTGTACTACTATCAAAATATTTCTTAGTCACTGTGGAAATCATTCACATCCTTACTACCTAAAGCCTAAACAGGATTATTTTTTTTAAGAATATCATCCATTCATTATGAGTTTTGAAATCTTAAAGTGTACACTAATTTATATGAAAAAGTGCCGATAATGACCATTCTCCGACTGTGTGTATCACCTATCAGAATATAAATATCTGTTTGACATATTGAAGGAGATTGGTATTAATGCAGATAATGTAGACAGCTTTGGTGTATAGACTCAAATGTTATTCTTCTATCTTTTATTTATTTATTTTTTGGTGGTGGGGTAAGGTGCTGTTAGTAGCAACATTATGAATATAACTATGTGCCTTCACATAGTTAAATTAGGAAATGGTATATTCCATTGAAAGTAACAAACATTGAGTACTCTGAATGTACTCTTTTGTCCTTTTGCAATGACTATTTAAATATTTTTGTTTTCCAAGTGTCCGTGGATGTCAACATGTTGAACAAAAATTGTTTTGCATTAGAAAATATGCTAAGCATCATGTTTTTACTTATGAAGAACCTGCAAACATCTTTCTCCTATCTTTCATTATATCATAGCTGTATCTTTTGCTAATTCTGTGTATCTCTACAGAAGACCTATGTACCTGCAGGAATAAGCAGGTTTTTAGGCTTGCACAATGTGCTTTCCCTGGAATTGAAATATTCTTTCCTTTTCGTATTCTTGACCACTCACTTGCACTTCACTTTTGTTTACCTTTAAATTGACTGCCATCATCATCAGATTCTCCATGTGCCCCCACCATTATATTTCTATGTTGGTATGCATGAGAAACACCAAGTTACTAGGAATTTTGATGGCTGCCACCTAACATTAATGTACAGTAGAACCTCAATTAACCGAAGTGGTAGGATCTGGACCTCCGTCGGTAATCGAAAATTCCAGATAAAAGAGAGCACTTAAAAATGGCCATCAGGAGACCACAAAAATTTTAACATTGGATTTTAAACATCTACACATGTACAAGATCACTAAATGTGATGTTTTTAATTACATTACTATAATTATGAATAATAAATTTGTTCAATAGATGTCGCAAAAGTCAGAAAATGCAATGTAAGTGTTTATATGACATACGCTACATATTTTACATTGGCTTAAACGAAAGTTTGCTCTGCCATAAGCATGACTGACGTCGTTTAGCCGCTCTGTTCTGAAATTGTTTCAGTAGCATAAGGTTATGTAGAATCAGAGTCAGTCTGTTGCTTCAACCACATCAGTCCTTTAGCACAACATTCAAAAGCATTGGAGTTGCTTATTTTAGAATTTTCACCTGCTTCAATTCTTATCACAATTTGGAACTTCTGTTCCACTCTTAACAAAACTCATTTTCTTTTAGTGGGCTCATGGCATTAATGAATGTTCTACATTTCGGTAAAGCCACGCTTCTGAGTCGGACAGAAAGTAGCCAATAGAAAGGCACGAGGCAGATGGCCTTGGAGATGAATGGAATTTCTGACAGGAGGAAGGATGGTGGAGAGAAATTGTTTATTTACCAAAAAGAAAACTTACGGAAACCGATGTCGGTTAAGAGTTTCGTGTAATCAAGGTTCCACTGTAGGTGAAATCTGGAAATGGTTTGCACAGAAATTGGTGAAATTATGATTTTCAGGGGAACAAAAATAAAAAGAACATGTATTTAAGATGTTTTTGAAATCACTGTTTCACTTATTATCCCCTATTCACTACCAAATATGAGGACTTATCCTTTATTTGGTCATTCATGGGGGAAGAGCAAAATTCAATCAGAAAAGTTGAAATTCCTATTTTTAGGATTTCTAATTTCTGAAAAGAATACATACTATTTTGCATAGAAAAATAGAAATATGATGATAATTACAAATAATTATCAGTAATTATATAGAATAAGAGAAATGGACCACTTGAGGTTTACGCCCCTATCGACGTCACGTATGACGTGTATCCCACATACGGCGAGAGCTAATGGGATAAACAAACATATAACTTTGTTTGAATTACTTAGAAAATCGTCGATATTTGATATTTCAAGACGATGGTTCAATACTGTGCAGATCCAGTACTGTAATAATTGTGTAAAAACGCTTGGAATATCCTTCTTTAATATAATATTTCTTCTGTATCTAAACCGGTTAAACCAAAGCACGTGGCTTTGTTTATCCCACATGCGAAGCAGTAGCGTGGTGGGATATTTTGTAACTACGAAGCTCCGCCTATCCTCAAGTGATCCATTAAATTATATCCTTCTTTGAAAATATATTGCTGTCGCCTTCTTCAATAGGCGATAATCAACTCTATATCCAATCTGAAGATTTTGGAAGGCTTACAATCGTTGCATCCAAATCAAATCTTTTAGTTCAGCCTCCATATCTATTAGGGTTAAAATGAAGCACATGGCTTGTTTATCCCACATGCGAAGCAGTAGCGTGGTGGGATATTTTGGAACTACGAAGCCCCGCCTATCCTCAAGTGGTCCATTGGTGTTTTGGTAAAATATTAAATTCAAAAAATAAAATATTAATATCCAGTCATCAGGAACATTGTTTGAAGAGAGAGTATCAATTGCCAAAGTATCAGTTGTGAAGGGGCTTTCTCAGAAGCTAATTAAGAGCACTAGACTTATTGTCCTCCAAATGAGAGTTGGCCGGCGGAAGTTTGAACTGCGCAGCTCTTCCGGTAGCTGATCAATTATGTTTTCCTGTCAAAATGGACGACGGCGCGGCGTCTGTTCTCACTGAGAAAGGTATAGTTAACTTATAATAGGCTAACGTTTAATTATCGGAGAAGTTGTAATTTTAGAAAAATACTTGTTTATTTAGAGAATTTCATTTATAAATTGTCTCTTACATTTTAGGTTTTGAAAGTATCCCTTCACAGAGGCAAGTATTTCTCTTGCTTGACGAAGAGTGCTTCCAGGCTATTTTTCTCCGCTGACATGTTGATAACGCAAAATAAAACTTCTCTCTAACATTTTGCATTATTTCAATACTAATCGCTAATAATAAATATTTTAATGATTTATAAATACAATTGCCTTTTGATAAGTAACCAGCGATTAGCAGAAGGGCGGATTCCTGTCAGAAGATCAGACGGAAGTGCCTGACCAGACTAATCGATGCTACATGCTCAGATCTCACAAAAACAGGGCGGCCAACTCTCATTTGGAGGACAATAGTCTTCTTTCATATGGGTGGATAGACAGAAAGTGGTTAGAGAAGCTATAAATCAAAGAATAATGATTAAATAAATTGATTTCTAATTGAAATTGATATTTTAATGAATCTCTAGAAATGCTAGTGATGTCCAACTGTCCAATATGGCTTTTGGGCCAATCAGCCAGTTTGTTTCTTGATTTGAAAATCCTGAAATAGGTTAATTTAGATTATGAACAAATATTTGTTTATAGAATTTCACTGATACAATTAAATAGGAAACTAGAACTATTTCTGTCTTTCTATTGCAACTGTAACAATTGCAGTTTTTTAGCCACCATTTTGTCTTAAATTGAATAATTCGACAATTTGTAAATTTCTTATTGTGAAAAACTTAATATTTTTTTTTTCCTGTTTTTTTTGTTTTGTCTTTGTCTTTTCATTATTAATAAAAAATCATACATATGAGATTTGAGGTTTTAAATGTTCTGAAGGCCTGTTGCAAATGATGTGGGAGGGTAGAAGGAAAAGGAGGTGGAGAGAAATCTTGGCGAAATTTATTGCATTTACAGGGCGAGGCTAGCACAAGGGAATAGGTGCATGCAAATAAATTACTATGGTGGAAGGCTACCTCGAAATGCTGAGCCATACTCCATTTCGAATTAGAAGCAAGCATATAGAAAAGCAAGAATTAGAAAATTTACAGGGAACCAAAGGAAAAGCAAAAAAGGGGTCGGCAAGGGGGGGGGGTGGAATGCCTGATTTGACTGTTTTTAAACAAGGCAGCAGAAAAGGAAGTGTCGCCAATCGAAATGGACATTGACCGAGAAATATGAGGGCTAGAGGGGAAGGTGGTAAAGCAGACAAAAGGGACAGGGTAGATGATGGGGAAAATAGGGAAGGGCCTATTTGAGCCATAGGCTATGTAGACCCAAGACTCCACTCTCTCACAGCAAGTTGGCAAACAAATTATAAACTGGTATTCTCTGAGAGACATGTTGAGGGTATAAAACATTAGATACACAGGCTAATTAGGAGCATCAATTCCCAGGCTGCTGTCTTTCAAAAGTGAAGCACGAGACAAGAAAAAGGAACCCCCTTGCTGTAGTCTTCAGGTGTTGAGTTTTCGGCAGTGGCTTCACTGCTTAAGTGACCTGTGAAGCTCTCATGCTTAGTACAAGTTTTCGAAGCTCATTTCTGGTGACGATTTTCACTTTGCAGGTGAGAAAGGGAAGACACACACATGCAGACACTTCACACATGGTGAAACAAACCACCATGAAGTCCCAGTTGTTGAGCTGACCCCTATCACTTTCCTGTTGGATAGGACCAATGCACCTTCAGTTACACTCTTCACTACTGTTGGGTGCTCGAAGAGCAGCAATATATCCAGCTTCCTGGGCTTGACAGATGCACTGTACCTTCTGTTCGTTTTTGCTGTTCCAAAACGTATCTTCCTTGAAGGTTTCGTCGCCTGAGAGAGCAGTGATTCTTGGGACGAGTGGTGCCGAACAGTCTGAATGCACATCTGGTTACACTCAACTGTAGAAGAAAAGGGAATGTCTGGAAAAGAGGACAAAAAAGGAGTAAAGCGAAGGTGGTTGTTGCAAACCCTTGGGATCGTTACAATGATGATGATGATGATGATGATGATGAAGGGATCAAGCAAGATTGTTTTTGAATGGCAGATATTAAAAAAGTGAACTGACTGTGTAACAAAATGAGGCATAAGGGATGCCCAATTGAAGTATTATGAAAAAGGCAACAGGTTGTAGATATTTGGAAGGACAGCTTCTTAAAGCATGTAATTCCTGAAGTGTGTGGATACTGATTCCAATTATGTAGGTAGATTGCCCTCAACATTGTTCTCGAATCTTAATTTGGAAGTTGATCCGCTTTGGTTTGCTGTACAATTGTTTTCACTTAATGGATAAAAAAGCCCATTTTTTTTAGCAAATAGCTTCTCAATGTCTTAATGAAAGACCACTTGTCAAGGACCGATGCAAATTCTGAACACACTTCGAAAATGATTGCTTTAAAAGTTTTTGGAATTCAGTTTCCAATGAATAAACATCATTATCATAATCCTACCATTTCAAATTTTTCCATGATTCTATCTTGCTGTAACAGGGTGTCTACCAACCGGGAAATCCGGGATTTGTATGGGAAATTTGGGTTGAAATGAAATGTACGGGAAATGTCCTTAAAAATCAGACTACGTCCTTAAATTTTCAGCATGATGTTTTTTTTTTGGTTGAACAGATCGGTTTGGAGGTTTTTTTGGTTGAACCGAATTTTTGTGAAAATGTCCTTAAATGTACGGAAATTGTCCTTTTTGTTTGAGATTCAGTAGACACCCTGTGTAATTGTAGATTTTCCTTTACCAGCAATTATGATAAAATATTTTCCAGCCCATTTTTAGCATCTTCTTTAACTATTTGTTCAAACCTTCTTTTCACTTTACAGTTCTTTTATATCACTGAAAGTTCTGCATTAGAAGATTCTTTTTCAATTAAGAAAGGTTTATTTTATAGGTTCCTTATTCATCCCAATCAATCATTTTGAAAGAATCAAATTTGAATATGGTATTACTAATAAGATGTAGAAGTACATTGGTCCACTGTATGAAACTTGAGCTCATTTTAAATAATCATGAATCTCAGAACAGTAAGAGTTTTAATAAATATTCAGTTTTGTTATCCATTTTACTTCTATGAAGTTAAAATAGTTCATGAATAATGATTTTTGACCAGATAGGTTTGAAATAATACAAAGTTTTTAAAATGTAAAATTGTCTTGGTATTACCTGATTTTATAGGTTGCTATAGTTGGATGAGTGACATTTGGAATCGTTGATTTTTAACACATTGGTACCTTTTGTTAACACAAAGATTTGAGGAAATCTTGTCTTCACTATGATTCTATTACTTCAGCAATTATTAAATTTCTTGATCAGGAATATTGTTAATTTCAGAAACCTCTTAACTACTAATTTAAACTTTTATTATGTACATACAGTTTTTCAATTTTGAATTTATGTTCCTAATTGATTGAGGTCACTGTTTTTTGTCTGCATAACCACAGTTATTGCTTTGTGCAGATTGTCCTCTGTCCTATTGAAATTATATTGTGGAAAGCTTTCAGCATTTTAATGATTTTTATCTTTGAAAAAAGAATACTTTGGTACATTTTGTTTTTACTAAGTCTTATTTTAAGTTTTCGAGACCCTCAAGAGGAAAGGTGAAATAGACTGAACTTTTGTTTGGATTTTTGTTGACGCTTCTATGAAAAGCTTCTTTCAGAAAGTGGTCTTATTATTGGCCATCCATGACATGAAAATATTTTGAGCATCTTAATCTGCACACTTCTCTCTCCCTTGGGACTAGGATTGTTGTCATTTCTTTGTACAATTTTGGCATCAAAGATATTGGTAACATAGTTAATAACAGATGTGGTAAATTCCCTCTTGTTGTCACTTAAAGATAAAAGATGTTCCTATAATGAAGAAAATGTCTAGTAGGTTATTTCCTGCCTCTTTAATGTTTTTGATAGATAAAACTTGTTCGATTATCCTGATTATATTTATGTAATTTTAAAACCTTTATTTGGTTCTATTTGTATGTTAGCCTTCTGGAGTTCATAAGAAAGTAGTATTACCTTATCCCTCTTGGTGAGCTAGTATTACACTGCCAATTTTTTGCTCAGAAACCTTTGAAGTCACAAATAATGAGACCTGCTGTCGTTATTACTTGTAAAATTGCTAGTCCACACCTGGTGCTTAATGTGTTACATTGTATATTAGGTGTAATTTTGTTAATTGTGGCAAGAATTTGTAATTGATTGTAATATGCATCATAAACTTTTGAGATATCTTAAAAGTTTTTTATACCTTTGAAATGATAACTGTTACATGAGCAGTTATCCTGTCTCTTTCTTCAAAGATTCCAATTCACATGGTAACTCGCTGTATTTCTCTGGAGTAAGTAAGAAATCATTAATTGGATTACTGTTTATGGACATAGTCATATAGTTTCAACTTTTTTCAAATCTTCTGATTAAATAGATATTGTAGGAGCATTTACTTAAATTTTAATTTCACGAACTGAATAACAGATGAAAAGGGCTCATTAGGAATATCTATAGATCATAATATTTAATTCTGTCATTGGGAGTTTTTCATTTCCAGGATACTAGGTTTGGTCATTTCAAAATGGCCAAGTTATAAAAAACATATAAAAAACATATATTTGGACTTAGGGAAACATCCGGCCTTAGGATTCATCAAATTTTTAAATCTTTGGCTGTTTTTGAGCTTTTCACCCAACCTGCATAATGACTTTACTTCGTCTTGATTAAAGTGTCTTTCAGAAATAAACTCTCGTCTTAATTTGATAAAATTCGTTTGTTAGTTCTTTTAGTAATAATGCAATAATGAGATGTTTTATTATTTCACCTAATAAGGTGAAGTAATTGCCAAGCATTATTTAATTATTATTTTTTTTTACAGTTCCAGTAACATTCCACAGCCTATTGGTAATGGTAGAGCTATTCTAATTGAAATCTGCAATACTCATTATTGTCCTTGCTACTTGTAACAATGAAGCTTTTGATTTCAATAAATCAGGTTGATTTGAATTGTCAGCTTAAAAAATTTAGTGTAAATGCAAAAGTTGCATTTAAATTTTACAGTAATTAAGCAGATTGTTTCATGTATCCATCAGTGATGCATGTATAAAATTTAAAGCTAGATTGTTTCTATTTCTTGTGTTTTTTTTTTCTTTCTTTTTTGTTTTAGAAGTGTTACTGTATTGGCCCGAATGTAAGACAGCTCGAATATAAGACGAATGGCGTTCTTTGAGCTCCGATTTGATAAAAAATTATTGGTCGCGAATATAAGACCTATTAACCTATTAACGAGGCGTAATTCGACAAATATTTCTAGTAAATTATTTAAAAAAAAAGTTTGTTGACAAATTATCTTCCCACATCCAGTTCATGATGAAATCGTTAATACTTTTGGTTGCAGTAATAGGCTTAATGTCAGTAATATTTAGTTAAATCTGTGACTTCTAAGCTAGGCGAAATGTCATTTATGAAATTAAACTATTTTTGCAAAAAGTACAATACCACTAAGAGTAGTAGAATATATATTTTTTTTATTTTGGAGCATGTTGGTTAGGCCTACGATCGACTTCAGCCAACTCCACCAGGTGGTGTTGCTTCAGCACCAGAGCACGCTTGGTTTCGGTTACGTGCGCGCTCCAAGTTTGGTTGCGAATATAAGACGAAATAGTACTTTCGTGGATGGGATTTTGGGAAAAAATGCCGTCTTATATTCTGGCCAATACGGTATGTAATGATACTGGAATTCCCCAAGTATTTTTTACAAGAATAAAGCAGTATTTTACTGTTAATTCTAGACTGGTCATATAATTTTAAAAATCTTAAGGCATTAACAAAATGTCATTAATGCATTCAATCTTTTTAAATATATTTATATAAAATTTTGCTTTGTTGTTTGGTAGGAAGAAGATAATGACAAAGGACCAACCAAAGAAATTACAGATATTGCTGCAGATGCTGAAAGTTTTCAACCCAAAGGATATACATATTTAACTGCACAAGTAAGATTTTTCATCATATTTTGCACTGTTACAAATGAAAATCAATTTCATTTTTTTCAATTCACGAAGCTGATCAAAATCATCAGTGTCAAAAACAGACAGTGTGCGTTGAATCTAACGAATTTCAATGCATTTTTATGAATTAAAAGTACTGATGGTTTACGTCAATAAAATATTTTGTGCATTGGGTCCTTTATTAAACAGTCTCCACTATATTTGATTTGGCATTAATTTTTTTTTTAATAGCTTAAAAATGAGAGGTGCGTAGAACGTGTCTGAAGTAGTCAAGTACATTGAGAGTTTATAAATTTGAGAGTCAAATCTGTGGAAAGGATGTAATTTTTTTATTAAGTATTACAAAAATATGAATTTCTATATAGAATATAGATGAGACTGTTTAATAAAGGACCCAATGCACAAAATATTTTATTGAAGTAAACCATATTTTAATTAATAAAAATGCATTGAAATTCGTTAGATTCAACGCACGCTGATGAAATTGATCAGCTTCGTAAATGAAATTGATTTATCGATATATTATACATCAAAACGGGTCAACACTGGCCTAATTTCGTGTTTGGAATATGATGATGATGATGATTATACATCGTAACTAACTAATCTAGAAGGTTTCCTCTTATATCTGATTCTTGCTAATTTACGTTTAAGAATCTTTCCGAATTTGGAAACTTTAAATTTAAAACAAAATAAAGACTTTGAATAAGTTTACATCACAAGTCAACAGATGGCGCCACTTAGCTATTAAAATGTATAGGAAACTACTAGGTATAGACGTTAGTAACAAATCACAAATCACCCCTAAAATTGGTCCTTCCCGGTCGATTCCGCATCTAAGATTTATTTCACTTTATAAACACAATCTAATGATTCATTCTGCAAAGTTTTATTAAAATCTGAAATAGTAAGGTTCAAGAGGTTTCCTTGTGAGCTGTCTGTTGGGTGACATGATACTGTGATTAGTGATCGATTAGTCTGGTCTGATTTTTTTTAATTTAATTAATACAAGTGCCTCTGTATTTAACCCAATTCCAATATATGTATTTATTCCAATATATCTGTTGTATAAAACAGAATTAATTTTTCAAGACTTAAATTGTTGAAAGAAAGATTTAAACATTTTAGTGACGAAAAATAGAAAGAATAGAAACATTTTAATTATTTTAATTTTGACACATTTTTTCTTAAATTTAACAGTTAACAAAATTTGTGTACTTTTATTAAAGTATAAAGAAAATAGTGTAGAAGCTGTCATTTATTTGCTATACATTGCAGATTAAACCTAGACCTAAGAAATATTTTGCTATTTTTTTCTGTCCTAAATTACTTCAAAATGGCATTTGTAATTTATTTTTATCAATTTTAGGTTGCAACCAAGGTTCCTTTTCTACTAAAACATCAGTTACGGGAGTATCAGCATATAGGTTTAGATTGGCTTGTTACAATGCATGATCGAAAACTAAATGGCATCTTAGCTGATGAAATGGGCCTAGGAAAAACAATTCAGACAATTGCCTTGCTTGCTCATCTTGCTTGTGAGAAAGGTAAGAAGAAATATCTTATTGGAAGAAGGGTTTCATTTCAATTAATTATGGGTTATAAAAATCTTTGAAAGGTTAAACATTAGAAATTTCAAAATCTATTTAGAATCAGAATGTTGCTTTTACAGAATTATTGAATTTTTCTATTTTGTGTGGATATTAGGAAGAATCAAGTTTTGAAGCACGTCATGCTTCCATAACATTGTATAGTAAAGGTAAAAAACTGACGTTTTGTGTCTTCTACCAATCCACTGTAGTCCAAAGCCAAAAAATGCTTTGAAAACTTGAAATTATACAATGCTTGACAAATGCTAGGGAAGAATATTGTTTCCATAGTTCTTCCTAATCTCCCCTCTTCTATTCATCATATTATTAAAAGCACCACATCTTCACATCAATAAAATGTATTAAATATATTTTATTGACATTAAGATGTGGTGCTTTTAAAAATATTGTTTGTCATTTAAATTGGCCAAGGAGATATAAGATCTTCATCATTAACTGACCATAATGCAGGCAAGAAAATCATAGATATCAGCTTTGCATTAATTATCTTCTGATATAGACTTGTGTTAAAGAAATATATTCAGTTGAACCTTCTTTGCTGTGAATTGCCTCACCAACAGAAATCCTGCAGGAAATACCAAGTTTTTGGCCAGGTTTCAATTTCACAAGTTGTCTTCATTATATAATGTCTTGAAGATAATTAGTGTTTTGACTTTGTTTCGTTAAAATGATTATAAAAAGCCTTTCAGAAATTCAATTTATATGATAAAATTTGCTTTTTTTTTCTTAAAAGCAAATTGTATACATTTTTATTTTGCAAATAATTCTAATCCCTGATCTTAATTGCAAAAGTTCTTTGTCCATGACTGAATTTGTTGTAGCTATGTAGTCCATTCCTTTCAGAATATAATTTCAAATGCAATTCATTTCCCAAAAATTGCTCGACAGTACATTTTACTAGGAGTTGTAACTATAGCCATGGTGACAGACTTGCTGACAATATGAAAACTTTCATTTTTTCAGTTTCACTTAAGGTTTTATAGTTTTACTTTCTATTTAGCTTATGCCATAAGTACATTTGAAACTAACTTTTAAAACTTATAACTGTTTGTTATAATATAGAAAGACTCTTAGGTGGATCGGGGGGGGGGGGGGGCTATAGCCACTCCCTTTAGCTATGAATATAGATTGGATAAAATAGGATAGGCTGCCTGATAGACATTAATATTGCCATGACGACGATTTCAATTGCTAATAAAAAGCTGGTGATTAGCTTGTGCTTCAGGCTCACAAGTATAGTCAACCTTTCAGAAAAGTTAGTCCATTCCTAACTGGCAATTTTTAGGAAATGAATTGCATTTGAAATTATATTCTGAAAGGAATGGACTACATAGCTACTTAATTAATTCAGAATGTAAGATGACTACAAATTATGGTTTCTCAAAATTATTCTGAAATACATTTAACTTCCAAACATTGAAACATAAGTTTCAAAATAAGTTTAAATTGTTACTTAAATTTAAGAATGTGATTGAAGTCTCAAAGATATGAAAATTATGGTGTGGCACTCTTGTCCAGAACCCTTCATGCATGGTGACTTTGAATTGAGTGAAATAGAAAATAGTTTTATTTTTTCAATATAGAAAAAACTGGAAATACAAGAAATACAGAAAGAACTTGGAAATACAAGTTCTTCACTACACATTGCTATATTTCACAGAAAGCTGCTTTTTCTGCTTCTTCAGGCTTAATTACAAAGCAAGATAGAAAGAAACAGAATAATATAAACAAAAATAGGCAATGTTATCAACAAACAAAACTTGGCAAAACTTACAATATTTACAAATCATTAGAAATGCTTTGATACTTGTTTCCAGTTTTTTATATATTTAGTTTTATTTGTAAAGTGTCGCATTTTCATGACTTACCTTAATATTTGTAGATACACTACTGTAAGATTCTATAACAGGTAAAAGTAGTTGCTCACCACTGTATAATTTTTTTTTAATGTGCATCAGTCTTAATAGGTATTTCTAAAAGAGAAATACCTGTGGTATAGGTACTGAAAATAATTGTTATTTTCATGCTAAAAATTGGTAGTATTTCCGAAAAATTTAGAATTTTCTTTTTTTCTTTAACAGGTAATTGGGGTCCGCATTTAATTGTTGTGCCAACTAGTGTTATGTTAAATTGGGAAATGGAATTTAAAAAATGGTGCCCAGCCTTTAAAATATTAACTTACTATGGTTCCCAAAAAGAGAGAAAACAAAAACGTCAGGTGAGTATTCTTTGGATTGTGCTCCTTTTTATTTTATTTAATATTTTGAATAATAACTGAGAATAGATTTTTTCCTTTTTAAAATGAAAATGCTACTTAGTAATAATTGGGAAAAAATTTTGTGACAATCCTATCCCAGAGATGCCAACTACTACGGATTTTCCGTAGTTTCTACGGTTTTCTCACATAAACTACGACAATACGGAAGCGACACTAATTATTACGGATTTTACGAATTCGAAATACTGTTTTAAAATTATTATTTTCCGTCTTCTGTTAACATAAAAAATATATATTTCCTTGTGTCGGAGATCCACTCTCAAGAAAATAGTTCCTGAAAAAATAACGAGATGGTGATCTTTGACCATAAGCATAACATCGGACCGCTTACACTGCTGCAGGGGGGCGGGGTGTACTCAGCTGTGCGCAGACGGTTACTCATTTTGGTTGCTCCACGCACTACGTCACTGGAGAACATCAGACGGTGCAATTCCTGTTCCGTTTTGTACAAGTGTTATGCGTCATCATCTACGTATTTCGTGGTGATTTGTGAAGGACTACAATAAATAAAATAAGATGTCAGGCAAACGTAAGAACAAGGAAGAGCCAAGTGCAGATGGACATGAACGATTTGTGGCAAATCAGCATTACCGAAAGATATATACGGAAGAGTTTCCATGCCTAGGACCATCGAAAATTTCACCGAACCACGTGTTTTGTGAAACTTGCAATTCTGATTTTTCGATAAAACATGGAGGACGTGATAACTGCCGACGCCATGTGACCTTTTTTTTTTTTGGTTGTACCACTTGTTTTCAGATTTACACTACTGACAACCATCTTTGAAGGTTGGCATCTCTGCTATCCAATTGCCTTTGTGTTTAATTACATGCTTAGAGATTCTCTATATTTTGTTTTTCTTTATTGGTCCAAATTATATGTTGAATTCCATATATTGACTCCAATTTCTATTAAATTCTTGGAGAAACTTTTTTGATGAATTACTGTAAATTGTGAAACATTTATTTTATTGTTTTTAATTATCTAAGGGGTAACATCTTGTACTAATATGTAAATAGTTGTGTATTTTTATATATTATAAAAATGTTTTTGTTTTGTTTTTTAATTATAGGGCTGGACTAAACCCAATGCATTCCATGTTTGCATTACGTCCTATAAATTAGTCATTCAGGATCATCAAGCTTTTAGAAGAAAAAAGTGGAAATATTTTATTCTAGATGAAGCTCAAAACATAAAAAATTTTAAGTCGCAAAGATGGCAGTTATTACTGAATTTTCAGAGTCAGCGACGGCTCTTATTAACAGGCACTCCTTTACAAAATAGTCTAATGGAACTATGGTCGTTAATGCATTTTTTGATGCCTAATGTCTTTCAGTCTCATCGTGACTTTAAAGAATGGTTTGCTAATCCTCTGTCTGGAATGATTGAAGGAAGTCATGAATATAATGAAAATCTAATCAAGCGTCTTCATAAGGTATTTATTTTTCTTTTTTTTTTTTTATCTGCTTATTGTGTGCTTGTAATGGGATTAAAGGTAATGGCATTTGTAACTGACATATATGTATAAAAAACAGGCAGTTGAATGGCTATTTTCTGTTGTATATTTTTTCTGCATGTCATGCTTAAATGCAGGATATACAGCCACTCAAATCCGGCTTGGTCCTGAGTAAAATTTTTTATTTTTTTAATGAAATTTGTTTCCCTATTTTGAGTCGACTCTGCCGTCTCGCAGCAAGTCCGTATCAAGTCCCGAGAGTACAGTGCGAGTCACCACGCACGTATTGTCTGCTGCTACCGGCCGGGGCGTAGAGAATAATCCGGCAATAGATTTTCAGATTTCCGGTATTTGTATTATTTTTAATAAACATTTGAGTGCAAAATTATGGGTTTAACCTTACAAAGACTAGCGGGTGGCGGTAGACCGCGTTCTGTTTGACAGAGATGGTGCAACACTGTGAAATACAACTAAACCGCCTCGGTCGGAGATCATTGCCCACAGCGACAGACCGCTTTGTGTGTGCCCAAGCCTTTAGGTATCTTTAACATAGGATTGCCACTGGCGACTAAAATGCAACTATGGCGACTTTTTTAAGCAAAAACAGACCCAAAAGCGACTACTTTCAAAAAAGTGGCAACTTTTTTGTTGTAAGAGACTATTTTCAAATATTTCGTAATAAATTCACTTTCAAATAATATCTGTTATGAAAATAGCAACAGAGATTTCAAACATCACTGGCATCCAATCCGATATCGAGGATATTGCGTCCTATATTTTCTTGGCCAAGAAGATTGCATCATACAATTTGGCCAAGCATCATTTTCTTGGCCAATGGAGCATTTAACTGGTGTCACAACCCACATCACAGTTCAAAGAGCCCTATGCTATGTTCCGTTGTTAGGGTTTTAGCATTGGGAACAGTTACTCAAGCTGGTGTTTATTGTAGTTTTTCTTTTAAGATAAGTACCCAAAAATTAATAAACAAGTAAAAAAAATTTTGTGCTAAAGCATAAAATTAAGGGCGACCCATTAATAGAATAAAAACCTACGGGAACATTGAACTTGGGCATGATCAATTTCAAAAAATAGAAATAATTTCTACAATGAAACATCCTCAACATGAATCGAACCTGTAAGCTTCTGATCCGAAGTCAAGATGTCTTATCCATTATGCCACAGGGACTACATTCAAATTATTGTTAAGTATCGATTATCACTCCCTATGTGTGTGATGGAATGAGAGAAGAGTTAGGGAAATATATAGTATGCCAATATTATTTGCACACAACAAAATAAAAGTGAAGTTTGAGATACAACTACTGACTCAATCGACTTGAAATTTGGATATGCTATAGTTTAGTGCCTACTATACAATGAATATATTTTTTTTTATTTCTGTCTGTCCGGAAAAATGGCGATGTTTCTAGAAACAGTCGATTGTGTCGGCATTTTTCCAAATATGCAGAAATAAAAAAAATATGCATGGTATAGTAGATATTCTAAACTAAAGCATATCCAAATTTCAAGTCGATTGGGTCAGTTGTTGTAGAGCAAAAAATTCTCAAACTTGTGAAAACAGTCGACTCAGTCTTCATTTTTCTGGATACGCAGAATAAATACCCCATTCGTATAGTGTTGGAACCTCTGAACACTATGGTGAAGCCTGATTGCTGCTCCAACATTCCATTCAGCTGTTAATTGGTGTGGACAGATGAGCGGACGGTAAGACAAGATAAACTCAAAAGCTCCCAAATGGGTCGCTAAAAAATTATCAGAAAGCCATTTTAAGACTTCAAGAAAGACCATCTTCATGGATTTTTTCCCCCTTTAAGAATTTTAGGAGAAACATTAAAATGAAAAAAGTTATATTTTTGCATATTTTTGAGATTCGTACTGCCGTAGGTCACATTGCCCCGGATGTCGAGAACTTCTGATTGGTTCACTCAAAACACACACACAAATATCAAAGTAATGATCTGACATACTGAAACTTATTTTCTTAAGTAGGATTGTAGAAGAATAAATCAACTTATATAATTTGCTAATTTCGTCTGTCCGTAACTCGATATAATTAAGCTATTAAGATAGAATCAAGGTT
Source organism: Thereuonema tuberculata (assembly GCA_023159025.1). Lineage (NCBI taxonomy): Eukaryota > Metazoa > Arthropoda > Chilopoda > Scutigeromorpha > Scutigeridae > Thereuonema > Thereuonema tuberculata. The sequence goes on along the minus strand of JAFIDM010009631.1, from coordinate 48,719,635 downwards.
CCCAATGGTACCATTGAATCAAAAGTACTCAAATTGGATGAAAATATTAGTTCATTGTGTCATTCCATGTTGTTTCCATGAAATTTTATTCTTGGGAACTGACCTCGACAACTGAAATTCTAACAAAACATGCGTTCAAAACCAAATAATTTTGTTACCACTGCATCCATTTTAATGAAATTTGGCATACTTACTCAGTTGTTTATGCTGATTTCGAACCTCAAAACCATTTTTGCTGTAGAAGTTTTGTTCACAAGTTAGCACGGTATTTTGATTACATCTGCTTTATATTTGATAATAAAATGATTTTTCTGATTTTTTTATGCCTGTCGCCCGACAGGCTTTGCTGCTAGTAATTTTATATTCGCCAACAATAATAAGTTATTTATTCTTCTTACAAGCCTACAGTATATGAAGCATTCAGTTTTTGGTTTAATTGAACTTTTTATTCATGACAGTTATTATAAAAAGTAGGACCAGAAATATTTGTTTTATTATTATTGTAATACAGTAAAACCTCGTTAAGTCGTCACTCAAGGGACCAAACATTTTTGATGACTTAAGCGGAGTGGGCATTTTTGAAAAACAAAACAAAAAAACACTGAAATACAGTATTTTCATGAATTGCTGTAGGATTTGGTGAGAAAAACAAGATTTTCAGAAATCAATACATGCAAATAAATGAGTGGAAAATAAAAAAAACAAAACAAAAAAAAAACCACTTTTTATAGTTATCACATTTTAATCGTTTTAAAAGAAAGCAGAGTGTCTACAGAATCAGGGAATTATCAGGGAATTTTGTTGTTCTGGAAAAAATCAGGGAATTATCAGGGAATTTTGCAATTATTACTTAAAATCGGGGGAATTTTTTTTGGTTGAACAGATCGTTTTTTTTTTTTTTTTTTTGGTTGAACAGATTGTTTTTTTTTTTTTTGGTTGAACAAATCAGGGAATTTTAAAAGAAATTGTTCATGAAATCAGGGAATTTTTTTATTCAGATTTTGTAGACACCCTGAGAAAGGCAATGTCTGTCTTTGAAACGTTCCAGCCGACCATTGCTGCCGCCGAAATCTTCACTCCTTAGCAATTTGAAATCGGCAATTTTGCGATCTGGCATGTTTTAGCCAGCGAACTAAAACCTCCTCGATCTCGTCAAACTTCGATTTCCTCATTCTCTTTCTTTTGTCTTTGCAGTCAGCTTCTTCAATTGTTTCGATGAAAGAATATCGTTTAATGTAGTCCTGTGAATATGGTGTTCTTTGGCAAAAGCTGTTTTCGAAACATTTGATTTTTCAAAAAGTGCAATTATGTTTTGTTTTTTTTTCTTTAAAAGATAACAAGGTAAGTTTTCGTTTCCCTTGTATGTTAAAAACGTAATCAAACCACGAAATTGCAAGAGTAAAAATAGCCCTTAGAGCTGGGCTTACTCGCTATAAAATGAAGTCACACTCAGGAGCGGTGAAGAAAAATGTCTACACTCGACACAGTCGCATCGAGAAGTGTGCTTTGAATGATTAGCAGCGAGATTCCAAGAACCCAAAGGGGTAGGAAAGGAATGAAGTGACAGTCGTGGTCGAAAATTCCCCGTAAAGGCTTGGCTTTCTTAAGTGAAGGGACATGGCTGAAAAGACAACACGATGGCATGCAAAATGGAGAAGATGCTTTTGGCCATTTTTGAGGGTGACGGGTAAAGTATCCGGAGTAGAATTAAATTTGGTGACGGGTAAAGGAGGGTTATTTTACATTTTTGTGTATGAAACCTTGTCGGGACCAAAGGAAAACAACGACTTAAACAGAGTGACGACTTATCCGGGTGACAACTTAATGAGGTTTTACTATAGTTGAATTCTAAAGTAAATGAACTAAAGGAAGGTAAAAAGAAATAAATTCAATTTTAGTTGAAGGAAACTAAGGTTGGCTTCAGAAATCAAAGATTTGGTTGCTTGTAATTTATAAACTCATACTTAGTATTATCTAGCTATGTTTCAAAATTTTCTGTTCTACATTTGTATGTCCTGAGTTTTTTTTTTTTTATGAAAGTTGGCATATAAGGATAATGGTAAACTGCTACTAAATGGGCCAGATAAGCAACTAAATTATTGAAAAGAGAAGACTAAAAAATTTAGGCTACTATTTTTTTACTTTTTAAGCTACTAGAGGAACTGTTTTCAATGTGTAGTTGTAATGGCAACCCTGCCTTAACATCATTCAACACCATTTTGTTTGTATTGTGACAGCTGTCATATCAGCGTGCATTTAAAACAAAAACTGATTAAAATTGGTGAATTTTGTATTGCCAATTTAATATTGAAGTTGGAAGACAATAAGCACTGAAGACCGTATTTTTCTTTGATGACAAGGCTTGCCTGGGAAGTTTTAATTCATTTGCTGTATTCACCAGACATTGCAACTTTGGATTTCCATTTATTTCAGTTTTTACAAAATTCTCTTAAAGGAAAAAATTCAATTCCCTGGAAGACACCAAAGACAACTGGAACAATTTTTTTTGCTGAAAAAGATAAAAATGTTTGGGAAGATGGAATTATTAAGTTGCCTGAAAGATGGCAGAAGGTAGTGGAACAGATCGTTGAATACATTGTTCAATAAAATTATTGGTGACAATGAAAAATGTTTCTTTATTTTTACTTCAGAACCAAATGAATTTGTTTGGCCAACCCAATACTTCATAAAAATTAACAGTAGTGTTTATTTCATTCTTTATTTCTTTTTATGCACTGACAAACTCCACATAAGCATACAAAGTAATGTCCTTTCAAACTTAGTGCCTAAATTTTTGTGAAATGTAAGACTTACTAAAAGTTTGCTGATCTCTATGGTTGAGCCAGATATGTTTCATCTAACCGCATGAATTTTCAATGATATAACTTACGTAGTTTGTTCATCTGAGTATCATTCCCTGATTACTTCTCAGTCTTTAAAGTTAATCATTTGTTGCAGTTTTTGCATTTTCTTGTTGCCTTTCTGCACATTATCACATTTTTAATCGATAATAAAAATATTTACTATTTCGTAAAACCTAATCAGTAAGGTTTGTTTGACTTGCTTTTTTCTGGCAGTTCATCATGCCCTGCTATATTTATTATGAACAGTCACTTGTTATCCTTCATTTGCCCAATTTTGATGCTTACATATTTTCAAAACCTTCTCTATGCTGAATAGCTCCAGTTATTTCCTCAGTGTCTTAATTCCTCCGTCTAGCAATACTTTTGGTATCCCCATATTCTCTAAAGGCCTTATAAGAAGTCTTAATGTAGTTATTTTCATATACCTTTTCAGTTTCTCTGTTGTTCATCTCCATTGTAGTTGATACATTTGGTTCCCCTTCCTTTACTTGATAATAACCATCTTCTCTACTGATCCAAAGTGATCTCATGGTTTCTCTGGTGTTTAGTAGATAGGATAATTTTTCTGTTCCTTCCTTCTGTCATTGCTTTACAATGTCATTTTTCGACAGCATCCTATATAGAAACATTTTAAGTAATAAACTTGTGCCCAAGTTATGCTGCCAACATATTTCTCCAGTTGCATTTGCTTTTGTCTTTCAAAGAAAACCTACATTTCGTAGTCTGCAGTTTTGATTGGCACATTAGGATTCTATACATGCTGCACCGATTTTCAGATTCAGAGCACAAAGAATAAATAGTTGGCATTTATAATTTAGAACTTTTTAAACTTAGAATCTGCAAGTGAGCACATATTCAGATTGAAACTTCAAAAATAACAATTTCCCTTATTCAGAATTTACATAAAGTAGTTGTAGTAAAAGCTCATCTTAAGGAAATGTGAATTATTTAAAATTTACTATTCTGTCATTCAAGTTGAACTTTTAGCTTTTTCTATGTAATGAGATCTGAAATCTTATTAGTCTTGATTATTATATATGGAAAACTGTAGCTTTTAGAAAATATTTATGTAATATAAAAATACTGTACCGTTTTTAGGTACTGCGTCCATTTCTTTTAAGAAGATTAAAGTCTGAAGTTGAAAAGCAATTGCCAATGAAATATGAACATGTTATAATGTGTCGATTATCCAAACGACAAAGATTTCTGTATGATGACTTCATGTCACAAGCCAAGTAAGTATAATTTATTAACTCATTGAAATATTTCTGTTTTACTTCTACTTTAAACTTGTTCTTTTCTTTTTTTTAAAAAAAATACCAAGCCAAAATTCAAGTAAAAGAAAATAATAATAATTATGTATAAAATTTGTTTTAGGAATTGCAATTAGTGTGGTTTGATCTGAATCATTCCTACAAGAGTGTACTAGAAATGCGTAGCTGATTTTTTTTTTTTTTTTTTTTAGGTTCTATTGTGTATTTTTTCTATATAAGTTCGAGTGTTTGTTTGCTTGTTTGTATTGAAACATCTCCATTTTTGAACAGATCTTTACCAAACTTGGCACAGAGGCTCACTTGCAGGGTATACATATCCACTTAACAGCTTGAGTTGCAAACAAGAAATTTGACATGAGTGTTCTTAATTCTAAGTTTCAGTTTTTAGCTTTCTTGATGTAGGGAATAAACTGTTTTTTACGTTACGTTTGCAAGGCTACTGGAGTGAAGCAACAGTAGCAGATCTATTACATGATTTGTAATTACCATGTGCCTTTCTTACCAACTAGAAAAGTTTCAATTTGATTGCAATATTACAATTTTTATTGTCGTCCACATCGGGCAACTCATTTTTATAACCCGCATGAAGCACGGGAATTTTTGCTAGTCAATTATACTTTCGAGAACTTTGATATTTTTTTTTTACATCAAATCAGATTTCTGAAGTAGATAGCAACAAGTCTCTAGCCTTTTGTATGTAAATTGACCAAAGAGTAGAACTTGAAAGATTGTCAGTCTTTAGTTTTTTGAATTGTAAGGAAGGCTACTGTTAATTAGAATCAATGTGAACTGTTCTGTGCCAAATCCAGTAATGTTTATCAGTAGTATTACTTAGTTTCATTCCACTTTATGCACAAAATGCCATATTTGTTGCAGTTATAATTGTGTTAATCTTGGCTTCATTTCATGCTATTTGAATTCAACCAACAGCAGTCTTTTGTGCAGCTTTGGTATAGACCTAGTTATCTAAGCTCTTTCATAAATTTATATCTACAGTTTTTGGACAGTAAAACATGATTTTTTGCGTAGACAATCCTTTCTTGAGATGAGTCTGCATAACAATCGAATCTAGATACACATGGACATAAATCTATATATTTCTTTAAATTTTTTCCAAGTAAGTAGCAATTGGATAGAGATATGTGACTAAATATTCAAATTAATTTCAAAATAAGTTCCTTCATAAAATATTTTATTAAAGTTGAATTGTTAGTGTATTTCCATAAAATAAAAACCTACAAAAATAAAGCTCCAGAAGATCAGTCTATTGCTGGTTTGTGATTCCAAAACTCAACTTTTCATTTCATTTTCAACTGTACTGTTTGAAAGTTGGTGGTGCTGCAATATTTCACATTTATTTGATAGCATATCAAGTGGAATAGTTTTGCACAGAAACAAAAGCACTGACTTTTGGCAATAATTTTTTTTTTTTTTTTTATCTCTTAATCTGCATTTTAATCAAAATTGGGAGCAGTGTCCACATAAAGATCTAAGATTCAAATTCCCGAATTTCTACCAATTTATTATTTCAATTTCAGTAGATTTCCTATAGATTTTGTTAACTCTTAGGCAATTTTTTTTTTTCCTGAAGTTATTTATATTTAGGTTAGTGATCAAATTGTCTATTACTTTAGCAGCTCTAATTTTTACATTTTTTCCAGATGAATTTTATTTGATGATTTCTTCATAATTTGTTTATCTAAGTTTATATAGAGATGTTGTGTGGCATTTCCTATGGTTAAAACATTTAAATGGAAACTATATGTAAATTTATGTAAATATTGTAACCCATGAACTGTTCAAATTTTGAAATGTTTTAAACATCTTTAGTTACAACTTTGTGTTTTCTTTTTCTACAGGACTAAAGAAACTTTAGCAACTGGCAATTTTATGAGTGTCATTAATGTATTAATGCAATTACGAAAAGTTTGCAACCATCCTAACTTATTTGAAGCAAGGCCAATAGTTTCACCATTCCAGATGGAAGGAATCTGTTTTTGGACCTCTTCCCTTGTATATTCATTATTTGAATATGACCCTTTTAAGGTTAATACCAAATTAAATATTAATTTACTTTTGTTGCACTCAATTCAGATTTGATCAATATTCAAATAATAAAATAACTATCCTTTTGATTTACTTATTTGGGATCTGTTAATTTCTGTTAAAGATAAATTCTGAAAAAAATTATTTTTAAGACATTAAACAGTCTTGTTTAATGTCTTAAAAATATTTGTTAAGTAATAGAGTAAAAAATGAATTCTTGGTTTTTTTTATACTTTATATTGGTACACTTTTTATAGAGCTTTTTCAATAAAATTGATTTATGAAGGAAATATTTCTGCTGAATATGCAGTCGTGTGTAGATAGAAAATGATTCTCTTAATGATTCAAGGAACTGTAATTTCAATGAGTTTATATAACCTTTTTTTCCTTCCCCATCACAATATTATTACATTGATTTGGAATGCTGGGCTACATAATAATTTCAGTTGTATTAATTTTAATTAATAATCAGTTGTAGTTTCATTATAATTTCTTTTGAACTCGGAGACCTATCTGCATTGGCTGAACACAATAACACATGGAAAATTTTCATTTGACTTATTTTTAGCAAGATAGCACTACTAAAAGAAATTTTAATATAGCTTGAAACCTTGTCTGTTGAACCTTTTTCATACCCTCCAACTTCTACAGAGTATCCGTAGTTTGTACGGAAAATAAGTAAGTACTACGAAGTTACGCGAAAACAGGGAAAAAGCTATGGATTCAGAGATTTTCATCCGTAATTTTTTTTCCCTCAAAAAAAAAAAAAAAAAAGTGCATCATGCAAGAGTCTCTACAGAATTAACAATTTCCCATCTAAAGAGTAGGGGACAGAATGCTGTTTGTTATTTGTAGTTCTAACTGCGATGGGCTGAGCGCTTGCAGCCAATTCTCTCTATGTGACTTCGGAACCTTTTTTCAGTTGATATACGTTAACAGCGCTATTGACCAACACCCCTATTGAATTGACTCGTCCGTTTAGGAGGAAGAGAGTCATGTGGTTTGTTGTGGACTCACCTTAGTGCGCTAATGTATTGTTTATTTCTCTTTCGTAAATTTGTTGAAAGCTGCGCATGCTTATATCATGGATCTGTTTTTAAAATGCAGTAATAAGGATATAGATATAGATCCTCCTAGAAAGAAAAAAAAAACAATCAAAAATTTCGAGAGGAGTATCGAAAGCTTTTCCCTTGTCTTCTACCAGGAAAGGATGGATATGCTCGTTGCACGGTGTGTTGCACGGAATTTTCTGTCGCTCATGGCGGTCGAGATGACTGTAGACGTCATGTGTCGTGTACTAAGCACGTGGAGCTTGAAAAACATCAGTCAAGACAAGTTTCTGTTCAATCGTTTTTCACTAAATCTGAAGAAAATAACGTTATTAAAGCAAAAACTTATTTTGTCCGTTTCTTGATTGAACATAATATACCAATTTCGACTGCGGATCATACAGGTCTGTTATTTTCAAAAATGTTTACCGATTTTGATATTGCGAAGAAGTTTAGCTGTGGTCACACCAAAGCTAATGCAATTGCCCAATCTATTGCTGATAGTTTTATATCAGGTATTATTAGTGTTTGAAGTTGGAGAAAACACTTTTTGCATGAATGGATTAAAGAAAATTCATTTTGCTTGAAAAAGTCAAGGAGAAAACTTGGTTTTCTTGAAAAACTTGACATTTAGCAATTATTCCCACAATAAGAATCTGTTTATTAATGTAATAAAATATTCTCAACTTGTTAATCTTTCAAATTGTATCTTGATTTACAAAATGACAAAACAATAGAAATGATAAAACGTTTTCATGATATTTAAACTTCTTTATTTACCAAATTCATCTTCTGTATTCACGATATTTCGACAAACTAATTGTTTATCTTTTTCAAGTGATAAATAAAAAAGAAAGAAATAAACATTTCTCTTTTAATACATATTTTCTAAGGCAAGGTTCTTGATTACTAGTGAACTCTCTCCTCTTCTGTACAGTTTGGAAGATGTTTCTAAAAAATAAAGCACAGTATGTAGGACTGTATTATTTTTATTTTGTGAAATGCATCTATTAGAAAAATGTCTTTGAAAATTAAATTAAAAATGTCAAATGAATTTTTGCTGTTAAATCATACTTTCAAATAAAGCAAAAGAGAAGAGGTTATTTCAGTACTGTCCTTCACCTACTAATTCCTCTGACCATGTATAAAATATAAGATTTTTACTTTTTAAGCCAAAAACAGTAAAAGTTCATTTGCCTGTTGAATAGCACATTTAGGTAAGGATTGTATCCACACAGAAGCTCTTAATTGTTCCCTCGACCTGTTTTCGATTTGATAACTTTTACTGAGAGAAGTTTCATTGAAATCCACAATTTGACAAAGGCTGCATGGAGCAGCCAAAATTATTTATGTATTTTATATTTTAAATCAAGTAAATGTTTTTTTTTAGTTTTAACTTTTCTTAATTCTTGTGCGTGTTTTCGCTTTCATTACATAATCTTAAATATTTATCAAGTGTACTAACTTTCAAAATTTCATTAAACTCATGAAAAAAAATTCTTTCATTTACTGAATAAAGTGTGTTTTGTCTAGGCCGCTGCTTAGAGGCCTTACTTAAATAGAATAGTAATTAAACTTTCTTCATAGTGCAGAAATCGGCCATTGTAATTGGTCTCATTTAAGACTCCATGTGGTATTTCTAGTTGTCTGACCTTAGCTTACGAAGGGTTAAATATACATTATCCTGACTTTGGGAGATGTAAATGAAATAAATTAAGTAGTGTATGTTAATTCACTATTTCATCATTCCAACGAAAAATGTTAAGACAGTGAAAAATCTTCAAGAAATGACAAGTTTCCTTCATTTTTCTCAATCTCATTTGCCAATATATAGCTTTTGAAGTTATTAGTATTTGTATTGGTTTAACTTTTGTGACATTACATTGTCAAATAAAAACAATGTTGTAACTGTTTTTCATTTAAAAGAGGAAGGTTGTTTTTTAGCTTTGTCAATGTGGAAGACATTATTGAGCAGTTTAATCAATAGTGCTGATATACCAAATGCATTCCACAATGATTTTTCGAAACGTAAGGATGTTAAGTGTAGTTTGAATAAGTTTTTTGTTGTGTGAAGTATTTGAAGAATTTTAAAAATTTTATTAATATTTTGTATCTTATTAGCATGTCGATCTGTATTCTCTAAATTTACGACTTGCTGACCTGGAGCTTTGCCTGACTGCTTTTGCTGCTCATCGAATAAAGAGGTTTCAGACTCCTAAGAAACTTATTGAAGAAATTGATAATGCTCCTGATCCTCCACCCAAGTGTCCTCCTGGCAAAATTAAACTACATGTAAGAACTTCAACTCCTGCATCTCAGGTAACCTCAACACTTAAATTTGTTTACAACAAAAGGCTCATACCTTACATTGCACTTTTTTTTTTTCTGAAACTTTCTTAAAGTAACAGATACTTTCATGTAAACTTACAAATTTTAAGTTAAAATTTTGCATTACTTCTTACTTCATAATATAGTAATCATGAAAGCGATATGGAAATAGGTTTTTTAAAATTTCAAATTATTTCTGTTTTATAAAAATACTATATATAGGGCAGTAATCATACAAAATACCCTTATCCCAAATTTAAGGAAAATCCACATTGTTCCTTACTAGAACAACTTGAGCCTTAAGGTAAGGGCTACCTCAAGTATACTCCGAGTGGCACGATCACCTTCAGACTAAAAAAAAAAAAAACGGAATCTCCAAATCCTCAACCAAAAAAAAAAAAAACTGTATTTCCAAATCCACGACCGCAATCGACGTCTTGCCCACTCCTGTTCTGTACGGTATCTTTCTGCAGCCCTCATTTTCATTCTGCAACAATGTCGCACCGTCGCTTGATATTCTGCTTCTGGGCATCGGAACGTATACGTCTTACCGACTTAAAGGGTTAAGGATCTTGTGTATGCACCATTACTCGTAACGTAAATAAGCAAACTAAGAAAACTTTATATTTATTTGTTTTTTTTTTGCTTTATATCTAAAGGAGAGTACATATTGGTAGCCTGAATTTATGGTCTGGGCTACTTTGCAACATTGGCGAAATACTGTGCCCTTAAATAAGTCAATAATTTAATTTCTATCGAATTTCATGCTTTAAACTTTAATATCGTTATATACATCTGTTTAGATTTCAGTATTTATTCGTAAACATAAGTGATTATTATTATTATTATTAACAATTTTGTTTTGAGCCAGAAAACTTTCTAACTAAATATGAAACATTTTATATTTCCAAATTATTTACATTTCCTTAGTATGGAAAAAATTGTGCAATGGTTCCATTGCTATTTATTATGAAATGGAGCCATTCCATATCGTATCAATGAAGATCGTGTTCCTGATATAAATTTAATTTTTTATAGATATTGTATGTATGAAGATTGGAAACTCAGCAAAAAGGGGGGGGGGATAGTAAAGACTATTTACAAAAATTGTGAAAACAGACATTTTATTGACTTAAAAACCTATTTCAGGCAAGCGCTACATCATTATTTAATATTCTTATATACCAAGCAATATGCACATAAGAAAATTAAAAGAACATAGTAAATATTTTTTTAAAAAATTCCTGAAAATGAAAGATATAAAAATAATGAAATTAAAAATACAACTTAGAATTAAAATGCAACATTTCTGTTTTCCAAAGTTGAAAATGTTAAAAAATTAAGTTTCAAGCAGTTTCAATTTTGTGTCTGCAGTTCCTGGTGACATTTTTAGATGTGAGTGGCAGTAATTATTGATACATGTTGAAGCTGTAAAAATTGGAAATTTTGTGTTGAAAGTGTTGATTTACTGATGCTTTTGCAGACAGTCCTCTCAAAATTTCCTAAAGCATAAGAATAAAGTTATCAAAAGTTTTATTGCATTTCCTAACATTCTGAAAGCCCAAGCTTTAAAATAAGAGTGAAAATATATTAATATATGAAGGATTTTGCTTCTGCAAATTGTACATCAGTGTCACTTGTTTTCGTGTAATTGGATGGATGATCATAAGTGAAGAAGGAGAATTTAGAACTGTAGTTAGAACTGGATGTCTAGAGCGGAGGCCAATCTCCAGTTGTTGTTGTGATTACAGATTCCGTATAGTCATAGCACCTGTTACCACAGCCTTTCACAATCTCAGTAACACTTATGAACAGCCCCATTCAACACATGTGACTAACGGAAAATTTCATTATCCTTTTGACATGGCGCTGCATGCATGTCTTGCGAGTTGTGATGTTGAAACTGATATCAATATAATAACTCGTGTAGACAAATATTCTTTGTAATTTTTATTCACCTATCATAACTCTGTCTTGGTGTTGGGATTTCCATTTCCATCAGTGTAGTAAACCAGATGTCGCATGTTATTTCTATGGAACAGAGAGACCCGTTTTATCTTTTCAAGTTCACGCTAGACAGCCAGCAGACAGCAAAGTGAAAATTGGCCCTTATAAGTAATTCACAATATCAGTTTTCAGAATTCTTAATTTCAACAGATTTAAAAACTTCTAAATGACGAAGTTGTATACCCTGTTGCAAGTCCAATATTCCTTAGTATGGCTTATTTTATACTTCTCCAAAACAATTAATCCTGAGGCGTAACGATACGAGAGGAGGATTATCAGCATAGGCCTGTAGTTATTAAAAAACTAAATTTCAAAGTAAATACATGATTAGCTTCAAGATAAAGAACTGAAAGCAGCAATGAGAATAATGAAGTCTGATGTTTAGTTATCGTAAAGACTAAAATATTAGAAATCAAATTAAAGAATCAATCAGGCTTATGTTCGAAAATTATCTCTTTGCAATAAGCAGGCTCATGATGGTAGGATTTGATACCAAATGTCGAAGTGCCACTATTCATAATATTCCTCCACAATGTCTTGCCAAGTCAATCTTGTAAAAGATTTAGTGAAGTAAACTTTTGTGAGCAGATGAGCTATTGTGAATTATAATGAAACTTGTTTAACTTATTGGCTAGGTTATTGAAACTGAATAGATACTTAATGCTTCTCATTTAAAATTATTTTGAATTAATATTTAAACATATTGCATCTTTAGGCGCAGTCTGGACGTTCCTCTCCACTAGTTCCTGCTGCTCAGAGACCAACATCACCTCTAATGAGAACACTGACCCCTGTTGTAAGTGCCACTATTGCTCAAGGTAAGTTTATTTTCTTTCTTTCTTTCTTTCTAAGAAGTTAAAAAAAAAAAAGATGTTTTTCTTGAAAAATGAAATTTTGTAGGGGATAATTGTGTTTTCAGTTCTTCAGGTCGAAAAAGCGATAGAAGAAAAAAAAAAGTATTTTGGGAAACAAAATCAATTCCCAAAGAACAAAATTATGTTAACATAAAGTTTGTATGGATAAAAAACTAAAACATATTTCTTAGGAAAAATAAATCGTGTAAAATACTAAAAATAATATACAAGATCTAAAGAAATTAGAAATTATGAATTACCACAACATATAATAATCCACAAACACAATCCCAATCAATGGCATTGATTCTACCTAACATAAATAATTATGCATTTATCTTAAAGAAATTGGCTAATAAGCATTCAGTAGGAATTGATAAAATATAAGTGATATTAAAAAGTATGACTATATTTTTTGCAGAATTTTTAGTTGAATTATTTAATAGTATCAGGAATTTTTCCAGCAATTTGGAAAATAGCTAACTTTACTCCTATTTATAAATAAGACAGATATAATCAATTTAAAACTATCATCCTATTTCAGTTCTCTCAGACATGTCTATAATTTTTGAGGCTATATTGCTGAGAATATTTATAATTACGTGAACAAATACACTATTTTAAATAAGCAATAATATGCATATCAAAAGCTAAATAGTATGAATAAGCTTTTTTAGACAACATGAATAATATATTAAATAATAATCAATTTATAATCAATCTCAATAATAACGCATGGGGGAACACGAATATTATATTAGACAAAAATTAGTAAAGGAATCAGAAATTGCTGAACACTGTAAAGACAAACAGCATTGTATTAATAGTGAGGTAAAAATTTTATATAGTGAAACAAATACAAAAATTAGAAAGACAATAGAAAGCCTATGTATCCGAAATTCGAAAGAAAAAAATCTCAATAGATATGATGGAGTTGAAGTTTGTGAAAATTTGGTAAAATTGGCTAGAGAAATGATTAACAAAAAATTTGTGACCTCTAACAAAAAGGTAATAATCGAAAAATTAAAGTGTCTTTATATTTAAGAATAATCATGTATTTTTTCGATAAGAATTTGTGATTATCAATAATGTGATTATTATATTGTAGATTATGATCCCTTATTATTATTGTATTAACGTTTTTTAATTGTTAGTATCAATATTTTAAGGTCATTGTCATAAAAGAATCTCGCCTATTTATTATTATAATGTAAAAGGCTTGAAAAAGAGGAGACGAATTTTTATCTCCTGGAAAATTCGTTTTTTTTTTTTTTTCAGTTAATAAATGTAGTTTTTATGACTTTTATTTTCTGGTGGATGATGTTTAATAATATTTATTATGAAAGAGAAGATTTAAGGAAGAAGTATGGTTTGTTTGTATATAGTAACATAATCAATTTAATTTAATAATTTTTATTGATTTCAAAAAAGCATTTGGTAGTATTAATCGCTCCATTAGTAATTATTTATCAAATCGAAAATTTAGAACTAAAATTGAAAATAAGTTAGGTAAACTTCTACAATATCAAAAAAGGAATACCACAAGGTTCTGCACTAAGCGTTGTTTTTCATTTTATACCTCAACTCCATTTGTTCTCATCTGAAATTTTTAACAGCTCTTGCTGATGCAGATAATTTAATTCTTTTAACCTGACATCATGACCTCAACTTCGTCCCATTCGTCAAGAAGCGCTGGGAACCTTACCTCTTGCGACCCCAAGGGCCTGCATCGGCCTGTAATGGGATAATTTAACTTTTTTACTTAACCTCACATCAAAACTTAGAACTAGCTACCATACAAATGCAAAAAAGACTTAGATAATTTAATTTCCTGGACTTTCAAAAAAATAAAATGCATATTAATAACCAAATAAACCAAACTTATGATTATTAAAGCCTAAAATAAAATAATTATTCACAAAACATAAATATGGGTGTATACAGTCATCGGAAAATACCTATAAATATAAATGTACTTGTACCAATAACACTTCCTGTAAACTTCAAACTATAAATTCTATAAATTTTAGGTGTATTTATAAATGATAAATATACCTGGAACAATCACTATTATCATATTATAAATAAATTAAATACATTCATTTACATGTTCTCTAAAACTCATTATTTGTTCCCTTTAAAACAAAAAAATCTGCATATACAAAGCATTTATTGATTCTTTACTAAATTATGATGGTATTGACTGCTGGATTCATCTAAATACCACAAAAAATAAAAAATACTGTAAAAAAAAAAAAAAAAAGCCCTGAATTTTGCAAAATACAACCACCTACATTATTTATACCAAATAACACTAAGAATCAATCATAAAATATTTTTTCCATTTGAAAAAAATCATTTATAATCTTATTAAAAATCATTTCCATATACACCAACAAATTAATAGTTTAGTTGCCACTACATATATAAGAAGAAAACTTTATAATTGATACTATTTTGAAAACTCAAAGGACAACTATGGCCTAAGAAATAAAAATAGAATCATACAAAAAACTTACAATCAAATAAATCTTCCAATTTTAAAAATAACTAAAATATCAGACTCAAAAAGGCAAATACGAAAAAAATATAAATAAATAAAATGGAAGATTTAATACAAAATAATGATGATAATAATTTTTATTATTATTTTTTTCTTTTTTCATTATATATTAAATTTCTCCATTCTGTTGTATGATTATACATGATTCTGTTTATTCTTGAAAAAAGAAAAGTGAAGAAAAAGAAAAAAAAAAATCTTTTTTCTTTTAAGAGGTAACTTAATTTTGTGTAAATGTAGTAATATCTATATATGTTCTTTGCTTGCATTACGTTTGCTTTTTGTTATTTAATGTAATTAACCTATGTAACTAATTTTACTCACTGCAGACAGGTCTTTTTGTACCTTGTAGGATTATATTTTGATCAATAAAAAAAAAAAAAAAAAATGGGGGCGGGGTTTAAAAAAGTTTCAGTATTTGTAAATCTAAGAAAACATTTTTATTAGAAGAAAGTTTTTCTCGTTGATGCAACACATCCAACATCTGTCAAAAAATTTCTTTCCTTTTGAATCAATTTCTTGATTTATGCAGTTTTAATCTTGATTATTGAGGAGTGCAGTCCATTCCAATGCAAGTTGTTGTTCATTACAGTATTCCTGTCAAATATAAATGAACACTATTTGTCAAACTGGTGCCTTGACATAATTGCTTTTGCTGTTCTCTTCACTAAGCTGCCAATGGATGAGCTACTATTTTTTTTTATTATTTTTTTTTGCTTACAGAAATTCTGTCACTCCTCACACGAGAAGAGAAGCACAGTTTCAAGCAAATTGCCATATTGAATTGTTATAGCACAGCTCTTACTACATGCAAGATTCAAATGGTGTGACATGAACACTAAAGCTATCTTATTGACTATATTTGTAACAATTGAGTTTCCTTCATTAGGCATCCTCCTATTACTGAATGATATAAAATAAATTTTTGTGATATTTATTGTCCTTCTATTTATTTAGTAAATTGACTTCTTCATCAACTTATATAATTGGCTAAGTTTGTCTGTCTGTCTGTAACTAGATATAATTAAGCTATTAAGATAGATCCAAGGTTCTTAATGGTACCATTGAATCAAGGGTACTCAAATTGGATGAAATATTAGTTCATTTTGTCATTCCATGTTGTTTCCATGAAATTTTAAATGAAATTCTAACAAAACATACGTTCAAAACCAAATAATTTTGTTACCACTGCATCCATTTTAATGAAATTTGACATACTTACTCAGTTGTTTACGCTGATTTCGAAACTCAAGACTATTTTTGCCGTAGAAGCTTTGTTCACAAGTTAGCGCAGTATTTAGATTACAAAGGTGAGTTTTGAATTCCTTTTGGCGTTATGGGTCAAAAATAATAAATATTCCATTCTCACTTTTAGTAAAATTTATTTACAAGGACAAACTTTAGGTATGGTTGGTATTTATTTACCAGAGCCTGTTTTCAGTCATGGACATTTATATGTTGCTATTTCTCGAGCATGTCATGCTTCCGACGTTAAAGTCAAAATTCTTGACCGTATAGATCAAGGACATCTGTTAGAAGGATCTGATGCTGTTTTTACAAAAAATGTATTTATAAGGAGATATTTACTTTATAGTTGATAATAAAATGATTTTTCAGATTTTTTTATGCCTATCGTCCGACAGGCTTTGCTGCTAGTATATTATAAATGGAAATCATCTACATTGTAGGGATAAATTTCTTGCATAATGAGACCTGTATTTCTCATTCATATTCTTGGAACTATTTTCTTTGGTTGGAACAACTTACATTGTTTAGCATTATTCTGGCTCATGCAGAATTTCCTGCATATCCATCTTCACTATTTCTATAATAAATTACTGTTAGATTAGCCTCATTACATATCAGAAATCTACAGTGATACAAATGTTGCAGTACATAATAACTTGCTAGTTCCGAAACTAAAGATTATGATCTTTCTTACTACATGTTATCCATATCATATCCTCTGTCCTCGTATTGAATGAAGTTATCCTCTTAAATAAAATTCTGCAATATTAATGATTCGAAAAATGTTGGTAACTAGCATTGCTTAAGCAATTAACATTTGCAAGAAGATGCACAATTCTCAATAGCATTTGTTTTGTACATATTTTCAAAATGAATGTTGCCACATAACATTTAATAATTTGAATTATTTTTAATTCAAAACATTTTATTTCCAAGCAGTCAACAATTTTTTTTTTTTTTTTTTTTTTTTTTTCCCAAATAAAAAAATTTTTTTTTTTTTTTTTTTTATAAATCCCCCCCCCCCCCCCCTTCCAACTGTTTATTGAATTGGTTTTATGCTAATTTCAGTTCACTGGAGTATTACTATTGTTATAATTCTTAATATTTAAGCTATTTCAAAAGCAACTTAATGGATAATGTATATATTAGAATCTGCTACCATAGTGGTTATAGGCATCCTATTGTCTTCTATGGAAACTAGATAAAACGTTTTGGGTATATGTAGCTAGACACCTCATGTACATTTTCTTGAATTTTTGTAGAATCGAAAATTGTTATATTGGCAGAGAAACAACAATCAAGAGAAAAGGGGAAGAATCCACATACAGAAATTTACTTTTTTCTTTATTTGGAAATAAGAAAAAACTTATTAGTTTAAAGTTGTAAATTCATCTACACAAAAAAAAAAAAAAAAATTAACTGTCATTATCATTGCTAAAATAAATGTAGATAGCCCAGTGAAATAATAAAACATCATTTTTTTGGTTTCTCTCATTCAAATCGTATTTTTTACATGGATAATGATTCTAATAAATTGAAACTAACTTCAGACTGTACAGCAATTTTCTTTGACTTTACAGTATTTCTTCACAAAAGCTTTATAATTGCATTTAAACTTGTTAATCCTTTAAGAATGGCTGTGGCTTATTGACACAACAAACTGGGGAAGAGAGGAAGGTTGTGGTATAGACGCTACTTCTAAAAAATTTAAAGAATTGTTATTTTTCATCTTTTTTGCATTTTGTGAAATACCCGTCGCTAAAGGATTAATTCTTTAACATGTTTTTTCTATTATCTTGGGTTTTTTTTTTTTTTCATTTAGTGAAAGAATGTATCAAGTTTTTTGGTTAAACTTCGCTCTTAAACAGATACCAACATTTTTTTTTTTTTTGTAATTTTCAGATAATGAAATACATTTATTTGAAATTCCATTATTTACTTGTCTGTTATAGAGTAACATTCATGCCAATTCTGGCAGTGGGACTGAAATTTGGTAGATTGTCATACGCTAATAAAATTAACGATAATTTTCTAACCAATAATTGTGGGATATTTTACATTCTTTAAAGGTTATTCTCAAATGAATTAAAAAGTGGATAATAGGTAACAAAAAAAGACATTCCAAAGTGATATAAAATGTTTAGTTCCTTTACCTTTTGTTAAGATTAACTAGAATATTTACCAGTTGTTCATGCCTTTTATTTTTGGAATTATTCAACTAAGAACTTAAATATGTTGAGATTAGGAGTTGTACTTATGTCCCTGTGGGCCCGGTAACCAAGTGGGCACTTGGCTGCGGGTTGGAGGTGGCGGGTTCGGTTCCCGGCCTCGGCGGAGCGCCGGAATTTTTCCACGCTCCCTTCTCCTCCAAACGGGTCTTAGGGTCTACCTAGCCCTCTCTAGAATGGGTACCGGGTTTCTTTCCCGGGAGTTAAAGGCGGGCGGGCGTCGGGCTGACCCCCCCCCCCTCCCGACCT
Organism: Thereuonema tuberculata; assembly: GCA_023159025.1. NCBI lineage: Eukaryota > Metazoa > Arthropoda > Chilopoda > Scutigeromorpha > Scutigeridae > Thereuonema > Thereuonema tuberculata. Next base: position 48,700,928 of record JAFIDM010009631.1, on the reverse strand, counting down.
GAACTTCGTTCCGTTAGGTTGTGAATGCTGGAGCATACCCTCCAGCCACCCCATAGGCCTTTGTAGGCCTGTAAGTGGGATACTTTAACTTTTTTTAACTTCTGTCTCTAGCTGTCCACCTTAAAAATTAAATAAAAAAAAAAATTGTTGAAATTTTAAATGAAGCAAATATTGATATTTAAAATTTTATCCTCATTAGCAATTAGTAATTCAGATAATAAACTCGGTTCACAATTTCTTCTTGCATATTTCAGCTGCTTTCTTGTTTTCAAACTCTGGATGATTATCATTCCAGTTGAAAATGAATTCAGAATTTTACTCATTTTAATTCCTTTTGTGAAGTACCTTCAATATTTAGGATATTAATAGTTAAAATGCTTTTTAACTACTAGCATTACTTACGTATGACAGCTGAAATTATACTAAATGTTCTTACTAATGTCATTGTTAAAATCAGTGATTAACAGTTTTTTTGTGTATACAGTCTTCCTTCCATTACTTCATCCCACCATTAATTGGATGAAATAGAAAAGATACATATCTGTGGTTCTAATTGCCTGATATACCTTCTTTCTTACTATTAGTGTAGACTATCAGCTTGTAATTTGAAATTTTTTGGGTGTAAATGAGAAGTTTTTCGTAAATCAACATAAACATCTCAGAGAAATAGTTTAATTAAAAATTAGGATTTTTTTTTAAATTGATAGTATATCTCAATTTGTTCCCTATAAATATATTTCCTTTTTCAGTTGCAGGTACACAAGTGAAAACAATTGTAAGCAGTTCACCTGTTTCTCAGCAAACAATTCCCCTAACTGTTAGTACTGCTCAAGGTTCTCCACTACCAGGCTATACTTTGCAGTTAGTGCAACAGCAGCCTCAAGGTAAATTTTGGATTACTGTCTGAATGAATTATATTTTGACAGAGTTTCATTATATTTAGTTTTTCATTTTTTAGTGCTATTAAACCCATTTTTACTACTTAGGTATTTGAGTCATTATTGGAAGATGGGCTGAGAAGCATCTTAATTAGCACCTTCTCTGCAACACATTTATTTCTGATCCAGGGTATACCAGCTGTTTTTGTAGTTATAGCCATTGTCCTCCTCTCAGCCATTCCTGATTCCTCAAACATTTTAGGCAATTTTTTTGTAATGACAAATCTCATATTGTTTGCAATGACGACATAGCTCAAAAATGGTCAGTTTTGGGTTATTTGTAAGAAAAGAATGGGTCATTGGATTTCTTTTTACTGATAGAATGACATAACTGAGCTTCTAAAATTCGCTGTATGAAAGCGAATTGTGTCACTATTTTATCAACTTTTCATTAACTTTCAAACTCTTGTTCTGGAAAATGTTTTTTTGAGTTACGCCGTTAATGCAGCAAATGAGTGATATTTAGTACTTTAGTTTTGTTTTTGTTTTTTTCTTTATTTTTTTTTTATGTATGTTTTATTTAAATTTCCTCTAAATATTTCCTGTTCAAAGTTTGATATGACTAAATGGAACCTCCATTAAACTCCAATACTAAATGATGACACAAAGTATGAAGTATTTTCCACAGTATGAAGCTTATATGTTATTGAATTCAGAGTTATAAGAGTTTAGCTTTCTCACTGAAACTGATATGCAGACGTGGCTTTTGTTTAAATCAAGCATGGCCATAAAAACAGGATACGCATGTGAACATTTGCTATTTTTGTCTTTTTCATTTTGTAAGAAACTCCATTTCTTTATTGTATCAGAACATCCAGGTTGGAGTTATACTTTGTCTAGAATTTTATTTATTTTTACTTTTTTAGGCTTTTGATTTCCAGTAATCAGTTGACTACATCATAATGCAGGAACTAGAAGCATCACTGGAGAAAAAGTACAATTACATTTCTTTTCAACTGGATGTTGTTAGCTTGCCTTCATTTCAAATTTTATACTGTTCAAATATTTACATTAAAACTGTTAGATTTGGATTTTCATTAGATTCTTCTTGCTGAATTCATTCTATCCTATAGAGGTTTTCTCAAAACACTAGCATCGATTTCTCTTGAATTGTTTAGTCAATTGAATAACATTTGAATTGAAAACTTGACTGTACATCTTTTGAGAATTACTGTTCTAAAAGTTTGTTTTGCAAATTTTTCAGTTTATCTGGGAATGAAATCCTAATATAATTGAAATGCTGTTTCTGTTTAGTCTTCTGATAAGGTTCAGGAGACTAATATTTTCGTTTGTCTAGGGCCAAATACCATTAAAATCTCATTAGCAATAATGACAACAATCGCAACAATTGCATCTTTCGCAACAATCACATTTATAATAATAAGGAAATTAAGGGAATATCAATTATGTTTTCGTAGACATATCATCCCGTCGATAATAACCCAAGGCGTGAATATAAACTCAATGTGTATTCTTTCAATTCCCCTTTTTATGTTACATTCCTGCACGCTAAAATGTTCTATATTTAGAATTTCAAAATTTGCAGAATAATGTTCTAAATTGAGCCATTTCAGGAAAAATGAGCACATTAAGTTGCTTCAACTGACTTAAGGATTAAAGAAATTATTAAAAAAAAAAAACTGTATAGGCCTAACAGTGAACTGCAGGTGTAGGATATGCTTATGAGAATTTAATTTGCTACACACAAAGGTTTAAAGAGAGCCTAGAATAATCACATTAGCTAACGTGTCTTTATTATAGCCCTGCCAGTATTTGGTTTATAGTGGGTGCCAGTGTTAGGTCTTTTTACCATGCCACAATGTTTTTCGTCAGAATAAACATCAACTGTACAAAATACGGCTTTAAAACTTTAAGACATATATTATGTACCCACACTGTTGTTTCTTTCTTTTTGCTTCTTAGTACTCGGCATTTGTTAATTTTCAAAGTCTTCACAGTAAACTTATAACTCTCGCCGAAGTGAAACCTCAACCATAGCATGAACTGTAATGCAACACTACCTATTGAGCATTATTTATTATAAAATGCTTCCTCTTCAAAAAAATAAAAGTTGGCTAAAAGTGAAACTGAAACCTATCAACATTTAGTAAGTGCAATAAAACAATAATTCAGCCAATGGTATTGAAACAGAACAAGTTATTATGAAGAGTGCCAGAGTTTAGTCACTTAACCCTACTAGCACAATATCTAGATGTTCGAATCCAATGTAACCATTCTTTTGTTTATTTATGTGGCACCACAAATGGATATAGATCTCATCTGAAAACCAGATATTGCGCAAGAACTCCAGATTTTCATGTTGCATGGGGAGCTTGCTTTCCTACTTGTTCCGAGGATTGAACAATCTGCCCCACTTGTATTTTGTGTGAGAATGTGCCTAAAGACTTTACAATTCTGAAGAGGGATCCGTGGGACATGTTTAATTTCATTTCAGGCTAGTCCGTGGAGACTCAAGTGCCTGTTTCAACATGCATCCCTGATTTTCATTAGTGACAATGCTTCTTGGTGTTCCAGGCGTCCTAAACGTTGCATCAATACAAATCCTAACCTGTCCTGATTTTTTCAACCACACGAAGGACACAGTTACTCTGTGAGTCCTGAGTCTTGTGAAACTGCTGGCAGGAGTGCTGCTTCACAAACAACAGACTAGATTCTTTGTTACAACCTCTTCTATATGACTGATTATACAGCTCTATTATGAATGTCTTTTCCTCCTTTTCCTCCACAGCACTGCTTTTTAATTGGGTCTAATAACCAACAGAACATTTAACGTGTACATCTACATACAACCACTTGACATACTGCCTTTTCCAACATGCTGGAAGGGGGGGTGGGGTGGAAAGAATGTTTCAGTACTACTTATTTCGTCCAATAGTGTATCACTGACTTTGTTAATTAGTAAAATTATTCTGAAATGAATAATTAGAAAACAATTAGTAATTGATAAGAATACATACATTGTAATGAAATTATGACCAACATATCGCAAGTTACTGACAGCTATATCTTGAATCATGAACTTGGTGATATTTTTGAAGATACCTGGAGGCATATCTGTTTGTTGACAGTGCCTACCATAGTTGGGCCACAGTCCTTGGTGTTGCATTCAAACGACAAATTCTGCAGTGCAAACAATCCCAAAAGGTGCTCAGTGGAATTCAAATCGGGCTAAATGTTAGTCCTTGAGCTGCAATTCATCCTTTTGTTCGGCAAACTATTCACAAAATGACATGTTTGGAATGATATGTCACTTATCCTGTTGGAAAAGATGGTTGCCCTAAAGTGTTGCACTTGCTCTGCAATAATGGATACACACAAAGTTGCATCATCCGAACCCTCGACCTGTATTAGAAGGCCCAAATTTCCCATGAGAATATCACCTAGACCAAAACCCCTCCACCAATGGTATGTGTATATGGGATTGTGGTATTGGGATCAAAGCTTTTTGTTGAAGATCAAGTCATTTTGTTCCGTCCTTCCACCCCAAATAGCTGGAACCATGGTTCTTCAGGAGAAGACAAGCTTTCATCAATGTTCCATGGTCCTGTGTTCATACTGTGTTCATACTCATGGGTGCCAGTCAACATGGGTACTAGATATGAGCATTTGCTCTGGAGGCCTATGGAGAGAAGCGTTCACTACACAATTACCTGTGCTGGAGTAGAGGTGATTTCACCCCATTGTAATGCCTGGTTATTTGTTTAATGGTCATGTGGCTGCTGTTGGAAATTATTTATGATAAAGAATAAATACCCTTGATAGTCAGTGATATTTGATTGGTCACAGTTGCTCAAGCCTTCCCCCACATGCCTATCATTCTGCCTAGTGTTTAACACCTTAACAATTAGTTTCGTCCCTCTACCAGATTTCACTTCAAACGAATCTGTCTCTTCGAATTTCTTCATCATTTTCTCGAGACCCATGGCAGACATCGGACCACAGCCTTTTTTCATACCCTTTACTGTCCAGAACTTCTTCAGTGCTACTAGCGCACAGTCACTGTTCTTGTAAAAGAGCTTCACAAGCAGAGTGCGATCTTTCATTGAGAGTTTCATGGTTAGCTTCTCAGAAGGAATAAGAGGAAAACGCCATGTACCCCATGTCTTTGTATTTTGCACATCATGTACCCAGTGTTTTTATATAACAAATACAATGTGTCTTACGCATGACATGTCTTTGTATTTTGCATATTATGACGCTTAAAGCGCCATCTATTGCTAGCATTTGGAACTAATTTTTTCTTACGCCATCCCATTTCCTTTTTCTTCGAGTATTTTCAGTTCAAATTTCAGGTCATTCCAAGCAGTGGTTCTTTTTTTTTTTACAGCATATTTAAAGTACAACTTTAATTATAATCACCCTGTATATATCGGACAATAGTAATAATTTAGATAAATAAAATTTTAATAATCTAAATTTGTTAAAAATTAAGGTGCTAAAATAAAGACAACATGCATTTAATGACTAGACATGATTTCCTCCTCATTTCACCTCAAAATAAATAGCATCTAGACTTTGTGGGGGAAACTGGTCAGGAAGAGATTTTTTTCTGACTTTCAAACAAGATTGAATTATTTAGAGAGGACAGTACTATCATAACATTACATTTCAATAGTAATGTCTCAGGAGTGATTAGTTTTTCAAAAAAAAAAAAAAAAATCTTCACTTTATTTGTGATTTAGAATGTTCAAAAAAGCATTCTGAATGCAATTGTAAGTGAATTCATATATGAGGGTCATTTCATAAATAATTCACAAGGTGGCAGTACTGCATAGTTTATATGCAATCCAAGTGAAAGTAATGCCATTTATAGGTGAAGACTTGAGGAAGCAGCAGCACCTTTTCGTTACTTCTCTGGTGTTGTATGTCGTTTGGAATTTACGATTTTTAGAAACAGCATTTGCAGGCACCTTTGGTACTGTCACGGTTGAAGATGCTACCAAACTTTACATAGCAAAAACCCTACAGAATTTTACAGTTCTTTGTATGAAGTTTGTGATGAGCAGACAGTGGATCGTATAATTTCCTGTTATGCTACTCGTTTTTGTGAAGGGCTTGTCAGCATAAATGCTGACCCAAGGCCAGGCAGGCCAAAAACATCAACTAATGAACCAAGTGTGAAACTTGGGGAGGATTTTTGTAAGGAAGATCGTCAAGTGAATTTCACGTGCTACAGGAATTTTGCCAACATCAGTATTTCTAAAAGCAATTTATAGAAAAAAAAAAATTGTGCCTGATGGGTCCCTCGCTGCTTGACTGCTGAACAGAAATGCCTGGACATTGTAATATTGCTGAAACAAAGATTTGACAATGAAGGTCAACTATTCCTTTGCCTAATTGTCACTAATGATGAATTGTAGATTGGAGACCTTGAACCGGAGTTGAATTCGTGATCAAAAAAGTGGAGAAGTCCATCCTTCATTTGACCCAAAGTTTTCAACAAGGGCAATCAAAGGTCAAACAAATAATGATCTTTGCTTACAATCACCGAGATATCATCATGACAGTTCCACATGAACCACTGTGACAGCAGCATATTAACGTGACTTGATGCAAAATATTGTGCATAAAATGCACAAAAGCCTAACTGACTTGCTGAGGGACAGTTCACTCATTCTGCATGGCAATGCATATGCCCACACATCGGAATGGTTGTGACCAATTTGCTGCATAAGTACGAGTGGAAAGTGCTACCTCATGTGCCATACAGTTCAGATATGATTCCACCAGACTTCGATTTATTCCCCAAGTTGAAAAAGCCCATGCTTGGACACAATTTTTCCTCCTTGGAAAAGCTTTCTGCAACAGTTACCGGAGCTATGCGAGAACTTCCCTGTATGAAATAGGAAATCTTCCTAAATGTTTGAACGTTTGTGCTATTGTTGGAGGGGATTTTGAAGAATCTATGTCGAGAGGTAAATTTTCTTTCCATAAAGTGAACACTTTTTAATTGGCATTAAATTTGTAATCTGCTCTGAAAGAAAATGGAATAGTTTTGATTTCACTTTTCACATCTGTCTTAATCAAATAAATGCAAGTTACCCAATATGTAATCCAAGCTGAATCTTTGTAGTTCAGGATTATATGGTCCGTTAAGCATTTTTAAATGTTTAATTTGCAAGTATGCCAACAAAATAGCATTCTGAACACTACCAGGGTGCAAGATTAGTTACAATCTAATCTGGTATTGTGCTTGTTTTACATCCTGTTTAGGCTTTATAAACTGCCTGTATTTAATCCCTTCACTGCCTGTGCATTTGAAGTGCTCTGTGCCGAGCCCAAACCTATGAGTGGCCTTAGAAAATCTTCATTTTTATCGGCAATTATTTAATACAGGTAAAAATAAGCAGATGTTTCTTTGCTAGCTGGAGGAACCAGGTTCAGTGTCTAGTGGAGACCGGGGATTTTTCTACATATCCATTGGATTTTTCCAATTCTCCTCCAAATGGATCCCAGGGTCTACCCAGCCCTCTGAAGAATGAGAATCCAGTTTCTTTTCCTGGAGTTTAAAGGTGAGCAGGTGCCAGGCTGACCACCTGACTTAGTCATTGGTCACAAATGTCAAGAGCCAAATCTCCCGTGACCCCAAGGGTCGTGCAGGCCTGTTGTGAGATAATTTAACTTAAAGCTGAGTAAACTGTCTTTCTCATTGCTGCAATCTAGTTGTATTGTTGACTCAATAATGTTTCTCTACAATGCGCACTTTAAAAAAAAATTGCCAACTTTATGTGAAGTTTTTTTGCAACTATCATTACGTGTAGATCCAGTAAACTTTGAATGGTAGGTCTCATAAGGAAAATAACACTGGTTTGCTGAATAGCTTGTACATTAGTAGCTGCACTCCTTACAAATGCTTTTTTTGTAGCAAACTTTGCATCTCATTTGTGGTTTCCTTTTGGCTGCAGGTGGGGGAGGTGAAGCCACAAAGTCAGATAATGTTCTTTTGAACATCAATTTTTACTTCTCTCCCAAACAAAAGCATTGTTGAAAGGGTTTTGTGTCATTCTTACTGTAGATTATGAAATTGATTATGAATTTTAGATGCAAGAAATGACTCTGAGCCTGCTGGATGCCAGAGTTACTAATTGAAGATAAATGAATGGGCTACTGATCTCTGTGTGGAATTCAGACAGTAGGTATTTGTTGTTGTTGATTCTATCATTCCCATGACCTTTTTCATTGCTGATTGTCTTGATTACTGTCAGCTAATTCATCATTACTTTTGGAAAGAATTATTTTTATTTCTGCAATATTCAATATTATTTTCACCTGAATCATCATTGAATCACTTGAATTGTTTCAGATTCTCTGGGATTACAGAGAAACATGTGAAACTCTTGCAATTAGTTCTCAGTAAACCCTCCGTCGGTTGCAACCCCTGGACTCCCGAGTTCAGGCGCCTGTTAGAAAACCCCCTTTAGCAATTAATTGATGCAATTCTAATGCTCTTAAAGTGATTAGTGACCTTCATTAGGCTGTACAAAGAAAGACTATTTCAAATTTGAATGAAAAAACTTTGTTTATTACTCTCAAAATAAGTATTAAAAAAAAGACTGAAATTTCAGACCAAGCACCAAATTGCCTTCAGTTTTCATTACTAAAACAATCATAAATCCTCACAATTATTGACAAAACTCAAAATACAGGTAAAATAAGCCTTATTCGGATTCACTGTTGAAATATTGAGCAGTGGTGGTGCATTGACCCACTAAGTGCAGTTTTGGCAGATCATATTTGCATGGGACAGGCAGATCGCTTGATTACATCTATAGCATTCGTAGTTCGACATCCATCTGTGGTCCGTTTCTGCAGTGCAGGTGATGCATCTACGTCTTTTTGAATGGGGGGAGGGAGGGATTTCTCCCGATCATCGATGGGACGATACCTTTTCAAGCGGAATTGGAGGCTACTTGGAATTCCAGTCATCTTCAAAATTCTTCATCTTCTTCAATCGTCTTCATATGAAAAAACTCCAAAACAAATTCAAACCAACATATTTCCACAAAATATCCTCAAATTTAGTATTGTTAGTTGATGAAATGAGCAAAATAAAAAACTGTGATGATAAATAAAGCAAAATACGAACTTTCAAAAAACGGACAAGTTCGGGCGCAATTGGCCTCAGAGGCCACAAAGGTTAGATCTCTGCTCCGAGCGAATGGCGTTGAAACTGACTAAGTGCATCACAAACACCGTTGAAAAAGACGCGAGTATCTGGAAGGGCGGAGCCCTGCGCGCTTTAGCGGCGGAGAGGAGAACAAAAATAACGGTGCTGTGCCTGTCAGGCCTATTGCAACCAACGGAGGGTTAATGGAAATTGTACAAGCACAATGGCTTTAAAAGGATTGATTTTTTTTTTTTCATTTGTCTGAAGAGTTGATATGGGTGGATACATAACTTTGAATACATAGAAAATTACTGCATATAGCCAAATTCCACTGAAACTCTACTGACCTCCATCTGATGTGTAAGATAGTTTTCCTTTTAGATAATTTTTCTGGTCATTCTAAAGTAGCCCGCACACGAGGGAGCTTTTGGCCGAGTTGCATGTGCAACTTGATGCCTAGAGCGGTTTTTTGAGCTGCATGGGCCAAGTTGCATGGAAAAAAAGCTTCACAGAACGGCGGTGCACCACGGAAAGTTGCATGGAATTACCCAATCACAGTGCAGCATTTTTATACGTCAGGCGTGACGTCATGCTCAAGGAAGAAACATGGCGTCGAAACATTTTTCCTTCGCTTCAGATGGGCGAATCGCGAATACAGCAAAAATATCAGATTATTTCGAGTTTCTTTCAAACATAAATACAGTTTATATGTAAATGCAGTAATTTAATGCGGTAGAATGTAGCATAGCGTTTGAAAAACCTAGATTTTTTGAATATTTCACATCGCAAGCGGATTGTCGCTCATTCACCATTTCCGGAAACTGCCACGTGACGTCATTGTTTCAGTGAGCAATGGATTATTATTGGCTGTTGGTCGTTGTTATTCGTGAATCGCATTATTGCCATCAACTGCGATTACATACCGGCTAATAATATTATAAAAATATTTCTCATATGTTTAAAATAAATCACAAATATTTAGTTTTGGAACGATATCACAGCAGTATCCTTGACGTCATGTCCAGTGATGTCATTCAAATTCGTAGTGTGCTTCGTTTGTTGTCCGCACGGCGGTGCTAACAATGTTGCATCGTTTGCGCACTGATAGTCGCATGCAGCTTTTTCTGTGCACCTCAATTTCCTCGAGTTGCACAGAAAAAGCTCCCTCGTGTGCGGGTAGCTTAAAGTTCATATATAAGTTAAAGATGTTTTTGAGCTGAACTTTCTGAGTGTACCTCTTTGATTCAACCATTTTAAAGTATGCTTTTACGCATATTGAAATGTAAATGCATATTAGAGTTCATTAACAGTTTGCCTGCTGCAATTAATAATGGGCATTCATGAAGGAATTTAATATAAAGAATGTGATGTGATATGACCTATCACTCCTTTACATTGAAATACATTGCAGGTTGGCTGGCACTTAGTGGCAAAGCTTAATGTTTCAAGTGGAAGCTAAGGTAAATACTCCTTCACTGTATTTAGATGTTGTAGTGAAGAAAAATAAAAATGATGATGATTTGAGAATTGGAAGAATAAACAGTTTGACAGATTCAAAATGCCTTGAGGTAACCAGATATGCCAGAAAGAAATTTGTGTAAAATGAAAGAATGAGCAATTAAAATAAATGCTATTAATACCTAAATTATGTACGCTCTGATAGGAGGTTGTGGCAAGTAAACAAGAAGAAACACAATTATGAAAAGAGACGATGAAGAAGAGTAGAAAGTGAAAGAAAGAAACAAAAACTTGCCAGTTTATTTGATTCAAACAAAATTTAAGAAAAACTAAAGTACATAAAGCAAATCTGTTTGCAACAGTGGTTCAAGGATATTTTTTTACATATGTAAAACCAGTCTAGGATAGATAATCCTTTCCCCTTTCCTTTCGTTATCCCTTGTGTCCAGATACTTCGTGTCTCTTTTGTACCTCTGATATGATTTGGACTACTTTAATCCTACTGCAGAACTCATTGGAAATTATAAAGAAATAGAATTGCTTTTTATTTCAAGCCTTCTTTTATTCTGCTGCAAATATGTACATATTTTCCAACATTAAATATGTTTGAAATTGAAGTACAGCTTTTCAGCTGTAATCTTTATATTATAGATACATGAAACAAGAAAAATATTTTCTGATAGCAATCATGTTGTACTATATCCTATTTAATTCAGTATTCTATCTGCTATTATGTTTCAGTAAGCATGTTGGCCTAATGGATAGAATATGCATACATATTTTCTAGAATACAAATCCTGTATTCTTCCAAGTTCTGTGATTTGGCACTTACAAAGTCCCAAGAGTGGTAAACTATAGTTTCAGTCTGAACTTGTGAAATACTTGTCAGATTGTGGAGTATGCATAATTTTAAGATATACACTATTTAAGAGTTAGTATTCTTAAGTTGCAGTATTTGAAAACTACTTTTTGGAATTTATTTATTAAAATTTTGTTTATCATTCTTTGTTCAAAGAAAAAGAATGAAGATTTTTTTTTAAAGACTTCAGAGGGGAAATAAATGTTTTGAATCCAAACCAGACTTGCATTTTGGACTACTAATTTTTTTTTTTTTTTTTTTATCAAAAAACTTACTAGCAGATGCCAGTAAAGGTGCTCCTGTTGTTTAAAATTTATGGTATAAACTTTTAGATGATTCTAATCATTTTGTCTCCCAATCATTTGAAAGTATGAATAAATTATATATATATATATATATATATATATATATATATGTGTGTGTGTGTGTGTGGGCACGGTAGCCGAGTGGGTAAGGGCGCTTGGCTGCGGGTTGGAGGTGACTGGTTCGATTCCCGGCCTCGGCGGAGGACGGGAATTTTTCCACGCTTCTTTCTCCTCCAAACGGGCCCTAGGGTCTACCCAGCCCTCTATAGAATGGGTACCGGGTTTCTTTCCCGGGAGTTAAAGGCGGGCGAGCGACGGGCCGACCCCCCGTCCTCAACTTTGTCCCATAGGTTCTGAACACTGGAGCCTACCCTCCAGCTGCATTGCGCGGTCCTCTGGGCCTGATCGCAACTTTAACTTTAACTTAATATATATATATATTATCACCATTGTTTTAATTAGGAAAAAATAATGTCACAATTTAAGTGCTTCAGTAGTAAATGTAATTTCAAATCTATGTTTAATTACTGTAAAAGCACTTATATTCGCGAGGCTTTAATTTTCGCGAATTTCGCAAGCCCGTCGTAATCGCAAAAATTTAAGCCTCGCAATATACTTTTTTTCGGTTAAATTCGGTTCTGTTTATATAAAATTCGCGAAATCACCGATATCTTCATTTTCGCGAAAATTACAGCTCGCGAAAATAAGTGCTTTTACAGTATGTTTATCATAGTTTCATATCACTATTTCCATTCAAAACGTATGTTTGAATTATTTATTTATTTATTAGCAAATTTGGTAGCTATTGCTTTTGTCCTATCTGTCCATCTCTGTCTGTCCTCCCCCTATCAACTCCCAAAGGGAAGGTCTGATCAGCAAATGGACTTAACCATCGTGTTCAGAGGCCCAAACACTGTAGGAATAGGGTATTTTCCTTGTCAACCCCCCCCCCCCCCAAATGTTCGAAATATTTGGCATTGTTTTCATTGGATTTCCGCTATTTGCTTAAATGCTAATAATGCAACCATCTCATTTCAGTTGTTAGCTATAGCTTGATGGGTAAGGTCTCGAACTCATATGCTGGAGGTTGTTGGTTTTAATCGGTATATCTATTGTTGTTTGTTTTTGTTTTTTCTCTCAATCTTTTTTTCTCAATGTCTTCGTGTTTTTTTTTTATTATTTTTTTTTTATTTGTTTTTGCTTTTATTAATTTTTTTTAATAACGTTTTTATTATTTTTCCTTATGTAAATGTATTTTTTTATTATTATTTTTAAATTTTATTATTATTATGGGTTGCCCTTAAATTTATGCTTTATCACAAAATTATATTCACTTGTTTTTTTTTGTTGTTTTTTTAATGTTACCTGATAATTTAAACATTTTGATTTAAACAATTTTTGTTGTATTTTAATTGATGTTAATTGCAAATCTTTTAATAACACAAATTTTGATTATTTCGTTTCTTTTAAGTTTAAAATCAATTTATATAGAGGGGGGAAAAAAATAAGCTATATAAATTAGTTTAACTTTCTTGTTTATATTTAAATAAAAAAAATAGATATGTAGAAACTTCATTTTTCCTACCCTCTATTCCACTTGGTAAGAAAATAAAATCTTATTGAGGGTAGTTACAATTTGTAAACTTCTTGCCTTACAGGCTTGCCAGTTGCCCAGCTGACCCCAACCCAAGTTGTAACCTCCACTCCCATCACTGTTCAGATTCAACAGACTCAGCAGGGTCCCCGAATAACTGTTCCAGCCGGGCAACTAGCACAAATTCCAGGTGTGTGATTAAATTGTACTAAGAAAATGACAGTGAAGAATGGTAAAATATATGCCCCATCTTGATGTGTTTTTGTGCTTTTTATTGTAGGGTTTTAAAATGCCAGTTATAGGTTGGTCTTTGATATTCAGTTTATATATTTATAGTTATATATATATAACTATATATATATATATAGTTTTTAAATATTAGGCAGAATTTGAATTGTATTCATCTTTGTTTTTAGCTGGATTTGCTCAGATAGTTCAGACTTCTACTGGCCAACACATCTTGTTAACTTCTAATCCTCAAGCAATTTTGCAACCTGTCCAAGCTAGCCTTTCCACCACAACTGCAACTGTTGGTACAGGTAAATATTATTTTTAATTATTTTTGTGCAATTAGAAGTGTGATTTTTTTTAATGGAAGTTTTATTTTAGTTACAATTTATTTTAAATTATTTATAGAATATTCTTAGTACTTTTCATTTGTTGCATTTATTTTAACTTTCTCTATCCACTTCATATTTCACTTAGGTAGAGTTTTGGTTTTTAAAATATTGACTACAAATAAAAATGCTTCAGCAGGAGTTAGCATATGAGTGTGGATAAGTAGTTCTACTGCCTTGTTCTCCCCAGACAATTTTTGTCCTCTGTATTCTTTCTCCATCTTTCTAAACTTTACCTAAGTTCTCGACAATAAACATTATTGTGGGCTTCTTAGGAAGGAAAAGAGTAAAGAAAAACAAAAATATTCCTTAAATGAAATAAATTATGTATATATATTTCATTTGATACTAAAATACAAATTAAATGGGTAAGTAACTTCAATATTTTGCAAAATTGTAGTTTGTTATAACATTTTCTTGTAATAATTGTCTAAACTAGGGAATTTGATTTATTTTGTTTAATTTGTAAGCTTTTTATAATACATTGGTTTATTTAGTCCAAAATTATGTATTTCCTTTCTCATTAATACTGACTAATCTTGTGTTAGTAAATTATGATTTTTTTTTTCCTTCCTTCTAATAGGGGAGAGGAATCATTTCAATAAAAAAGAAATTCACTTTGTCATTAATTGGACAATAAAGTATAGTTAAATGTGTCTGAAAAAAGTTACTATTACTGTTAAAGCAAAGCTTATGCAACAGGTTAATCATCAGTTTTTAATTCTGTTAATTACTAATAATTATCTCTTACATAAGATTTTAGTGTTAATGTGTTGCTTTTGATTTTATATTGAAAAAGGATTCAGCTTATCGTTTACATCATAACTATATCTATCTATTCAGTATCATGGAAGGTTGCAGTAATCATACCTTCTGTCCTCAACAGATGATAGGAGATAAAGTTCCTGTGATCACTAGCCAAATGGAATAAAAGATCATTCTTTTCTATAAATAAGGTTTTTACGTTTTTAAGGTAATGACTTGCCACTGTGAAGGCATCAAAACCAAACTGTCAAATGTTTAATTTGTAAGGTTTCTGTGATTACCAAAGAAATAAAAAAAAAAAGTTCATGGATTTTAATGTAAAATAATCCCCTGTCTATTTAAACTTTTTCAGTTCCAATTTTTTTATTATTATTAACATACGACACAGTACAAAGACAACATCTTTGGCTGGATTAATTGAGCAATTCAAGTCTCACCCAGAGACCTAAGAATTGTCCAAGTATCTTCGCAAAATATATGCAGTGCCTAGTAATGATGTATTTTGCAGGTCTGTTATTAGCTACCCACACACGGAGGGGTTTTTTGGGAGTTTTGACGCTGAAAACTATGTCCGAAGGATGAATTATTTAGGTTAAGCTGAGTCGGGGAGGTGGTAAGTGGGGGAGGAGATTTCGCAGGTAGTTGGCAATCGACCTGTCACAGTTTCTATGCGTGAAGCACGGCTTAACGTAAAGATTCTCAATAACGATCAGTTCCTTAAAGGATTTAATTTCGAACTTGCCTAGACTAACTTTCGAACATGAAATGACAAGTAATTGTAGTTTCTTACAGATTGATTATGTAAAATGCTTTATAGTGACAGTAGCACTAAATTTATAACTATATCTTGAACTTTAGTAGACATTATATATTTGATAATTGTAAACACAGTTACAAGAAATAGTAAAAAAAAATCTTAATTAAAGTGAAAAGAAAATTCTAGAATTAAAAATCTAGTCAACCAGAGGATTTATATTTATTACTAGGCAATTTCTGATGAGATTTTTTTTTTAAATTGATATTTTAGAAAATTTCGGTAATTTTCTAGATTTACTTTATTTATCACATCCGGTAGTAATTTATATGGGTGGCATAATTATTAAAAATGTTGGTTATAAAGTTACAAATATCTCGAAGATTATGGTTGTATTCAAATTTGTATTGTTCATGTAATATAATTGAAAATAAGTCTTTATTATTAAATTGTATAAAAAGTTCGAAGTAAGTATTTTATTATTCATAAAGAATTCCCTTGTTATTTTATTACTTGAAGTATTTTTAGAATATATAACTAATTTTAAGATTTTTTTTTTTTTGTTTCATAAAATATTTATACTATTTACATTTTTCATTATTTGTATTAGATCAGATAGCATTTTCATAATTAAATAAGAATCAAAAAAAGAAAACTAAGTTATTATTTTATAATTTATTGGTATGATATTTTTATAATTTTTTTTTCAAGAAATTGTATTTAATTTTTATTGTAAGTTTTAATTTAATTTTTGTTGCATCATTTAAAATAATACCCAAATATTAGTCTTTGAATGATATTATAATTTGTTCATTTTTTAAATTTGTTATGTAAATATTTGTTATGGAAACACAGTTGAACGGCTACTAGAGCTGTGTGCCCGCGAAGGATAACTTTCAGTCGGGTTGAAATTCCAAAATCCACCCTAACTTGGGAGATCGTAACGGCTAGCAACCCAGGGATTCCCTGCTTAACGTAGAGTTGTGAAACGCCGCGGAAATAAACCGCTAACCCGGGAGACAACTCTTTTATGGTTAAGCGCCGACAAGCGATTTGTTCCCCAAGGGGTAAGTACTTGAAGGAGAGACGAGTCTCCCTCAGAGGTCAAAGATCTCTCAATCCGTAAGAGAAGACCCCTACGTGTGTGGGTAGCTATTGAAATCTCATGAAGTTCCAAGCTATTAAAGTGTTTTACAAATTCCTTAGATAAAGCACCGAGGGCAGTGGCACGTTTGTTCCACAAACGAGAAATTTCAATTGTCAGATCCCTGTATTTTGTGATCTTTTCCAATTCTTTCTCAACAATTCGTGCATCTCCAGGTATTGCCACATCTATTAGAAAAACATCTTTTCTCTCTACAATTGTTATGTCTGGAGTATTGTGTTTCAAATGACGGTCGGTTTGAATTCTGAAGTCCCAGAGGATTTTGACCTCATCATTTTTTAGCACCTTTTCAATAGAATGTTCCCACCAGTTTTTGGAAACTGGGAATTGATATTTTTTGCATAAATTCCAATGAATAATAGTGGCTACTCTATCATGGTGTCTTTTGTACTCAGTCTGAGCAATTTTACTACAACCACTGATAAGATGGTCAATAGTTTCAACCTTCACTTTTGCATACTATCGTTGCTCACATGTTGTATTTTGGTTTTCATCACGTTAGTTAATAAAGCTTGTTCTTGGGCAGCAAATATTAACCCTTCTGTTTCTTTCTTGATGTAACCATTTTGAAGCCATTGCCAGTTTCTGGAATTGTCAATTTTTTCTTCAATTTGTTTTATATATTCCCAAGTAGAGGCTTGTTTTTCCAACTCTCAAATTGTTGTCTTGTGGTTTCTGTTTTATATTCCAATTTAGTCCCGATAACTTTCAAGATGTTTTCCTTACAGGCTTCAATATTATTATTATTATTATTTCCTTTTGAAAAAGCAAAAATGAATGCTTGATCTTACAAGGTAATTTGTATTTATAAATTATATAATTTTTGCTTATTTTCTTCTAATTCAAGTCAAGTCGAGTCCCGATTATCCGAGTAAGACTAACTCGGATAACCGCAAAACTCTGTTAAATTGAAAATTGTAAATAAAATAAATCGTCTAGGTTTAAATGTATATTTTAACAAATACAAAGTTATACAGATACACCACATACAATTCATATTGAAAGAGTTCTTTTACTTAAAAAAGTCCTTAATTGTTTTTTGCTTTACGTTACTTTGGTGTTTTTTTTTGCAACAATGTTTCGGCATTTTTTTAAGGATAACCCAGGATTGTTGGTATCGAAACCATTCCCCGATTCCAGGTAGGAAGTCATATGACTAGACGAACGAAGATTAATTTGCGAAAAAAAAATATCCTAGAAATATTTGATAGCTCGGTTAAAGCAGAAACTCGGATAATCGGGGATTTACTGTAGTTTTCGTAGCAGCATCTCAGTGGTCTCTCCTACCCCCCCCCCCCCCCTCCCCCCCTTCCAAGTGTTTGAACTTAGGTTAGAATGGAATATATAATGTGTGGTTTTTATTCTTGAAAATTTGTGCTGATTTTTTATGAAAATAAAAATAAAAAAAGTAACTAGATTCGGATTTACAAAAATTGATGTATTCATTATCTTCATATTTTCTTCACATATGGATATCATTTCATCATGCCTGGAATTTAATTATGAATAAAAAGGAACAATTATAAATAAAATTGATACTTCAAAAAATTACTACAGTAATATGTTATAAAGGAATCTACAACCTTTACTGTAGGATACTTTACAGAGTTTTCAGATTACAAAATCAGAATATAACATTACTTAGTAATAATCACATGCATTTTTACCAACTTAAGATAGGTTTTGAAGTGATAGGGGTGTGGAGAAGGGGGGAGGGGTGTCGTAAATTTTCCGATCTTGATATTAATTTCATATCTAGGGCTTATCAAGTTACAAAAGAGGAATATAACATTAATTTTAACTACCATTGAACTTTTTTACCAACTGGAAAAGCTTCTAAGTGATCTCACAATTTCTTAGCCATCCACATCACCACAACTTTTTTGTTAACCGAGCAAAGAACGGGTCTTTCAGCTTGTTAAATTAATTGAAAACATTGAATTTTTTCTACATTCATTCACAAAGAGTTAAAAATTAAGTTTTTTAATAATAGATTTTTCCAAGATACCTGGAACAATTTGTCTAATGGCTATTGCCATGCCACTTCAACACTCAATTACAACTACAACAATTACATTAATACATTAAAAAAAAAAAAGTTATCTCTTATTGTCTTACTTACTGATATTGAAAATGTATTATAATATGTGGAACTTGAATACCAAGTAATAAAAATATTGTGTTGCGGAGAATGCAGTGTGATAATAGAATTGCCAGAAAAAGAAAAAAAAAAACTTTAGAGGATAAACTTTCAAGTAATTTACCTGGTTTGCCATAGTTAAACAGGAGGTGTTTGGCGCGTGATAGGCAAAAACCTGTTGGGCCAAAATGCTGTGAACATTACTATATGCAATGCTGTGTTTTCATGATTGTGTGTTGCTCATAAAGTTTTATTAACAAAACACAATGTTTCCATTGCACTACAGTTATTCTCAGGTCAGTGCCAATCTTTAATCTAGCATAAGAATTTGAAGTTTTTTCAAAGGATTTTTCACATTGGTTATCATTTTCAAGGAAGTTAATAATAAAAGCTAGAAAAATTGAAGTATGAAATAGTATTTTGGAACTGTAGTTACCAAGTTTGCCTGTAGCTTAGGTTTTCCAAAATTCCTTACAATGTTGAAAGTATTAACATGATGACGGTATTTCAAATAACACTACTCATTAAGTGTTGTTGCAAGAATAAGATGGTGCCTACCAACCCCTTACCAAAAAAATATCTAGGAAATTTTTATTACATATTGATCAGTGCTCTGTCAATTTTTAGAATATATTTCAGAACATTTTTAAGGAAAAATTTCTTTTTTAGCAGGTGAAATAATAATCATGTTGTTTTGATATAATATTTCTGAATAGCATTGTTCTTGAAAACCCTCAATTTTTGATGGTATAAAATGTAATTGTAATTGTTAAATGCTTTTGCGATATTCAGTTCAAGTAAACATTTTTGAGCAACTATTACTGCTTTGATGGAGCTTAACTAAATTTAAATCTTTTCTTTTTTTTTTTTTTAAGCCTTTTAGTTTTTAATTATTTTCTTTCTATTTTATTTATTTCATTTTTCTATCAAGCTTGAACATGTAATCTATCAATAGAATCGACAACAAAACTTCCAAACAAGGAAATTCGTGTCAGTATTTATAACTACTTCAAATCAGTGTGGTGTGTTTTGGTAATGCAAAATACGAAAATGCTGAAGAAAAAGCATTCCTGGTCCTAGTTAATGCTATCCAAATGCAACTTCAATTTTACTGTGTTAAGTGCACAATGGAATTGTGGGCAGAAATCAGGAAATCGGGAAACCAACAATGCATCACTAAATTACAATATTGATCTTTCTTTCCTGTCATTTCTAGACATCTTAAAACAAGGCATTTAGGATCGTCTTCAAAAATAGAATGACTGTTGGTTACCATTAACAAAGGAACCTATAATGAAGGTCTTTTTTCCAATTACTTGATGCTTGTTAGTTCCTCTTTTCTGATCTCACATTTACCAATTCAGAGGTGTTGCTTGGGAATGGTATTGTACTATGTTTCTGGCGAAATTTCTTAGTCTTTTGCTCATGTAGTCTTGGTAAACATCAAGCTTTGACCATATCTTTTAACAAAAACTGCTGAATTACTATTTAAAGATAAGAATGTCCTTGTCAATCAAATCTCTTAATGCAAAATTCTGTATATGTACAATTTTATAAAACCCAATAAATTTCAGTTTTAATACCTAATATTGTTTATCATCACTTTCCTACTGTAATTTGTATTTATTAATATTGTTAGCTGCTTATTTTAGTGTTATACAGAATAATGCTCTTATTTATTTATTGCAGTTTTTTAAATTTTCAACTTTTCTTCCTTCTTATACACAGGTAATTCATAAAAATTATCCAATTTAAATTTTAATGGTTCTAAAAAACTACATAATTTCCCGTTTTGTCCATTTTTCAAAATGACGAAAGTCAGTGCTTGTTCATTTTGATGTTGGCAGAGACTGTTTTAAAACCCTTTTATTGCTCTTAATAACTTGCGATGCATTTTATTTTTATCAAATTTTGCCCAACTTCAGCCAGGACTGAAAAAAAAAAAAAAAAAGTCAGACAGCAAAATCTGCTGTCTGACAACTTTTTTTTTTTTGCTCAGTGCTCCATAGTCGAGAAGCCTATGCACTGAGCCTACACTGAACTATTTCTTTCTGTTGACACAGAAGCTATTAAGCTAACATGGGAAAAACACACCGAAAAACATCAAATATCTTGAAAGCAGTAGGTTGTTGGACACCAAACCTTGGTATTTTTGAAGTACTTCATAAGTACTTTCATCTCACAAAATACCCGATATACAACCTTTGTCCTCTCCTTGTAAGTATCAGTGTGAATTTTCATCATACAAATCTTAAATTTTAATGCAGAATTTTTCATTTACTGATAACTCCTCCTTGTTGGTTGTTGGTGTTACAGGCATAAATTTTCTGAAGATAATTGGGGGAGATACTCTAGTACCATCATAGATTATTTTTCCATGAGCAGATATAAAGAAGTTTCATTCTGCACACAATCAATAATCAGAGGTGTAGCTCTAAATTTGTTTTGTTTTTTCGTATTAGCTAATAGCAACATCTTTACAATACAGGAGTTTTTGGACTGAATGGTGAACTTCTTTCAGATGACTTAAGATATTTTTATTTATGTACAACTGTAGTAGTATCTATTGGTTATGGTTCTTCACAGCAGTCTGCCGTTTGCATACTTGATCCTGTCCATCATCAGGCCCTCCGTTTATGCTTTGGTGCTTTTTGTACTTCACTTCTTTTTGTTTTGAAAGCTTGTATGCAGAGGCACTCAATCTTCATCGGCAAAGTTTCAGTCTTCAGTATAATGCAAACATTTCATCTTTTCCTAATAGTCCTGCTATCCAATGCATGTTTTCCCCACCAAAGATGACACTTGACAAAATCGTCCTTCCATATTATATCTACCACCATTTGGACATTGGGTGAAGATTTAATGGATACATTGCAACTTTACCTAATTTACCATCTGCACACTGGAAGCTGATTGTGATGCTGTTCATCTTCCTTGTGGGGCTTTGGTTTTTACTGCTGAGCTGTATGCCATTTTTATAACTAAAATATGCCTTCAAGGAAGTTATGGAAAATTCTCATTTACAGTGAATCTGAGAGATTTGTAGACAGTGCGATCACACCATGTTCTTTTATCCATTTTAGATTTGTTAAAACGGTTTAAACATAATACTCATTTTCTGCTGGATTCCAGGTCACATCGGAATAGTTGGCGATGAACTCTGATTCTCTTGCCAAGTTAGCTGCCAGTCTGTGACAGATTTCCATTCATGTTGTTCTTCATTCTCAATTGAGAGCTGCCTGGCAACAGCAGTGTGATAAGCTTCATAGTAATAAACTTCATCTTCTTAGGCCTGATTTACCCTCTCCTAATAATAAAATGTATAAAACTTGACGGGAGGATGTTTTTCTGGAGCTTCTCCAATTCGGATACAGTCGACTACCAGCAATATTTATTGTTTGAAGATCAACCTCCCATGTGTTCTAAGTGCAATATTGTTTTAACCATTCATCATATTTTAATTGAATGTCCTGCTTTTAATGAACATTGTCATAAATATTTTTCTTCTTTTTTCAACATTCTGTACCATATTTCCTTACTTTTAAATCACAATGATGTTTTAAACCAATCTCGTTGGTTTTAAGATTCATTCATCTATTTTATCTTGCCACCCTTTTATAAATTTCAGATTTTTACTGGTGATTTTTATGTTTTTATACAATTTATTTACATTGGTTTTGCTTTTAGCCCTACTGTTACTTATTTTCTTGTTTTAGTTTTCTTTTGTATGTATATTGTTTAATAGATGGTTATTCTTGATTTTATCTATTAACAGTTTTTATCTATTTATATATATATATATATATTTTTTTACTTGGTGCAACTTAGCCAAATTTTTTGCTTTTAAAATCAACTGACCAACCAACTGTAGTATGATACACCTGCACTGCGAACTTCACTATAATTTTATATTGTAATAATAGATTACAGCATGAAAATGAACCATAATGACATTCGCAACAGTTTTTTTTTTTTTTTTCGATGCAGTTGTTGGTCATAATTTACGCAATACCTATTGTCACTGATATACCACTTTCTTTGAATTTCTTGATATGATTTCTCATATATTTATGTTAAATATGTGGCAATAGAATTTAGTGGATTTATGTTTTATACTATTACCGCATGTTTTAAATGTTTTGATAACACTATTGCATTTTGCTTCATATTTTGTAAACATGATAAATCTAAGACTGAGATTTGTTTGTTCTAAGTAGCTTTCATGAAAGACTTAGTTTCTTAAAGAAAAAACTTGAATGGTTCATCATGATTGCAGCTTTTTAAAAATAAAAGGATTTCGTTCTATTTTGTGGAGTCTCGCTGGCTTACGCTATTTTCCTACACAAATAAGAATATCAAAACTTTTTAAGTTTTAGCTTTGTTCCTTTCCCATATTTTTAATGGTTAAAAATGACATTTGTTCAATAATTGAATCATAAATTAAAGTTTTAAATAAGCAATAAAAAGATGGCTTGAGTCACAAGTCTCCAAATGTTAGTTTCAAATATTGAAGTTTTAGCATCAAAAGGAGCAAAAATTTGTGTCATTTTGAAAATAGGATTTGAAATATTCAAATGAAAGGGATTTTAAAATTTATATATTGCACATAAACGTAGGAACATAAACCACATTTTCTTAAGTAATTTGGCATGGAAAGGGGTTATGTATACAGAGATTGTATATACATAGCGTTTTTATAATTATGAAGTTAGCAACAGTTATGTTCACATCACAACTTTTGCCATATGTTTGGCAGGTCATTAAAAGTAAGTTTGCACCTTTTTATTTATTTATTTCTAAGCAAATGATTTTAAACTATAAATGTAGTGAAAGAATCACTTGAAAACTACAGTGTAAGCTTTTAGGCATGGTTTACTATTGACATCATACACTTGCAGTGCGAATCTAGATAACATTCTGCTTATGCATGTTGATATTAAGACACCTTTTCTTTCGATAAAGAGTAGAAACTATGTTTGATAAGAGAAAACTTTTAAAATGTTCATCTTCATCACATCATTCAGTTGATAGATTAGCAGGAATGGAAATTGTCACTGTCAGTACTATGACTATTCTTTTGACAGCTGTTTTCTGCATGATTAAACTTGTAAGCAGCTGTAGAATAATCTTAAGAGATAATTTAAAGGCAAGAGGATGAAGATGCTATTATTTTGCCACTAGACTTATTGTCTGAAAAAAACCTCAGGGAATTGATTGTATCTTGCTCCTTGTGTGACCTAAGTCAAACAACGAACTAATTTTTGATTTAACTAATCTGTTAAAATTTATCTTTGTTTACTTTCTCTTTTCTTAGTATCTTTGTTTTCATTTGTGTAGTGTCAACCATATTAATTTGTCATCTTATTTTTGTTCTTTATTTCTCTTCAACGTTGCATTTTTTTTTTTTTTGTAAATGTAAACAAGATATTTTGAACTGAAATACTCCACTAAATCTGAGTGATTTTTTTTTCCAAACTTCACTTTTTGTGATCATTCAGACAATATTTCTTGGCATATTTTACATTCTCAACTTTTACTGACCTTAGTAGTTTCAGTTCTTCTTGTAACTGTAATATAATTTCCTTATGAGATGATATGTTCATTAATAAACTATTATTTTCTTTCTATATTTTCAGATTCATAAATTAAAAGAATATATCATTCTTTTGAAATAATATCAGTCATCTTTTAACATAATACTGACTTTTGTAATAGGGTACAATATTTTTGTTTATTCAGACTGTCCAATCGTATGTGATGAATGTGTTCAAACATTTTCTTGAAATGAGAGGAGGAGAGAATTTGTAAAATAAAAAATAGAATACAAAACATTACTTGAAATACTTTTCGTTCTTTCTTACTAAAGGAGAAACCAGGCACAGGATAACCCACATTGCACTCTTTTTATATCACTCATTACAATGGTCAGTAGAACAGCTGGTGCTTGCAAATTTATTTTTAAGTAACATATCAGATAGGCAACCTTAAAATCAGATAATTACAATTCCTATCCAGTAAACACTCCTAATTATGTGTAGTGATTTATCTCCTTAATTCGAAAAGTATTATTCTAGACTGATTTATTGTTCCATCACAGGCAATGAAAATAACTACTTTGTACAGAATATAATGCTTTACAAATAACTTCAGTGAAAACCATTTTACAGGCATCAGTTAACTTGGAAACTACAGAAAAATAGCTGTGGAAAATTAATGGTAGATAACTCCTTCAATGTCATTTTTTTCATGCCCATTCCTTACACCAATATTAATCATTTTAGGCGTATTTTATAATCCAGGATATAATGACCTTTAAATAGACTTCATTAAAATTGAAATGGATACAACAATTTACCAACTAAAATGTGAAAATGGTGCTTCAGTCATTTTTTTTCTAGATGGCAGCATTAACTTGAATAAATAGGACTTTTTTTGTATATTAATCAGGGTGGCTTATAGAACATGTTTACTAAAACTTATTCTGAATTATTTAGGCTCTTTGTCAAAAATTCAGTTATTTTTTTTTGTAAGCTAACATATATAGTACCCATAGGTTTTGATTAGGGATTGTAGACCCATAGTCACACTAATTTTAAGTAAACATACACAAATCAGTAAAATTTAATATTTTGTTTTCTGCTAGAGAAAAATAAAAACTGAAACATAACCAAAGCAGTTGTACACATATAAAATAAATAAATATTAATAAACATCATACAAAAATTCAGAAAATACTATGTACGTATTAAAATAAAATTTTGTGGATAATCCTTTCGTTGTGTTATTTACAATGGTTATAATAGGTATTAGACAAAAATGAGTTATAAATGTTTGGGGAAAAATGATTTGGAAATCTTATTGATCTAAAAATGTTTGTTTCAAATCTGCATAATTCTGTAAGTTTTTCAGTGAAAAATACTAATATATAGTCAGATATGAATTGGCAAGATTTCTCTGATTTATAACAGTATAAACTGTTTCCACATTCATCCAACTTACAGCATTAAACATTGTGTTACTAGCTTAACTATTCACTTATTTGTCACAAGTAAATGAGCTTGAAATTGCCCAAATGTATGTCATTCAGAAGTTAATGGAAGTCCTTTATTCAAAATGTCCTTTTTATGTGTTGCTTTGTATTAAATACAACAAGCATGAATTAACCCTTTTCACTGATTTAAACTAGAAATCTTTTATTGATTTTTGTTTTGTTTAACTTTTATATTCAATAACATTTTTTATCACTGCTGTTATCAAATTTAACAACTTCATATCTGTCATTTTGTGTATTGTCTTTTATTTTATGTATTATAAAATAATTTTTAGTGTGTAAGTAGTTTTAGCTTTTTGATATTTGATTTCAGGGTTGCTAATAAATTGTTTAAATCTTTAACTTGGAGTGAAAGAAGAAAATTATAGAACTGCTATAACTAAAGTGTCAGTGTTATTATTGACTGTAGTGGGAATGTAACTTGACAAACTTCATTTAGATTGTGAAATACGCCTCTGATCAAATAATTACTGTTTACAGTTTTTAACCCGATAGCAATCTGAGACACACTTAGGTTACCCACTACTTTAAATTTAACATGCAAGCCTTCTTGAAATTTTTGACAAAGCTTTCTACAGGGTGTCTACAGAATCAGGGAAATCAGGGAATTTTGTTATTCTGGAAAAAATCAGGGAATTATCAGGGAATTTTGCAATTATTACTTAAAATCAGTGAAATTTATGATCTTTTGCCAAGCGCGAGCTTTTATCTTAAGGGAGCATTCAAGGTCACGCGTCACGTCGATCCCCTCTTTCCCGCCGGCCGGTCTAATGGTGTTGAATAGTGACGTCATATCCTGTACTATATTCCCGCCACTGAAACTGAAACCGAAACTTACTACGAGGAATATTAGATATTGGTGTACAAAGACAAATGAAGTAAAAACAAGATATTTGAACTCAACCTTTCTTGGATGCACTCGTGCAACTGATTTGGTGAATTCGTTTCTTGAGGCTACTAAACCTCTGGATTTGAAGAAACTTCTACAAATCTCGATGGATGGGCCTAACGTAAATCAAAAGTTTTTAAAGAACTTTCGTGCTCTTTAAAGGAAACTAAGGAAGATGCTGAAGTACTGAATATTGGCTCATGTGGACTACATGCATTGAACATAGCTTTCAAAACAGGAGTGTCAGTTACGAACTGGAAGATTATGGAGTTTCATCGAGCTTTATATTACTTGTTCAAAGATTTCCCAGCAAGAAGAACATTATTTATGGAATATACAAATTCACAAATATTTCCAAAAAAGTTTTGCTTTGTTAGGTGGGTTGAGAACACTGGTGCAACAGAACGATCATTGCAGCTTATCCCATTGCTAAGGAAGTTTATAGAAGGAATAGAGAAGGACAAAATGGCTCCAAATTCAAAAAGTTATAAGGAAGTTAAAAGTGCTATTTATGATTCTCTCTTACCAGCAAAGCTTGCTTTTTTTCATTTAGTTGCTTCCGATTTTGAAATGTTCTTAAGGGAGTACCAAACAGATGCTACCTTAATACCATTTCTTTATTCTGACCTAAGTAATTTGTCACTAAAATTCATGCAGCGCTTTCTTAAAAAGAGGCATTAAGCAAAAATATTACAAGCATAGACGTGGAGGACAAATCAAATTTTCTGCCAGTTAAACAAATAGATATTGGTTTATCTGCTCAAAGCAATTTGAAAAAGGCGAAAGTATCTGATTTGCAAATAGCTGAATTTAAAGTCGACTGTAGACGCATATTGATTCAATGTTTACTGAAACTCCAAAGTAAATCTCCCCTTATTTACAAGCTGACTAAAGCAGTGTCCTGTTTTGGCCCTAAAATAGCTATAAATGAAAATATATTTTCATGTAGATTATCAAGTCTGTTGGTAATTCTTTCTGAAAAAAACTGGATATCATGCACTTTAGCTGAGAAAGCTAAGAATCAATTAAAACAAATATGTTCATAGCCAGAAAATATCTCCAAGTTAAGATGTATAAAAGATCGACTGCACGTATTGATAATTTCTGGTGTAGTTTGATATCTGCTGAAGAAAATGGAGCACCTGTAGCTATGACAGTGATAGTTAGTCATGGTATTGTCGCATGGCAATGCAAGCTTAGAAAAAGGTTTTTCTATAAACAAAGATACTTTAGAGCAGAATATCAAAGAAGAAACTATCATTGCCAGTAGATCCATTTATGATAGTGTATTGTCTAAAGGTGGCATAAATAACATTGAAATTACTAAGAAGATGGTCCTTGATGTAAGAAATGCAAGAGCTAAGTATTCCGAGGCAATGGAACAAAAAAAGAAAGAAAATCAAGAATTGGCAGTAGCTGTTAAAAGAAAAAGAGAGGCTGAACTTGAACTGAAAAGGCTTAATGACAAAAAAATTAAAATCTTAGAAGCAGCACAAAAGGAATCTGAAATGATTGAAAATGAAATTGCTGCGATAAAGCTTTCAAAAATTT
>JAFIDM010009631.1:48624640-48672314 GCA_023159025.1 Thereuonema tuberculata | reverse complement strand
CTTACCAGCAAAGCTTGCTTTTTTTCATTTAGTTGCTTCCGATTTTGAAATGTTCTTAAGGGAGTACCAAACAGATGCTACCTTAATACCATTTCTTTATTCTGACCTAAGTAATTTGTCACTAAAATTCATGCAGCGCTTTCTTAAAAAGAGGCATTAAGCAAAAATATTACAAGCATAGACGTGGAGGACAAATCAAATTTTCTGCCAGTTAAACAAATAGATATTGGTTTATCTGCTCAAAGCAATTTGAAAAAGGCGAAAGTATCTGATTTGCAAATAGCTGAATTTAAAGTCGACTGTAGACGCATATTGATTCAATGTTTACTGAAACTCCAAAGTAAATCTCCCCTTATTTACAAGCTGACTAAAGCAGTGTCCTGTTTTGGCCCTAAAATAGCTATAAATGAAAATATATTTTCATGTAGATTATCAAGTCTGTTGGTAATTCTTTCTGAAAAAAACTGGATATCATGCACTTTAGCTGAGAAAGCTAAGAATCAATTAAAACAAATATGTTCATAGCCAGAAAATATCTCCAAGTTAAGATGTATAAAAGATCGACTGCACGTATTGATAATTTCTGGTGTAGTTTGATATCTGCTGAAGAAAATGGAGCACCTGTAGCTATGACAGTGATAGTTAGTCATGGTATTGTCGCATGGCAATGCAAGCTTAGAAAAAGGTTTTTCTATAAACAAAGATACTTTAGAGCAGAATATCAAAGAAGAAACTATCATTGCCAGTAGATCCATTTATGATAGTGTATTGTCTAAAGGTGGCATAAATAACATTGAAATTACTAAGAAGATGGTCCTTGATGTAAGAAATGCAAGAGCTAAGTATTCCGAGGCAATGGAACAAAAAAAGAAAGAAAATCAAGAATTGGCAGTAGCTGTTAAAAGAAAAAGAGAGGCTGAACTTGAACTGAAAAGGCTTAATGACAAAAAAATTAAAATCTTAGAAGCAGCACAAAAGGAATCTGAAATGATTGAAAATGAAATTGCTGCGATAAAGCTTTCAAAAATTTGAATAACCAGTATCATGCTATACATTACAATGAATCTTGAATTCCTTTGAGTTTAATTTTGTGTATATTGTTGCAATAAATCTTTTAAAAGGTAAGATATTGTAAACTCATTAATTTATAATTTTTTATTTCTCTCTTCTTTTTTTAAGTATTTCATCATTACTGTTTTTATAGAATTTTTTGCTTATTCTTTTATTATACTTAGATAAAATAGTTACCAAGTAGTTAAAATCAGGGAATTTTTCTCTTATGATCAGGGAATTTTTAAGAAATTGTTCGTGAAATCAGGGAAAAATCAGGGAATTTTTTTATTCAGATTTTGTAGACACCCTGTTCTACAATGGTTGGAACTATATAGAAACATTTACAAAAGTGTAGGGTAGCTGTTGTTATTTATTGCTTTTTTAAAATATTGCCTAATAGCAATTAGAAGAGAATTTATTACTGTGAGCTTCACTTTTTTAAAAAATCTTTAGTCAAAAGGAGGATGGTTACATTGCTTGACAAACAAGTGCAGCTGGATAGTTCTTTCTTCATGCATTGAACTAAGTTTTCAATTTAGAATATTTGTTGGTGACCGGTGTTTTGTGTGCTTATGCATTCACAATGGATAAGTTTCTGTAGAAAATAATCTGAATCTGATTCAGATGCTTAGTATATATTTTAGAAACACTGGGATACTGACATAATGCTTTAAGTCTGGTCATGTAACTTTAGAATTGATACCTTGCATGTTCCTCCTACCCTCCCCAATGTATCTTTTGGCATGCAGTATATGGATTTTCATTTAAGTTATATTAGTGAAAGGTGAATGTAAATATACCAGATACTATTGAACTTCCCTAGTAGAGTAGGATTCAGTAGAAAACCTTGAATATAGCTTTAAAGAATTGAAGGAGGTAAGGTATCTTGAGATCAGTACTTCAGATTCCATGATCTACTGATAAATGGTATGATAACTCTAGTAATTATTTTTAATTAGATGAGGGATTAGATGTTAGGTATGTATACATTTGAAATATGCTAATGGAACTAGCTATTTAAAGTTATATTTCGATTATTATTACTCGGAATTTGAAGATGTGGCTCATCATCAATAATACCATTATCTGTACAATTTTCAATTTTGAACTCAATTTTGCCATTACTTTCAATCACAACTGACAGATATAAATACTTTAAACTCAACTTTCAATTGGTAACTGTTTTCCATTTCAGGAGGGGAAAGGAAAAAAAAAAGCTAGATGTATTCAGTTTTATTTTATTGCTATAGATACCACTTTTGCAAGTGAATGGTGAAATTATCCAACCTCTTCAGTTGGAGGTTGATTAATTCTGTCCATTTCTGATTGCTATAAAAAATTTAATAAAAGGGTATTAAATGAAGACTTACTTATGGCTAGTTTCCAAAAAATTTGAAGTTATCGCCTTATTGCCAATGCTAGAATCTAATGAAGGATAAGTCATTCCCTCCCTTTTGAGTTCAGAAAAGCAGATCGAGAAAAGATTACCACACCTTCAAACTCAAGAAACAAAGTGATGTGATTAGTTAGTTCGTCTGAATTCTTGGTTCATCATTTCAGAACATGTTGAATTTTCCGAAATTTTCAAGACCAGATCTCATTCCAAATGATGTTATCTAGCAGGCAGCTATTTCTTAAATGAAACCATCCTGATTTTGAAACAGAACAATATTTCCAATATTAAATTTCAATATTTACACATACGATGTACCAATTTAAAAAAATAGAAAATAAAATTGTTGAATTTCATTGTGTCACAATAAAAAATCTGAATCGAAGAAGAATAGTAAAAAATCCTAAATAAGTAAAACCAATTAAAATAAATAGACCAACAAAGTAATACAAGTTATACGTACAAGGACAAATATATTTAAGCTTTTCTTCGGTAAAGTCAGTTTTTAGCAAAATATCACTTGTCATTATTTTCTCATTTCTTTTCATTCTTTGAATATAATTTAAGTTTTCAGGATACCTCTTTTCTAATTTTTTTTTTTTTTTAACAGTTATTATGTGATCTGTTATTTGAATTTATAATTTTTATTTAATTACTTTTGTTGACATTCCATGTTGCTTATTTTCTGTTTGTGGTTTTTATAAGCTATTAATTTTTCCTTTGTAGTACTGCCAGTTTTTTCCCTAGATTTCTTTAAAGTTTTTTTGTTCTGATAGTATTTATTATTATTATTTGACTTAATTTTTACTCCTGTCAGCTGCCTAAAAATCATTTGCCTAAACTGCTAATTTTGCAAAAATTTGCCGTTGGCCACAACAAAAAAGTTTGGTCAATGGCATGAATAGCTGCTCTTGAAACTTTTAAGTGAGCTCTAAAACAATTTATTTGATCCGATATATTTATGCCTGAAATCTGGCTTTATTGCACTGATCAAAAGAATTTCCCGGAGTCATCTAGGCCCCAGACCAAGCAGACAGTGTGTCCATCTTCTTTTTCCAGAAGAAACGCGGACAATCATTTAATTGTTGTAGTGATCCTTGGTAATTCAAGTATTGCTCTACAAGACCATTTCAATCCTTAATTAGACTCTGCAACACAACTGTGCAGCTATGGTAATTAAGTTATGACAGTAGTTATAATACTCTAGTACTAAAGTTAAGACTATTTGGAGAAACCCAAGTAAATTCAGAAAAGATGCAGATTAAAGAAGTGCAATTTTTTTTTTTTAATAGAAGTGGAAGTTTGAGAAGTTTGTCTTAAATGAATGCAGTATGTTCGATTTCTGCCTTTAATATCATTACTATTTGGGGTGTTATCATTTTGTTTTGTTTTTTATATTTTATTTTAATGTTTATTATTTGTTAATGTAGGTTTAAAGAATATATTTAATACAAACATGAGTCATTCTCCAATACATACACTATTTGGAAAACAGGTTTATTTTTTTATAATTAGGAATTGTTTCAAGAGCCTTTTAACTGTAATGTCATGACAGTTATAATTTTAATCTTTGTAACAATTTTTTCCTGAAAATTAAGAATTTAAAACATAGTATAAATGGAAGTATGAATTGGATGTTGCCGTTGGATGGCGTTATGTATTATTTGACTAAACACCAAAATTTGATTTTTAGATATTTGCATAAACGCGAAAGCTTATGCATCACTTAACATTTTTTATGGAATGAAATGTCTTATATATCAAAATTAATAATATCCTTCAAAGGTCGTTAGTCACATGGCCTTTATGTAATATGTTGTATAATTTTTTTTTTGAATAGCTGCACAGATCATACAGCAAGGGGCAAATAATTCTCAGACATCCTCCAGTGCTACAGCAGCTGTTGCTGCTAACACAAGGTCTCCAACTGTGCCTTCTTCTAGCCATTCATCAAAACCTTTGATGAGAGTGCAGCCCTTAAATACAACGCAGTCTTCAGTAACACCTCATGCAACTTGTAGGATATTACTTTTTTTTATCAATTCTGCTAATTTAAATTTTATATTTGTTTCTTACACAAAAAAAAAGAAAAAAAATAAATAATACAGAATTTTATAGTAATTTTTTTCCCCCTTGCTAGCATCATTGAATAGAAGTGTAGCAGCTTCATGCAGCAAACCAGTTACACGTGCAGATTCAGTCAAGGATTTGGCTACTCATTATGCAAGAAATTTGGATAGCATTACTAGATCTTTATTTTACCTGGTAAGTAAACCCCCCCCCCCCCAATAAGTTTTCAGTATGAACTGTTGGGGAAGGGAATCGGATTAAATTATTTTAACATTCTAGACAGAATGAATTCTTTTGAAGTGATATAAAATAATTACATTTTATTCTTTAATAAGTAAATGGCAATATATATATATATATATATATATACACACACACACCCACACAATCTTTTTATTTCAAGATCTGTTTTAAGTTTAAATGTTGGTAATTGAAAATTGACAGATTCATTTTAGAGGTGCCCCCCCCCCCCCTTTTTTTTTTTTTAGTTTCTGAGAATTCTTTTGGTTTTCCTGTATCTAAAGGTATAATCTAGTACTATTTGAATGTTGTTTAGTAATTGTTTCTCTATTATCTTAGGATGAACTTGTAGATAAAAGAAAGCAGATCCGAAAAGAGAAGTTGCAGCTGCTGGCTAAATTTAATACAAGACGTTGTGAAGCATGTCCAATATATGGCAGTGATCTAATCAAAGCCTTGACGTTGATAGATGAAGTGAAACCTGTGAAACAGTCATGGAAAGGCTTAGGTTATGTCCATTGTTTGAATGCTATTAATCCCCAAGCTCATCCCTCTTTTTATTGGTATCAAACAGAACTTCTAGAAAAGATGATGCGTACACCTCAACAATATATGTATGATCTTGAAGATATTTTGAAAAGGTGAAGTAGTTGTTCATTTACTTTTTTTTAATGATTAATTCTTAGTTTGTAAGTGATTTTCAAGTAGAAAATGTTATGTAATTATCAGTAGCAGCATCCATGAAGTGCCTGTAAGTTATGATTGTAGTATGCATAAAAGGAAATGAAAATAAGTTTTAATTTCCCTTTTCCTTCTTCCCATTTTGCTTTGAAACTTTCATGTAGACATAGCACTCTTTAAAAGATTTTTGTTTTAGGCATAGCTTAAATATACTGCAGCTTTGGAGTAATGATTTGTCATTCTCACATGTTCAACAGAAACAAATCATAAGGAATCATAAACTTTCATAGCAAAAGATCACCACATCCATGAAATTAGTGGCTTGAGTTTATTAGATTAAAAAAATGTTATTACTTTTGAATACTTTGCAAAATAAGAAGTTGGAAACTTTGTAATGATTTCCTCCAAAAGTATGACTTATAAAAATTTAATTTTAGCTTCTATGGAAAGCGTAGCTCATAGCAGCAGAAGCCTTATATCGTGCTCTGTCTGTCCGTCATGAGAAACAGGAACGACATATGCTAGAGACATGATCTATACCTCTTTAAAAAGGTCTTGCCAAGACTGGTTCACACCCATTGAGAATTCGTTTTTAGTTTGTGTGGTTCTCATGTTATACGTCTCCCCTAGAATTTGATCTTAATTTATAAGTTTAGTATAATCTGTATAGTATAAGTATAAATACAGTATAGTATAAAAACTTATTTCTTCATTTTTTATATTGACTTCAACTAGAATTATTATATGAATTAGTTATATGAAGCCAATTTTCCTTCCTCTTGAAATAAATCTTAAAATGATTGGTCTATTTTCATTATAATGAGATCTTCCAAATCTGTGGAGAGCTTCAATTTTTTTCTGTGGGATTTTGAAATTGTAAAGTTTGAGATTTTAACGTTCGCTCTATATAGAAGCCGTGGGGCATTTTGGGATTGCTGCGCCTCACTTATTTATAAGAAATTATTATTTTCGGTACATAGCTTATAAAGTGTGTAATACACACAACTTAAGTGAAACACTTTTAATTATAAAATACAAATGTTTCGAAAAGGAGTAAAAATCATGGTCAAATTAATTACTATCTTTTTCCCCTCTGTAAGTTATAATTACGCAAAAAAAAATTTGCATATTCCAGACCTGATTTCAAGCAATAAAAATTTGTCTGTTGCTTAGAACTAGAAGGTTTTCAAATTGATATTTACAATATTCAGTATTTTACAAAAACACGATAAATCTCTGAATTATTTGACGAGTTGTCATGGTTTTATTGAATTTTACGTACTTCATTTTGTTTTAATCATGGGACTGGTAGGGTGCCGAATTAGTGATTTTGCCAGATCCGAGTGATTAGAATGCACTTAACCCAACAGCTAACCACCGCATCCTACCTGTAAAATACCCTGTAAATCAATACTTGGAGCACTTAAACAGCAGTGGCAATAAACTATGAGTAGAATGATACAATAGTTACACAATGAAATGTGATATATTAAGAAGTTGCTTGTTTTTTTTTTCTGTATAGGATGAAAATCATGAGTCTATGTAGAAAGGATCTTGAAATGTGGGTGTCCTATTTAACAATTACATTGATATATAATGTTTTGCTGTTACATCATTATAACAATGACTTTAATTCATTGTCATTTTTACCCATCTGGCAGTGATCTACGGAAATGTCTGGTTTATCCCATTTCCTGTGATGGATTGTTTTGTAAATGTGCAGTCTACAAATAGGTGTAAGTGTGTAAAAATTGGATAGCTCAGAAAGTTTTTTTTTTTTTTTTCCCCTAAGGTTTGAATGTGTAAATGTTTGAAGTAGGGGATTAGCTATTGTCCTCCCAATGAATGATGGCCGCCCTGTTTTTGTGAGATGTGCGCATGTATCATCGATTAGTCTGGTCAGGCACGTCCATCTGATTTCATGAAAGGACGCCGCCATTGTGCTAATCGCTTGTTACTTTGCAAAAGAGCATTGTATTTATAAATAATATATATTTATTTATTTATATAAATACTTATTGTTAGCAACTGGTATTGAAATAACGCTAAATAGTCGAGAGAAGTTTTAATTTGGCGTTATCAACATGTCTTTCTCAGTGAAAACAGACTACGTCATCCATTGTGACAGGAAAACATAATTGATCAGCTACCGGAAGGGCTGCGCAGTTCAAACTTCCGCCGGTCATCTTTCATTTTGAGGACAATACATCAGCCTTCAGTGTTTTGACACTACTGCATCTCAGTTAGCAAAAATTTAGTAATGAAATTTCTTGGAAGATTCTTGAAATACAGTTTATCTTTAGAAAAAAAAAACAATACTTTTTTTTATGCTTTCTCTCTTGCTCTCTGTTTAATTGAAAAAAAATCATTGTTTTCAGATGTTCAGCATCATTGATATGACTGGTGGCAAAACAGTAACTTCTAAAAGCATTTTTGTGTGTGTTTGTGTGCAATGTAATAGCTAGTCAAACAAAAACAAAGAAAGTGATTTATTACAGATAATGATGATAATCACCATATAGCTATTCAAGAATCCAAGAGGCAATATTTTGGGTTGTATTAAAACCATTCATATTTGGACTGTTTACAGCTTTATCATATGTAAAGTGATGTCCTTGTACTGCAAGTTTTAGAGAAATTGTAGTTACTATCTGTTTAGTCAAGAGAACACAGGCATTTCTTAACATATCAAATATACCAATAATACAACTGACCACGAGAAGATGCATGTTGCCTTGATGTAGATTTAAACCTGAGCACAAACTGTGACATGGCCATTGAATTGCTATGTTCTTCAGAAGACTTCTCTCTAGTACATTTTTCCTATCTCACCCTCTAGTAATGAGAGAAGAGAACACTGAGAATTATGACAGAATGATACAATATGCTTCCTAGCCATTGAGAATCTGTAACGCTTTGTACATTCTTAAAACTTCTGGACCCACATAAACTTAAATTAATCACATACAGAATGTGCCACATTAAATTCCCTCCCTCCTTCAGAAAATATCATCGTTTTTCACCTTATTCATAGAGAAATTGAATCTCCAACCACATCTTACTTAGTGCAATTAATCCTTCCAAAATCCTATTAATAGATAATATTTGATTGCTCAGTATTGGTATAAGCTTAATACATACCATGCTGCAATATGTCATTTGCTGTTTAACTATGCATTTTATTTTATTAGTGGTTTTCATTTGATCTTCATGACTTCCTTAGCAATTTAGAAAAAGGATTATGGAGGCATTGTTGATTTTTCCTAGTTATTTAATTATTATAAATTGAAAAATGGAACTTCATTTTTTCTTGGTGACAGTTGTTTGCCAGTTTTCACACTCATATGGTTTTGGGGATCTTTTTGCCTCCAACAGAGAAGCTTCCTTCTATTAGAAGAAAAGGTCTTTATAAATGTATTTTGAAATAGTGTATTAATAAAATAATAATAATTAGAAACCAGTACAGTATTTCTCTTTTAAAAAAAAATTATAATCAATTTTCTGTGTTTGTAGAAAATGGGTGTGCTCCTGTCTCAGTATTCTAACATATTTTTAATTTAAGCGTTTTAGATGCATTAAAGACTAACTAATGACAATCATTTGGATTAAATGAATTTATAGATTCAAAAACCCAATTAAAAAAAATATGTATGATATTGCAGCACTAAATAAGATTGGTTCTTTCCACCTGACCCCCACAAAAAATGGGTGCAAAGTTGTTCTAAGATTTTGAATTTCCTTTCTTTTATTTCCTTTATAAAAATTTATATATTGTTTCCTCTTCTTTTTATCTAGGTATGTATTTCTGGTACCAGCTGTTGCTGCTCCCAACATTACCATGCATGTCTCACATCCACCACCTTCAAAAGCCCTTTCTGAAAGACAGCATTTGACTTTAATCCAGAAACAACTTTCACCTTTAACAACTATATTACATCCTATTGCCAGTGCCATGACTACATTGTTTCCAGATGCACGATTGATTCAGTACGATTGTGGTAAGCTGCTTTATGATTTATATATAAGAAGTGATGCTTTAAATTTTGGCCATTCTGTTAACTCTTCTTCTGTTTTATATTAATTTTGTCAGTTTTATTATTGAAGGAAATTTTCAGGGTTTGAGGGGGAAAGAAAAATAAATTAATTCAACCTTGTAATGTATCTTATTTTACTTGACATAAGACTGTCCAAAACATGCACGAATTAATCATGACCATTTTGTTGGTCATGAAAACTTGATTGCTTTCTATAATGATTTGACATTAAAAATTATCAATCACAGAAAGAAATTTCTTATTGTTGAATGATAAGTTAAGATGTCCTCTGACTAAACTTTAGAATTTTTGCTCAGTTCACTTTCTTTATTTCTAGGGCAATTTCTGAATAACGTAAAAAGTACTGACTAAATAATATTTCTTCTAAACATTTATTGAAAGCATGATAATATGCAAGATTGCATTGTTTTCTTAATTCTTTTTTTTTTAAATGGCATTTCATATTAGAACTTGCTATCTCAAGAGCTGGGTTTTCTCTTATTCCATAGAAAGCAAATGCAGGCTTTTCTGCAAAAAAAAAAAATAACAAAAAAACTAAACTATTTTAATGAGTAACACTTCCTTATGATTTCAGGAACCAGTGTTCTAGAAGATATTTTTGAGGGGGGGGTGAGAGAATAGAAGATTTAGGAATGTTAGAAAGTTTCAGGATTTGTACTTCAGAATATCTTTATGCATTGATTAGTTAACATTTCAGTTGAGCAGTGTTTCGTTTTAGAATGTAGTAATGTTAGTGTGGTAAATAGTGTTGGTTTTTTATAATAATGTAATTTTGAACTAACTTTTAAGATTTATATTTAAGAAATCCAGTTAAAATTTTTGTTTCAGTAAATTCTGTCATCAAACTTGCTGAAATGAACAAAATATAGACATCTATTTTGAATTTGTCCCAAATTGCTTGTTGGTGAAGAAGAGGCCAAAGTGGAGCTGATTTTGTAATTTTAGTTACCATCAGTTCTGTTCCTAACAGTTTTTATAGAAAAGCACAGCATGTGACTGTGAATTCTGGATTATTTTTTTTTCATTTTTTTTTAAAGTTTTCACAAGCTGTTGAATGATACTGTTGGGTTTTTAGTATCAACTTTTGGCAAAAAGATATCATATTTCAAAATTTCTGAGAGATTTAAATTTTAGTAATAATTTTAAGCAGTGTTAGAGAAGTGTTCATTCCTCAATGAATTCACCATATGTTTACAAGGTGAGACAATTTAATTCCTGAAATGCACACATAAAAAAAAATAAGTTGGTATTTGCGCATAGCTAGAACTATACGCCCCTTCTGCAGCTGTGCATTTAGTTACTGTAAAAAGCACTTATTTTAGCGAGGTTTTAATTTTCGCGAATTTCGCGACCCCGTCGTAATCGCAAAAATTTAAGCCTTGCGAATTACTTTTTTTCGGTTCATACAAAATTCTCGAAATCACCGATATCTTCATTTTCGCGAAAATAAGTGCTTTTACAGTAGATGTTGTTGCCTTTGCTGGAAACGTACGTGGAACCCTGTTTCTGGAATACTGTTGTTCCTTTGTCACATTATGTTGTATGTCGGAAACATACTTTGGAAAGAGCCAGAAATTACAAACACCTACATCAGGTGAATAGGGTGGGTTATCCATTTTGTAATTGCTTTGTCAGGAAGCTGCAAATGCTGAGCACAGTTTCTATTCATCTGTTTCAAAACACAGACTTTGCAGGAATTTTTTTGAATAGCCAATTCCTCTTAATCTTCTCTTAATCGCACGCTTAATTGTCTGTCTGACCTCACCCAAGTCCTCGCTCTGTCCACATTTTTTTTTTCCACATTTTTGTCTCTCTCCTTTGTGCTTTTGGCTGTCCACTTCTGGTGTCTTCATGCACATCTTTTCTCCCTTCGATTAACCTCTTCTGCCACTCAAAGGCACGCTAACTTTTTCATAGCATTCTCACTACAATCCACTTTCAGTAGCTTGAGTAGCACTATCACCGATCTTCATACAGAATTCGATGTTAATGCACTGCTTGAAATTTATATCACTCATTTTTACTCTTAATACTCATCCAAAGACTTAAGTTGTTTTTGCAACTGCTCACTGATGAATGTCTCTACTGGTCTGCTGTTTATGCATGCACTATTTGAAACATGTAGAGATGCTCAAAGGCAAGTGATTCTGCTTGTAGTGTTAAACTTTCAATACTACTCAACCATTCAGGGAATTAAATTGTCACATCTCATATTATTGTTTACTCTGTAAGAATTAGTTTCTGTGGTTATAATGTGAGATGCCTCCTACGGCATATACTGGGCAATGATTCTTTGGCTAATGGCTCACAATTTTCACCCTTTGCCATGGCCAAAGGCAAAAGTGCCAAGAGCCCTGACTTATGAAATAATAACAATAAATTCTTCAATTACAACAGAAAATTCCCAGCATTATTTCTTTAATTCTCTCATCTCCCCACCACCCTTTCCATATACAGAAATTGATCACTTTTAGTGTATTTTGCTAATTAAAGCATGGTAGCATATCACTCATTAAAAAGGCATAGATTGGATTTTTTTTTTAAACATTTTTCTAATTCTCTTATTTTTGCATTAGAAGTTGTGTAAATATCAATATATTTCTAAAGAAGTGAAATTTTCTCAACTGGGAAAGTTCTTACATTGCAATATCAGTATAGTAGAAATAATAAAAAAAAAAAAAAAAACCTAAAGTTTAATTTTAATTTGCATAATGAATATCTGAGATTATTTTGTTAAATAAAAATTACACTACCCTTACAGAACTTTCTTCTTGTTTCCTGTATAGGACTGAGACCTCTAAGCATAAATGTATTAGTTACCTTGCTCTCAGATTCTGTCATAAACACAGATTGTTGTAGCTTGATAAATTAATCTTGATTTTTGCATGATAATGTATTACTGCATGATTTTGACACTTAACAATTTGGATCTAAGTAAATGTTGAGGAAAAGATCTCTAAGTGATTTTATGTATCACATTGGAGCCAGCAACCTCATAAAATAAATTCTAATCATACTAACTGTTTGCTAATTGTTAACATTCAGTCATTTGGTTAGAGATAGATGTCCTAACATTTTGGAATAACCTTTAGTTACTTCATAAAAGTAGTAGATATAAGGGAGGGCTTCAGTATAAAGACGACAGGGCTTTACTTTCTAAGAATGCAAAACCACTTAAGATTGCTGATGCATGAATAATAAAAAATTACAACTCTACTTTTTACAGTTTCGTAATTATATCTTTTATTAGCACAATGTATGAATGAATACAAACATTTAAAGAAAAGATAATGTTACCGGGAATTATATTTACTGGTTTTGTTGATTTTGGAGAAGTAGGGGATTCTGGTTGAGAAAATGCTTTATTCTGCAATATAATATTTGAAATGTTTCCTTTTCTAATCATTGATTGTCATGTTTGATTATTTAGTCATTATTTTAAAATTTGTTTTCAGGAAAGCTTCAGACGCTTGATCCACTGTTGAGGAGGTTGAAGTCGGAGGGCCATAGAGCACTAATTTTCACACAGATGACTAGGATGCTCGATGTTTTAGAGCAGTTTCTTAATTATCACGGTCACATTTATTTAAGATTGGATGGCACTACCAGAGTTGAACAAAGACAGGTAATTATTTTTTCAATTCATGATTAGCATGTCCTGAATTCAAGGAAATACTAGTTGGTGTCTTAAATGTTGATTAACGGTACGAAGTATGTCAAAGCAATTAAAATGTATTTTTATATACTGTTATTAATATATATTTTTGTGCATTTTTAGGCATTAATGGAACGGTTCAATGCGGACAGAAGGATATTCTGTTTTATTTTATCTACTCGATCTGGAGGTATAGGTGTAAATTTGACTGGAGCAGACACTGTTATATTTTATGATAGTGATTGGAATCCAACAATGGATGCCCAAGCACAAGATAGATGCCATAGGATTGGTCAAACTCGTGATGTTCATATCTATAGGTACTGGATAACATTTGAATAACTTAAATTGATGAAAAGAAAAAAAATTCTGGATTTTATTGGAAGGATTTTTTTTTTTTAATGCAGTTAATTTAACTAATTATTACTGTAATTATGTATATTCCTTCCACTTTCACACACATGCACACATATCTAGCCAAATGTATTGTTTAAAATTCTTTGAATAATTTAACTGCCACTGGTGAACATTGTTTACATACTCTGAATGTTCTTTTAATGAGGAAAGTAGAATGGAACAATCATCAACAAGTTGCATTGCTAAGCATAAAGAAGCAAAGAGTGCAAGTCATGTCACATATCCTTGCTCTTTTAATTTCACTTTGTGAAGGGGAGAAGGATTCAAGGGGTGGCAGATTAGTAATAACGATGACCTCAAAGCCGTAGCTGATATGTGAATCAAATCTGAATGACTAAAAAGCCTATTGAAAGGGATTTGATACAGAATTTGGACTGTAGGAAACATTTGAAGGATATTGTATGAAATTCTAAGAATTATATAAATACTTGGATTTTCCATAATATACATTCCTTTTTGAATATTTATTCTATAGACTACCAACATTTTTTGATAAAATTCTTAATTTTTTTTTTTTTTAAATGACATTTATTTCACCATGTATCATGTGAAGTCATTTCTTCAGTGAATGACTAGTTTTAAATCAGTAATGCAAGTGTAACATTAAAATTTCTAAAGAAAAATAAGATGCAAAGGAAGATACAGATTAAGTCCCTGTCCTAATTTAATACTTTAATCTGAAACAAAGATTTTAACAATTTGGATGTTAATTGTCTAAAAGTTTCATTTTATAATTACTTACATATCTTTCTGTGATATCATTTGCTTTTATATTGCGTAATCTCTTATTGGTTTTATTTTTTAATAGCTTACAAAACTTGTATTTCAAGAGTTAGCTTCTTATTTAGTCTTTATCTTTGCATTAACTACCATTTGATAATTACAAGAAGTTGATCCTTTCATTGAAATGTATAAAATTTCCTTATCTTCCTAACATTACAGATTAATAAGCCTGCGCACAGTTGAAGAGAATATCTTAAAGAAAGCAAATCAAAAGCGGCTACTTGGGGAAGTTGCTATTGAAGGTGGTAACTTTACCACTGCATTCTTTCATAAGGTAAAACATTTTTGTGCTTAATGAATTCTCTAAGATACTATCAGAAAACCAACAGCAAATGGTATACAAAAGATTTAAAAAAAATATTTATAAATGGAAGAAGTCTTTTGAAAAATGAAAAAAAAAGTATTAACATTGTAGCCAATATAATTTACTATCATCGCTATATTGAGTATTATTTTGCTTTGTTTCTGTCACCACAATATTAAGAAATTTTTGTGCTTTGTATATTTCATAGAAATTGCACACATTTACATCATGTCCATTACAGTCTTCTGACATTTCCAGTAAAAAAAAAAGGGTGGTGGAATTATTTGTTCCTTTTTCATTTATTTTTTTATTTTTTCACCTTCCACATGAGATCAGATATATATATTAAAAAGTTAACTGTTGCCCAAATAATAAATATTTTAAATATAAATCAATATTTTAATAATTTGTTTTCATTTCAGGCTTTTGTCAAACTTTTCTTTAAGTTGAAAATATCGAGTAATACATCAAAAACACCCAAAAAATTCACTGTTTTTGAATTTTATTAATTACAGAATATATTAAAAATTAAAAACAAAAAATAGTACACCCAGATGCTTCACAAGTTCATATTTAAATTTTCAAAATTTTAGGTGCATTAGAAAAAGAAATAAAATTTGTTTGCTGTCACCTGCATTTGCTTGTGTCAGGACCCTTAAAGCCTAAATCAAGACCTTCAGTCCTCTTTTACAGCTATATTCTTTTGAAACTTCTTTGTTCTAACATTGTTTGAACTGTGAATTTGCTTACATTTCTAATCATTCTGATAGTGCCAGTCATGCCTGTGGCATGCGGCTTT
Organism: Thereuonema tuberculata; assembly: GCA_023159025.1. Classification (NCBI taxonomy): domain Eukaryota; kingdom Metazoa; phylum Arthropoda; class Chilopoda; order Scutigeromorpha; family Scutigeridae; genus Thereuonema; species Thereuonema tuberculata. The sequence continues at coordinate 48,656,864 of JAFIDM010009631.1, read as the reverse complement.
AATCCATAGTGGCTAAGCAGCAGGAGCAAATTTTAAGATAGCCAGATGTCAAGTTGTGACATTTATAGTAGTGATTGATTTGACATATCTACTTGCTATTGTTGTGTGGCATAATATTTAAGTGTGTGTGTATATATATATATATATATATACACACAAAAAAAAAAAAAGGGGGGGGGGGGGGGATTTCCTGTCAAAATTGAATTTTTGAATTTTGGACAATTTCGTACTTTGAGGAACCAATCAGTGTTCTTTACTGGAGTTACGAATCAAAATCGGGAATAATTGCAAAAAGATCAAAATATATTGAAGTTGATTGTAGATGCATTATGGTCTAAAGATAATAAAAGATTTAATAATATAGAATAGTAAGATGAAGTAGATTTTTGGTAACTACTTTTTAGTATCAGTAAATAAAGTTGTACTAAAGATTATACTCAGAGATTTATTACTTTTTTGTTTAATACAAATTGAAGATTTCTTATTTAAACTGAAATTGTCTCATTAATTCAGGAATTTCTGTCAATATAACTAGGTTTGTAGATAATTAAATGTATATTCTTTGTAAATAATGCGTTTCAGAAATTGATGAAAGTCCTGTTTTATTATAATCTCAACTTCCATTGTAGTTGTAGTATTGTTGATTAATTTAGTATAAATTATAATTTTTAAATTAATTTCTTCCTTCTCAGTATTGATTTTATTTCCTTTGTCTTCATAGTATTTTTAGTTTCTATTAGACTATTAAATAAACAATAGTTGAAATTCAGAAGAAGATTGAAAGATGTTTTATTGACTTTAAAAAAAATTAAAAATTTATTTATATAACCATTAATTTGGCTATAATGTCTTGAGGATGCAATTTCTCTATTTTTACATTTGTTTTCCCAGAAACTTGCTGGATATATTCATTGTTAGTTATTTGTAATTATAAATATTTTATATTTAAAGTAAAAAAGTAAAGTTAAAGAAAGGGAACTATAATTCGGTTTGACAATAAAAGTAGGAATGTTTCAAAAAATACATCTTCATATGAAGTTTTTCTGCAAATTTGGTATTTTTTTATTAATTGTTTAAGTGACTTTCCAAGTTTTTATAAATTCTAATAGTAAGCCTCCAGGTCATTACAATTCTTCTACTTAGTATACAATAAATGAGGAGCTCAAGGGAAAAACGATCCAAGTCCAAATTAATTGTATTTGTGTATTATTAATTTGAAAGTTTAAAGATTCTTAAAATCCTTCGAGACACATTATTGTACTATGAAGTAAGTATTTTAATAAATCCCATTAAAGTTCAGATCTATTCAAAAAGTTGTTATTTTTGATGCTTTATAAAAGCTTTTTGGGTTTGTTTAATTTCAGATGCGAAAAATTTCATTTTTTTTCTTTAATATTAAAAGTTTTGGCATTAAATGTGATAAATAACTTGTAGCAAATCCATCTATTTGTTACTCTTGGTAAGCCAATAAATCCATCTCTGCAATCTTGTTTTCCTCGGTTATCAGGAGATTTGTTTGGTCGTCTTCGTTGTATGCTCTTCATAGTAATCATGCCACTCAAAAAGCCATCTTTGTTTGCATGGGAATTAACTTATTGAATAATATATGCTTTTTTTCAGCATCAGGCACTGTCGAAAAACATATGTTTCTTGTGCATTTACAGGATGGCCCGGATACATGTGACTTTACCCTCTCATTCCTTACAATTTTCTTCACTTTTGGGGTTTCTCTGTTACCTCAGTATATTCATCGAAATTATGGCTGTCGATTTGTTCAGTTTTTAGTGTTAATGCAAACAAATTAGACTATTTTAAGTAATTCTAAATGAGCAAGAAGAGTCGATTTAAAGAAATAATTTATATTAAACATATTAAACTATATGAATTATTTGTTTTATTCCTGAAATGGGCACCACGATTATTCTTTTTTCTTATTTCAGAATAATATGGTCTTCCAATGTTATTTAAACATCTTGGTGGCATGTTGGCTTTTCAAAAGTTGAAATCAAAATAAGGGGATTTCCTGTAGTTGAAAACCTTTGATTCCATTAAACCAGAGATAAATTAGTTACTAACATAATTTGTATTGGAAGTACTGCAATTTAAGGTCACATTTGCCATCTACACTTTAAAAATCCAGAAATGGTTTCCTTTCGGCCATGTATGAAGGATTGTTACTATGCTTTCTGAGAATGAACTACTGACTTTGTAATTTCCATTTTCTTAAGCAATTCCTGATCCAAAAGTTCCTCAATATTACTGGGTAACTCTGCTTTACTATCTGAACCATCTCCTTCATTTATTTCTGACTAAAAGTATTTTCTAAATTCTGAGAGTTCCAAATATAACTCCATGCTTTGTTTTTGCTTTTCCCCCGCATTCCTTTTGTAACTGAATTTCTTCTTGTTTTTACACTTTTGAAAGGATTAGCCAATCACAGATGACCTACTTGACAATTTATAAGCGCACTACTAGAAATGATGCAACTTAGCCTTCTGCCCTTGCATCCTTTAAAAAAAAAAAAATCACACATCACTTTAATGTGTGTCCTGATGATTTAATTGTTGTGTATATTGTATCGTGTTCTTTAACTATGTAGTTCATGCTTGTCTGTTTCACAACTCAACTGTAAATACACACACACACACACTTTGACTTGGTTTTTTATCCCTTACCATTGAAAAGAATGCTGCTTTGTGATTAAAAGGATGCTGCTTAATTTTGGTTTGTATTAAAAAAATTGGGTGGTCATAATTTGAATGTATTTAAAAATTAAAAAGTAATTGTGAAATTGCTTCATCAACAGTCACTGTTAAAAATTAGAAAAATTACAGATTTTTGTGTAATATTCAAGAATGCAGTTGTGTTGTTTTGTTTTCCATTGTAATTGTTTTAAATTTTTAATTTTTTTAACTTGCATCGCAATTTCTGCAAAGGGATATAATGAGTAGAGAAATAAATTAAGAAATTAAAAATGTTCTGATTTGACTGTTTAATATGTAAAGACTGGGAAAAAAAAAAAAAAACCATAATAATATATAAAAATACTTATATTTAAAAAAGGATTTAATTTGAATTAAAAATGGCTTTACATGTTTCATAATTTACACGTTATGTTTTAAAAAGCCTAACAGATTTGACTGTTAGGAAATTTTGTATTGGGGGGAGACTTTGAAGACTTGTCATAATAAAAAAGTAGTTCTAATTTTGAACCCCTGACCTTATTATCTTAAAATTTGCTTTCAGTTTTTATTTATTGACAAGTAATATTTATTGAAATGTTTGATTGTTTACTGCTATAATTTTACTATTTCTATTAACAGCATACCATCCAAGAGTTATTTGATGTCAATTTTGAAGAGATGACTAAGGAGAACACTGTGAAGAAAGAAGTTGGAGAGGAAGTTAATGGAGATAATGAAAACATAACCACAGCTCAATTAGAAATTGTAAATATTAATTATCATTGCTTGTTATTATAAATTCATAACAATAAATGGATATTTTAATTCTTACAATTAAAGTTGAGTTTAATGAAAAGGTGAAAAAACAAACAAAAAAAACTGAAATTTGAATTAATAATAAAATACCTACAATCAGATTTAGTTCTTTGTGATGTTTTAGTTTGCTGTGATAAATTGTACTTAAAACTGATTTTACTATGTAGATAGCTCTGCCTAGTTTCTAGTAGAAGTTGTGGATTTTTTTTTGGTAGATGAATTATGTTTCAGTTATCTTTTTAATCTGTCCGTAACTGTCAAGTCTGAATATATTCCTACAAATGTCTGGTTCTAAATATGAAGTTCATAAATTTTAATTTTTTACTTTCCTTTATAGAAAGATAATCAACTCCCACTTATTAATATTAGGCATTTTTACAAAAAGAATATCACCAGTAGTACTTTATTTCATTGTTAAAGTGGTCTTTCCTAAAAGACTTCATAAATAATTGTGAAAACCTACACATCAGTTTTAGGAAGATAAATTTATCATCACCCTTAGAATAAAAATATTTAATAAATTAAGTTAATTTTTTTTCATACTACACATTTCAGAAAGAAAAAAAAAAAAAAAACATTGAAAAGTGTGTATGTATGTATGTATGTACGTAAATGATTGTTTCTAATAAGATATCCAGATATTAGAATTTAATATAGAAAATAAACATTTTAAATCTCCATTATATTTTTACTCTGACTATTTTATGTGTGAGATTTGGCACACATTAACAGATGGATATAATTTACAACTGCTGCAACTTTCAAGTACTTAAATTCTATAGTTTTGTTACACCTGAAAAATTAATAACATGTTTAAAAATGGCATCCCAGGGAAAATGAACTTAAACCTAACATAATTTTATGCTTATAACAGATAGTCAATGTGACCACCACCTGTTGACAAATTTGCCCTGAGCCATTTCATCCCTTAGGAGATGTACTTCGGAACCTCATCTAAAGTGATACCCTCCCATGCTCTACTGATTTTTCTCCTCAAGTCCATTGGATTATAGTCTGGGGACTGAGGCATCCATTCACCCTTTTGATGAAATTAGGGATTTCTTGCTCTAAATGATTGTGGGGCACTTCTTGTATGGGAGGGTTTCCTGGAAGCAACTAAGCAATCGATGATTTATATTTCTAACTTGAATATATGTTTGTAATTCTTGATGTTTGTTTTCTTTTTTTTTTTTTTTACTTTCTGCTGCTTTGTGGCATAATTTTGTAATTTAATTATTTAATTATAATTTTATAATAATTTTGTGGCATTTAAATAAGTAAATGAATAAACAGTCTTGCTGGAAAAGTAGTCCTCATCCTAGTAAAGTCGATGACAATCGGGCAGTAACTAATTATCTAACAGGTTGATGTAGCTCTGAATTAACTTTAATATACATACATTACATACATATATTACATAATTTTGTTTATTAAGCTTGACTTAAGTGTTGTAAATTTATTTCAAAATATTCCGCAGGATGCTGTTTTTAGGTTTTTTTTTTTTTTTCCTATAACACAGCTGTAGAACCTATGTAGTTGAAGCAACAGCAATTATAGTTTATCCGTTACCTGTTAATGTGTGGGAAATTTCAATTGTATACAATTTAAATGGAAGTTACTAAACTTTGAATTAAGTATTATATCATAACATCATTACCTTGAAAATAATCCTCTTTATTATTCTTACCAATATTTCATTTCTTTTACCAAGAAACTTCTTCAGGTTATGAGGAAAAGAAAAAAGTAGCTTTTGGATATATATAAAAAAGCACATGGAAAACAAAAGAAAATAATTGTGGCATCTAAATTTGTGTATTTTGAACAAATATTAAGAGAGGAATGTTTGTTGTTTTTATTATTCAACAAAGTTGAATAAATTTTAATGAAGCTTTGTGTTAATTAAGCACAATATCAGTTATTGTGTTATTATTATTGTAAATTTAAGTTTCAAATTTGTATTCGTAATGGAATTATGAAGTCTTAGAGGAAGGAGAAAGCTTTTCTTTTCGTCATAACCTGAAGTTTCTTGTTAAAAGAAATGAAATATTGTTAAGAATAATAAAAATGATTTTCAAGGTAATGATGTTATGGTATAATACTGAAACATCTATAAACTTTGAATTAAGTAGTTTTCTTGACCACCCAAGATATATATTTCAGTGAAAATTCTAATCTTCCTATTTTGTAGCCATTGTTATTTTGAACTGCATAAAAAGCTGTTAATTTCACGATATTAAAAGCTTTCGTGCCATAAGCTGGAATTGGTGAAATTTCTTAGTGTGTCAGTTCTTATTATGAACTGACAAAATACAACCCTTGATGGATATTTTCAGTTATGGAATTGTCTGGTTTCAGCTATTGACAATTCAAATGTTACCATAATGATTCTTCATTGATACTGACTGATGGTTTTTAATCAGAAGATTACTTTAATTGACTAATTTTGTTTGTTTATTCATTCATTCATTCATTCATTCTTTCTAGGCTTTGGCTCAGGCAGAAGAAGATACTGATGTTCAAGCAGCTAAAACAGCTAAGGCAGAAGCAGCTGCTGAGTTAGCTGAATTTGACGAATCCATTCCTTATGAGGGTGATTATAAAGTTGAAGATGAAATGTCTAAAGTTGAAGAAGAACTTGGAGCTTTAACTTCTCAGGTAGTTTGGGAGCTTAGCTGTTGTAAATTGACAAATAAACATGCAGATAAAATTACTTGCTTGTTTGAGTTTAATGACAAAATGTGGTTTATTTATATTAATAAAATATTCTTTCTGACACTGATTTTTCTTTTAGCTGGCAATCTTACTGGTTCTCTTGCATTCATTACATTCCAAGATAGCAGGAAATTTGAAAATTAAGATGTTGCATGGATATTATTAAATTTAAGTTCTTGTTACAATTGTTTTTTAAAGCTATAATTCCTCCACATAGCATTGAATAATAGAATTGTTTGCAAATTCTGCAAACAAGCCCTGTAATAATAATCTGCATAATTGAATATATTATTCACAATGACAAGCATCAGTTTCCAATTATTATTCCATGTATTTTAGGATTTTTAATGCCACTTTGTTTTTAGTGGCTCCTCCTTTTTTGCATGCAAGGAAAGATAAGATTGTGGTCTTCAAATTTCAACTATTGCGTCCAGCCATAAAAATACTTCCATTTACGTTTATGAATTTTATTTTAAATAAAAAAAAATTATAATTGTACATTAGTCTCTTATATATTCACCATTGTTTGCAATAACTTGTTGCCATTTATTAGGGAAATCTTTGATTCCATCTGTTTTGACGTGAAAAAGTTCTCAAACCTGGTCTTCATTACAGAACTTCTTCTCTAATAAAGAGGTTTGCAGTGATCTGAAAAGATGATAATCTATAGGCGAGGCCAGGCAAGTATAGTGAGTGAAGTAGAACAGCCCAGCCAATCTCCAAAATTTCTTCTTGTGTTAGTCTTAATATGACAAAATTTAATTTAAGAAATTAGCAAGAAAGGAATTTAGCATGAGGCAATTCTTTGATAAGATTCGCCCTTTTTAATTTGTATAAAATTATTTTCAATTCCGTGCTAGTGAATGAAGGAAGATCACAGAATTCCATGTGAACGATGGCCATTATCATGAAACCTTGAAAAAAGCTTTTTTAAAATAATACTCCGATATATTTTGAAGCATAAAATGTATGTCGGTGTAAAATTTTTCTTTCAAAAGATAATCTCATTGATGTAAAAACAAATTTATAATTGCCATTCAGTTCAAGTGAAGATTAAATTGGCAAGTGGCTAAGAACTAGAGGTTGGGGATGTCTAACTTGATAATACAGATACCATTCCAAGATGCATATCTTTGCTACAAAAAGTAGTATATTAAGTTTGGCACTTTTAAAAGGTAAATTCCAATTAAAAGAAATTATCATTTCAGATATTTCGTAATTCCTCAAAATACTTTTTTGTTCAGGCAAAGACCTCCATATTTTTTATAATCAGATAATTTAGTTTCAAAGTCATCATTTAATTAACGTCAAAAGTTGAGTTAATATGGAGTCTGCACATTCGATAGTGTTTCAACCACATAAACTATTTTGAAACAATTGAAAAGTGTTGCAAAATCATGGTCCTCGGTTTTTTGTGTAAATTGATAGGCATTGGGATCAATCCAAGAATGCCACAACAGCTATGGTGGTTGAATTAACAGGTATTTCAACCGCAAATATTAGACTTTTCAGTGAATTCAGGCAATGGTAGCAAGTTTCAACCGCTGGGGTAACAATCTTCAGAGGTAATACCCAAACAAGGCTACAAATTTACAACAACTTTACAGTAGCCTGCAGAAATAATAATGGAAGTTGTGATAAATATGAAGGATTTAGTATAATGGAATTGTAATGTCCTTGCTAATTGAGTGCAATGATATCCAACAATGGTGTTATAAGTATTTGAGTCAACTGTTATTACAGTTTTCAAGGAGTCTATTTATTACACTTGGATAGATTTTGGCCATAAGAAAATGGCAAATTGGTAAGACTGGAAAATCCATCTGGAAAAGGCTTATCGGCTAGTAATTCTCCACACAGGTAGTAAATAAGGATTTATCGATAGAGGATTCAATATATTTGGAGCTCAAAGAAAACGTGGAGGGGACTATTGTAGAGAAATGAATAATAATTCTTATTATGATAAATTGCTTCTCTGTCAGCTGCTTCCACATACTGAGCATTATTGTCTTGTATAATGCACCCAAATCACAATGGTGTATGGAGACAATTTAATCAAAAAGGAAAGCAGACATTCAAGACTGGCTAATTGGGGAGGAGGGGATTCCTTGGAGAGAAAATATGTTGAAAGTGGAAATCCTATCTGTAGCTTTCATCTTAAAAATGAGGCTTATGGCCAGTATGAGAAGTTCTGGAATCATTTAGTGGCAGAGCTAGCTAAAGAATTGACTTGCCATAGCTTAAAAAAAAAAAAAAACTAGTACAGATTTGACAAGAAAGAAACATTAATCAGCATGCCCTTAATCTTCCTCTTATGTAGAGAGCCGCTTTCAGATAATTTACACCACTGGTCGGCAATCTTTTGTTGAAAGAGGGCCAAATATTTTACGTGGGGATTAGTGCAGGCTGTACTTGGGCCATATGTCGTTACAGTATAGTATACTGAGTACACCTACATATATATTTATAAATATATTTTATGTATATCTTGTATATTGAGACGCCTTGTGGGCTGCACCAAAACGCCTCGGGGGGCCGCATGCGGGCCGTGGTTTGCCGACCACTGATTTACACCATTACTCTGTAATGCGTAAACCATGGTAAATGTAAAAAAGAAATTGCATTCTTATATGCCCATCTGGAAATGCCAAGCAGGTAATTGAACCATACTACATAGCATTATTTCTAACAAGATGACACACAATCTAAATTGTGAATTCAGTGCCCTTTTCCGAGATAAAAATACACAGAGTACTTCAAAAATAAATATGGGTTGGGGAGCCAACACCCTCAGCAATTTTGAAATATTTGACATTAAAGTTTATTGATTTACAAGTTTTAGCTTATTAACTGTTGTTCTATTTTCACTGAAAATGTAACCAAAAGCAGAAGATCCAGGATTCAGTTCTGTAGTGAGTCATTTTTAAATTCCATTTCTTTTAAGATAATGTAGCTCTTTCCCCCCCTCCCCCCCCCCTTTTTTTTCTTTTAGACCCTTAATCTAGATGCCATGCAACATCTTGAAAATTGTATTTAAGCATATTGCTTTAGTGGTGCTGGAAAGTGAACTCCTTAGAAATTTAAATCCATCTAATTTTTGGACTTTTATTTAAGTCTTAATATTTTTTTGTACGTATCCATTTTAAAATTTAATGTATGAAAATAAGCAAGCTTTTTAGTTATATGCAACAGTCTTGACACCTTCAAAATTCTTCTGTCGTATAGTTTCTTTTCCATTAAATCTGGCATAAGTGTTATCCCGATATTGAGAAATTTTTGCAGATTATCCTTTTGTTATAATATACTCAGAACTTTGGACTTCAGATTTTAAACATCCTTCCAATCTGAAGGATTGGAAATTATTCATTCGTTTCAGATCATTGGGTTTTTGATATCCTTAAAGTATTTGAAGTTGTTAGGCAATCTACATTTTGATTTTGTATGCTGTAAAATTCTTCTTGCTTCTCTATTGCTCTGCATATATTTTTTTTTTGTTTACTACTTTATTTCTATGTTCTTGTTTCTTTGGATTTTACTTTCTTACTTACTAATATAATACAGACATTGTATATTCAATAAGTTCACCAATAAGAGTATATCTTATAATTTAAAATCTTTGTTAAATAATGGAGTTTCTTTGAAATAATTTGCATTTTAAATGACTGAGGTATAAATTTTTTTATCCCCCAGTTGACACCAGTTGAAAGATATGCAATGGCTTTCTTGGAATCCATTCAAGAACCATTTTCACTTGAGCAGTTAAAGCAAGCTGAGGTAAGCCAATAATTCTAAATATAAATTAAAATATATTAAGTGCTTGCTAATATATATTTAATTATAATGTACTTAATAAATCAAAATAATTAAATTGTAACTGTTAAAAAAATGTAAGTAATATTCTAAAATTGCAGTTTAATTTTGTGAAATATGCTGAAAACTATCTCAAAGACTTAGTTTGCAGTTATGAAAGAAGGTAAAATAACTTTTCGATTTACTATTGTACAAGATGTCTAAAATTAGTAATAGGTTGTATGAAAACCGGGAATTATCAGGGAATTTTGTTATTCTGGAAAAAATCAGGGAATTATCAGGGAATTTTTCAATTACTTAAAATCAGTTAAATTTAGGATCTTTTGCCAAGTGCAAGCTTCTATCTTACGGGAGCATTCAAGGTCACGCGTCACGTCGATCTCCTCCTCTTTCCCTCCGGAAAGAAAATAAAGTAAAATAATAATAATGAATTAATATTAATAATAAAGTAAAATACATTTTGGCTAAAACTGAGAAGAGGGTACAAGCCAATTGCAGTGTTCGGAAGGATACGTGGCGGAGCGATCCGAACCGTTATTTCCATTAATTAGCCTTAGAAACAACTTACATGCTAATGAGTTCCGAAGAACGAATCGTTGATTCCGATTAGCTGTGGATTAGAGAAGTTAGGTCTCCTCAGCTGTAGGATGTATCTTTTGGTAAATTTCGAAAAATTTTTGGCCCTTTCTAATTTTTTTCCGATTTGGAAAATAGTTCCAAAAGCGGCCATTACCTCGAAGGCTTGTACCCTCATCTCCGGTTTTACCGAATTCAATTTCATTGTGTGTGTAATATAGTATATGTAGCATACAGGAGCGGCCCTAGGTATTTTTCAAGTGTAAGCAAACAACTTTTTGGCGCCCCCTCCTCCCTCATAACTCAACCAAGCAATCAGAGCATTTTTATCAAATTGTAATTTTGACCAAATTTGAAAGGTAGAAGGTAACTTATTACAACACATTGATTTTCTCTTGTCGTAAACTATATTCACCGCGGACGCCTATGTTGCGGAGGGCACAAGCCCCCCGTGTCGCGGCGCCACCCGTGGCCGCGTACTTCGCTTATACCTCGGGCCGCCCCTGGCAGCATATTTTGTAAAAGCTCATTAAAATATACTTTTGTATCATTCATGAAATGTCAATATGTACAATTTGAATTTATTTCAGAATGCCTGTATTGCTTTCTCAGTAGAATAGCATTTTTTGCTTATAATTCTTTTAGTATACTTATAGTAAATATTTACCAAGTAGTTAAAATCATGGAATTTTTCTCTTATGCTCAGGGAATTTTAAAAGAAATTGTTCGTGAAATCAGGGAAAAATCAGGGAATTTTTCTCTTATGCTCAGGGAATTTTAAAAGAAATTGTTCGTGAAATCAGGGAAAAATCAGGGAATTTTTTTATTCAGATTTTATAGACACCCTGAAAAAAATAAATATTAAAATCAATAAATGAAACCTGCTATACATAATTAGAAAAATTCATTCTACAGTGATTATCCTTAGTGGATGGCATTAAATATAAACGAAATTCAAATTTGTCAATACAGAAAATACCAAAGCAGTATTACAGTAACAGTCAATTCGAGCCACAAATTTATTGCAAAAATTTGAGATAGGAAAGAGATATACTACATGTTGATGGATATAGTTTTGAACTTAGGTATTGTAAATATAGAGTGGAGGTTTACATGGGAAAGATTGAACACGCCATTTTCTGATAATGGAAGGAGCAATAAAATAATCAACGCTATTGGCACACACACAAAAAAAAAAACCTGCATCAGTTATGTCAACAAACTTCTGAATCGCAAGTGGAAGAAAAAACAACATCCACCGTACGTGAGCTCAGTGCCAAACTTACCATATCACCAGCGACAGTTTCAGACACCTTGCAGCTGTGGGCAAGGTTAAATAACTAGTTACCTCGGTTCCACACGAACAGCAGCAGACGGTATCTGGAAACATGCGTTGCCCTTCAAACACGTGAGGCTAGTACCCCCTTTCTGCATCGGATCCTTACGGTTGATGGAAAATGGGTTCTTATGTCAACAGAATACGAACAGCACAGTGGCTCAGTAAAGGGGAACCACCGAAAATAATGTCCAAATCTGACTTGCATCCATCGGTTCTGATCTGTGTGGTGGACTGCCAAGACTGTGGTGCATTTTGAGATTTTGTCGCATGCCAAACAATCACTACTGCCGTCAGATGGACAAATGTCACCAGAAATTATGCAACAAATTATCATCTCTCGTTAATCCTTTGGGTCCAATACTCCTGCGTTATGAAGCACCACCACGTGGGGCAATGCCTTGGGGTTCGATATCTCCCTCGCCCTCCGTATTCACCAGACTTAATTTCCTTAGACTTTCACTTGTTTTGCCATTATACAACTTCTTGAGGGGGAAATGGTTCACTAACCAGGATGCTGTGATTCATGTCGTTAGCAATTTCTTAGACCACTGTGATGCTAGCGTCTGCCACTGTGGCATTTTTGCACTGAAAACAAATTGGGCACAGTGTATTGTTGCCAAAGAAAGATATGTTTCTGAATAAAATGTACTACTTTGTCTGTTACTGCTGATTTTTTTATTTGTGCCAATAATAATGAAACAACCCAATACTTTGTCCCATGGGAACAAAAAAATTTAAGTTACAAAAAGAACATTTCTGAATAGATATGAAGTGTTTCAGAAATAGAACAGCATATCTGACTAAGTGTACATTTAATCTTTATGGTTTACCAAAAGCTTTTTTTCTCACTTCACATTAAAATTTTATCTGGAAAAATTGTTTTGTAAATTTTGTGGATTGTGGAATATACTGTTTTTATAACATTGCAATTTTTATATTTTAGCTCATGGAAGAATTTTGTAATGGAGCAATGGCCTTTGTTTTGTTCTATTTTATTTGATTGGCCTTTATTTTTATTTTGCTTGGTGAGGCTTGGTGAAACTGATATTTCATCTTTTTTGACATGTGGTAGCTTACTCAACTAAAGTTACACCACTGATTTTTTTTTTCCTTTCTTTTTTTTTTTTTTTTTTTTTTTTATTAATTGTATATCTTAATATACAGAGTCCTTCAGAAAAATATATACACACTTTAAAGAACAAAAACTATCTGTTATGTGTTTGTTTTACATGTAAATGTTGATCACAAGTGTAGTACTGCCCTCAGTGAAGCACATGCTTGCTTTAAATGTCCAAAAGGTTCGCTGATGATGTCCAGACATACAATGCAACGACGAACGGTTGCCGCAGCTGCGGCGGTCAATGTCTCAATAGAGATCGCTGTAATTTCCCGGTGAAGATCCTCCACCGTGCGCAGCTTCTGTCGATAGACTTGATTTTTCACAGTTCCCCAGAAGTAAAAGTCCATAGGGGTTAGATCTGGCGACAGTGGGGGGAACTCAATGTTCCCTCTTCCAATCCAAAGTCCTTGCAGATTGTCATTCAGGAAAGCTCGTACGGCTAGGTGGTAGTGAGGTGGCGCCCTGTTCTGTTGGTAGAATACCTCATCATCATCTCTGTAAAGAGCACGTACACCTGATAAAATTGATGTGCATAACATTTCCAGGTACACTTCTCCAGTGACATTACCATCAAAGAAAAAGGGTCCTACTAAGCCCTTAGATGATAGTCCACACCAAACATGAATCCCTGGTAGATTATCCACATGAACATGTGGATTTTCTGTTGCCCAGTAGACGCAGTTATGCCAATTCACTGTTCCGTTAAGTTTATACTGGGCCTCATCTGACCATACAACCTTCGTTACAAATTGTTCGTCTTCCGTTACCATTCTTTGGCAGAATTTGGCAGTCTTGCGTAGCAGACTTCTTTGGAGAGGTAACAAACATTTCCAACACGACAGCCAATGAAGCAGGACTTATAGCTCTACATGGTCTGCCCTGCCTTCCTTTGTGAAAATCACAAATCGTTCCATGCGCCTCAAACTTGTCAATAATGCGTTTAATTGTTAGGCAGGTTGGGGGTGCAGTTTCAAACTCCCGCCTTCACTGACGCTGCACTTCAACAGCGTTATGAAACCTGAAAAACCACTTCAGAATGCATTTTCACTGCTCGAACGTCAAGCGTGCTCCAGTCATTACGTTTTCTCACTATCGGGATGAAACTACTGCTGCCATCTGATGATCAAAAGACATACTACAACATATGCATAATATCAGTATCACGCTAGAGTCTGGCGAGTGTAATAAAATAAAATGTTATTTAAGAAATTGCAAGAAGAAAAAATATTGTTTTAATAAAAATTCAGATATGAAAATCCAAACATTTCATTATTAATTTTTTATTTTATTTTAATTTTTGTGAAAGGATATTTTTAATTGATCAGGTAGAATAATTATTTTTGAAAATTCATCCAAAAAATAAAATTTGAAAAAAATAACATGTATTGGAGTTGTGGATAAGAATCACTCATCCATTTACCAACACAAGACATACAACTAATTTTAATCAGGAAATTTAAGATGTACATGCTACATTGAGTTGAACCATGCTGTGAAATAATAATAAAAAAATGTCTGTCTGATTCTCATTTACCTGAATTTCATAAAACTAATATACACTCGAGTGCACGGAAATCGACTCAAGCTGAAATGCAATCGTGAAACTTAAATATTCGCAAATTTTCGATCTACAATACTTTGAAAACTACAAGTAATAAAATAAAAAATATGACATTTATGTTCACATAACACTGATAATATGATAAGTTTTTGAGATATGCCGGTAATTGGTGGATAGGGTATGAAGTTTACATGCATGGCGGTAAGTAAACTATTCGGAAACATGTGAAATTATTGTGTACGCAAGACTTCCATATTTCCTTTCATGAATGTAAATTATTCTATTGGAATCTTATCGTCATTATTACTCCATAAAGATGGATACAACAACCGAGGAAGTGGCACACGCAGTAATGCAGTGTCTTACTACAGCAGGGTCACACTCAATGATATGTCGCACAACTGTTGCATATGTGGCAGTCAGCTGTATCATGAGTCTTATCGGAGATTCCAGGAGACTGGTGCCTTTCATCAGAGACCGGGTTCTGGTGGACATCAAGCTGCAAGAGATGACCGATTTATTATTAGCACTGCACTACGCAATCGTAATTTTAGTGGAATTCAGGTCCAACAAGAGCAGCACCGTGTACATGGGATAGCTGTCAGTGGCTGAACAGTCAGAAGTAGACTACAGGAAGGAAATTTGACCCCTCATAGGCCTCCAACAGGACCATTTCTGACCACGGCTCATTGGCAAACCTGCCTTCAATTTGCTCGCGATCATATTGATTTGACTGTAGTGGAATGGGTTCAGTGTTGTTCTCTGACGAAACTCGAATATGCTTAAATGGCAATGACAATGAAACCATGTCTATTGAAGGCCTGGTGAAAGTGTTGCGCAATGCTGCTTCCAGGAAACAGTCTGTTATGGAGGAGACTCCTGCATGCTATGGGCAGGCATTTCACTTGCAGCCGAAACTAAAGTGGTGTTTATAGACCCTGGACCCACAGAAGACGGGTTGACGGCTCGCCGGTATATAACTGATGTGCTACAACAATATGTATTGTAAACTGAATTTGTCCGAGAAAACTTCATTTTCATGCATAACAACACGAGGCCACACACCACTGTTGCTGTTCGGGATTATCTGTATGCAGATGGCCTGCGCGTAGTCCTGATCTGAACCCAATCGAATGTCTTTGGGACCTCCTTAAGAGAAGTGTTCATTTTAGAAATCCAGCTCCAGAAACAATTGAGTTGAAGAGGGCATTAGAAGAGGAATCAAACAATATTGCACGTTCTAAGTTCATGAAAGTGATCCGATCATTGAGACGCCGAATGGAAGCTGTTATCAGAGCTCGAGGTGGCAACACCATGTATTGACTTGCAATAAATGCTAAATTCAGCTCAATTTGTGGCCTTGTCTTTGTAATGAAATGAATGCTTTTGGTACTACACCTTTCCTACATTACTGTTTTCTTCATATTTTTTACAAAATGCATTCATAAGTTCTGCGTGTCACATGAACGGGAATGGCATATTCCTTGTTATTTTATTACTTGCAGTTTTCAGACGATCAAAAATTTGTGACAATTTAAGGTTCGCCATTGTATTTCAGTTTGGTCGATTTCCCTTGCACTCGAGTGTGGAAAAGTGAAAATCTGTAAGTTTGTATGTCATTCAATCACACCTCAATGGTGCAACAGATCAGAATGAAGTTTTGCCTTCAGGTAGTCTTGACACGGAGAATGAAATAGGCTACTTTTCATCCCTGTCGATCAAGTAGTTCCTGTGGGATGAATGAAAAAGTCCCAAAATGAAAAACTTCCCAAAGCTGTTGATAGATGGTGCCACCGCAGTTTTAAATTGAGTGTGTTTAAGAACATTCTGAGCAGTTGCGGAACAGCATTAACTCACGAGTTGCCTGATAATTCTATTAAGCAAGGTATATTGTGATAAATATATATGGGTAATTAGTACATTGGATATTGTTTATAATTTAAACTTTAATTTAGAATATAACATAAATTTCTAGTGATCATGTGATTTTTTTTTTTTACTAACTGCAGATTTCAAGTGATAAGGGTGTGGAGAAGGCCACAAAGGGCACCTCAGTTTTAAATCGAATGAGTTTAAGGAGATTTTTTGCAGGCGCGGAACACGATTAACTCACGAGTTATCTGAGAATTCGATTAGACAATGTATAAATATACAATACAGAGAATTAATACATTGGATATTTTTTTAAAAATTTGAACTTTTATTTAGAATTTAACATTAATTGGCAATGATCACGTAATTTTTTACCAACTGGGGAAATTTTCAAGTGATTGGGGTGTGGAGAAGGCCACAAAGGACTGGGAAGTCTTATATTCTTCGATCTCAATATTAATTTGCTAAATAAATCGAGCATTTTTTTTTTTTTTTTTTAGTTACATATGCAAGGCTTTCGGAGTGAATTGATGATAGCCGTTTAAGTTATCCATAAATTTAAAATGCTGTGAACAATTTATTTTATAAGGTGGGAAAAAGAATGGAACCTCCAAGAATAAATTAAAAAGCAAGAAAACACATTAAAAGTAAAGGAAAAGAAATTCATGTGCCAGTCTCCACCGGCCTCAAATGAATTTTCTGTAGGCATCAAATTAAAAAAAAAAATAAAACCCTTAAAAATTATTAAACACATTAAAAATGGACCTAGTGCTTATCAGTGCAAAGCAACATCTCCAAACAGCTCTTTCTCGGTAATTTGCCGATCATCAGCGGAGAGTAGCCACATAAAACCCCTAGGTCCAGTTACGGAGGTGGGTAATTAGTTAAGGTGGGAAAAAGAATGGAATCTCCAAGAATAGATAAAACGCCTCCGAGAAACAGCTGTTCGGAGATGTCGCTTTGCACTGATAAACACTAGGTCCATTTTTAATGAATTTATTTTTTAATCAGTGAAAATTATTGTCCTGACATGCCTCTTGATAATGGTTTTGTCTATATTTTTGTACCCCATGTGTATTTGTTATTTAACTTTCCATATTTTCCCCCCAATTTTATGTTTCTGGTAGAGGTTCTTTGATATATATCGTTGTTTAATTAGGGATGTTAACTCCACATGCATCGAATATATTAACTCTTTAGTCATTTGAACAGAAACATATGTTTACATGATGATTGCCATGATTGCATGCAGTACAGCAGCAGAAATCATAATTTTAGAGAATACATAATTACAGAAGCAGCCGAAAACTTCAGCTTTAGTTGCAAGAACTTCAATTGCTGAAGACGAGTAACAGTAATAGGAAGAATAATTATGAATTTTTTTTTTGTTTCAGTAATAATTTCATGGTATATTTTTAAGTGTTATTTTGCAATTACTATAAATAATACTGCATTACAGTTTAGTGTACAATGAAATAAGTACTTTGTATTCATGTGTGTATTCACTTCCATATAAATTCAAAATTTGTAGTTGGTGTGGAATGTATCTTCTACATAATACATTAGTTCAGTTGAAAATAGATGTCTGATAGATGCTGTTATAAGTAATATTTTTAGGAGTATAGCTACTATGTATATCAAGGACATATTTTGTTATATTAAATGGTTTTTATTTCAGGTTTAAGATTTTAATTTGAATTGTCGTTTGTAGGGGGGAAAATAAAGTTTGACATTGTTTTCTTTTCAGCTTGTTGTTTTTTATATTTTTTTTTAGAATAGCTTTTATTTTTGGTTTGAGTTATTTTTGTTTTATTTATTTATTTTCTTTGTATATTTTGCAATTTTTGGTTTGACTTGCAGGACCCATCTTCCTTTATATGTGGGAAGGATGTGTTTTTAACAGTTTAATTTATTTGAATTTTTTTGTATTTTGCTTATGTGTTATGTAAATTTATACTCTTACTTGTAACAATTGCTTAATTTGAAAACATTGTCTACATGCTGTTTTTAAATAATTCCACCAGAAATTGATTAGAAATTCAAAAATAGCCAGAATTTTTATGTAATTAAGTAATTAGGTTTTTTTAATGAAAAACTTTACATAGTCATATTTATTTTAAATTTGAAATTGTGAAGTTCTAGAGTTTTAATATGATAGAAATATATCAATTTAGATTTGATGGATAATGACTTCAGTTTAACCTTCATGTGTAGATTAAAGTTTTAACAATCTTTATTGCTTATACATGTAATAGGCTTAACACTAATTTATATAGGATTTTATTTTAGAAAGGGAAGTAGTAAGGTCCTTTATGGAAAAATCAAATAGAAATTAAAAATTTTCAGAAAAATGGGTGCAAGAGCTAAAACATACGCATGGTTTTAGTATTCTGATCTAGATCAGCAGACTGTCCGTCTGTGAATAAGTATAATTAAAATCTCATTAAATTTTAATGATTAAATTCTTATGATTGCACAACAATCATAACAATTGCGTTTTTTGCATTCTCAGCTATCACTTTATAGTGATTGTTGTGATTTTCAAAAGGTGCAGTTTTGCAAAGCATTGTGATTGGTTTACTAATCGCTTTCCCTACCTTGTTTAATTCACTTCACTGTAGTTTTTCAGTTGGGAAGAAGGGTAGCTTTTGGTTTCTTTGATTGCATTTGTTGTTTGCCTTAGTATTAAAGGGGTAAAAAAAAAAATTTTTAACATTAGATTTTTTTCATTTCAGGAGGAAATAGAAGCTCAGAAAAAGGATTGGGAATTAGGACGATTACAAGCAATGAAAGAGGAGGAGGAAAGGCGTGCTCAGTTGGAGGATGACGATATTCCCTACACATATTCACGTGAAGATGCTTATAATCAGGTGCATAAATCCAAAAAGTGGAAACCCAAGCCTAAATCCAGGCATAATAATCTTCCAATACAGCCTAGTAGACGTAGTTCTCGTATTGAGGGTAGAAATAAATCATTTGTTGGTAATGTAAATGGTGATGATTTTGATGAAGATTCATTCATTGATGTAGATAAAAATAAAGGAAAAGTCCAAGTTCATTTGAACCATATTGGTGATAAAGACTTGTCAAACTCACCAAAAGTTAGATCCAGACATATTTCATCAGGACTTAATTCTAAACCTGTTTCTCCAGGAGCAATAAATATAGTCATTCCAAATGATCATACCATTAAACAAGTTCATTCAGGGCTGAAAAGTCCTTCTCTCAGCCCTAAATGTAATTTGTTGGTTAGTCCTCGTAGTAGTCCAAAGAGTAGTCCTAATAGTAACAGCAGTTCCTGTAATATTCAAGGGATTGTGCCACAACCTTTCTCAAATCCTAATTTGGTTATTCGGACAAGAAGAGCATCAGCTCGAGAAGCTCAATACAGGACTAGACAAGATTCCGAGGGGGAGGTAGATGTAGTAACAGTTTTAAAGGAGCAGTCTCCCTCTCCTCTAGTCAGCCCTAAGTCACATGTATCTTCCAAAAAGTGTTCTCCTGGTAGGATAACAATGCCTGATAAAATATCTCGAAGGGCAAAATCTGTTCAAGATGGTTATTCCTCATCTAACGAAGATTATGATATATAAGTGATAATTCAAATCACTAATTATCATTAGGATATTGGCATTCTTTATTTTTTAATTTTTAATTGAAGATGTTAGTTATATTTAGGATTTTATTTGGATTACTTTACTGTAACTTTATATGCTGGCAAGAAAAAAAATAGAGCCAGATGTATTATTAATACTCAATTTAGAAGTACAGTAATTACTTTGTTAATGTGAAGTTGTTAAAAAAAATAATAATAAATCTGTATGTTTTCGTATGTGTATTTGTGTATATGCCTGTAATAGTATATGCACAAATTTCAATGATGAAATAAGTTGTTTGTACATACAAGTATGTATGGATTCCTTCTTAAAAACTTTTTCTTTTTTCTTTTTTTTCTTTTTTTTAAGAGGGAGAATTATTTTTGGGCCTTACTTCAGGTTTTTATTTTTATTTATTTTTTTTTTAATTAAAAAAAAAAAAAATATGGAAGAAGTAATGGCAAGTAAAGATGGAATTTCTACCATCTCTTTGGTGCTTGTAATTTATGTCTGGAGCTTACACTGTTGTATCATGTGATTGTATAGAAGTTGAAAATGATAAAATTGCTTATTTCTAATTTATAGAGGGTGAATAAATTTTGTAATTTAAGTGTAGAGTGATATTTGTTTTCTGTATCAGCTTTGTGAATATGGCTGAGAATGTTTGTTTATATATATATGTATACATACATACATATATATATATATATAAATTTTATTTCACTTCCTTTAAACCGGTAGTTTTTTTTTTATTAGTTTTTGTGATTGTCTTTTTGTTTTGTTTTTTTCTTTAACTTTCTTCCGTCAATGAAAATTAGTTGGCAAGTTATTTCTTTTGATCATAATGACCTTTTGTGTATAGTATTTTTGACACATGTATCTGGATGAATGATTGAAAGTGCACGAATAAAATGCATTTATGTGAATTAATCTTGTCTCAAGTTGTCTCATTTATTCTTGGTGAAGTCAGACTTAAAAATGGCACATGATAATAGAACAGTTTTGGTGTCAACAGCATTCAGAAACATCTTGCTGAAAGTAATTGCATTTCTTTTGGTAGAATCTTACCTCCCAAATTATTCTGCTCAGATTTGGCTTTGGTATGGCACAGGCTAAAAGGGAGCTTTAACTTTATTTCAGTAATTTGAGGAACTTTTAAAAAGAAACAAAAATTATTCCCTTATTGAAATCAAACGACTTCACTTAAAATCAATTTTAAATGCTATTTGGTTGTTACCTGGCACCAAAACTTTCAATATTTTATGCCTTGCCATTCAAAACCAAGTAGACTCTACCAAGAGAAATGAGATGCTTGTTGAAGCAATAATTAGTTTTTTAAGATTTTAAATGGAACATCAAAATAATAAGTTTTCAAAATTAACTTACAGTTAAGTTTGATCTTTAAAATACATAAGTTTGGTGAAACATTTCAGTGTAATCCTGTTTAATAAGAATATTTTGGATTCCGTTTACCTTCAACCTATTGATTGTTGCAAACAGTTTTTTGTATACAGATGCTTTTGAATCATTGTTAGTTCAAAAGTAGTAGAATGAAAGATGCTGATTAATGATTTTTCCTTGCATCTTTTAATAATTAAACAAGATAAGAAAAAGAATGTGTTTTTAAAATTGCAACTTTAGGAGGAAAAAAAGTATTTTATATAGTGACAGTTGCCAATGGAGCATTAGTCTTTTTCCTTATTCTAAGTAATTTTAATTTTCAAATATTCATTGAGTGCGAGTTGAGGCATTGTTAGTTGTTTTGATGACTTTTAGAGGCAAATTAAGATATGCTATAAGTAAATTTCGTGTAATTTGCTTTTAATGCATTTAGTTTGGCGTGATTGTCTTTTTCAGTTATTTTTTTTATATAGCAATAGCTTTATAACTTTTTTTGAAATTGCAATTGACAGGTGTATTTGATAAATTATTTGAATATTCACAAGCAAAAAAAAAATTAGTTCTTTTAAATGTTCGGAATGTTCAGCATTGAGCAGACCCACCATATTACTTTAAATTACTTGTCTTGTTCATATCGATAAGTTATTAAATCGTCATCTGTTGAATGTAGTTGAAAATTTAGAAGGCATTTTCTTCATATAAACTTAACTGAATAATATTGTCAGTCATAAGGAAGCACTTCTCTAGAAATAGTAGGATGTGACTTTTTACGAATGTTATTGTTTGTTAAAATCAATCTAGAACCGAAGATTAAGAATATTCATTCATTCGAACATCTCAGAACTTTTTACGTAATTTATTGATAACAATCCCAGTTGTGAAATATTCATGGGAGAGTTGGAATAATTTATAATGATACACTAATTATAATAAAATTGGTATTTTCCAATTTTAATTTTATAAATAAGTAATTTAGAACATTAGTCAATTTTTATAAATCACATTAATCTTTTTTAAATTATGGTCAAGTATTTAATGGGGGAGGGGAGATATCCCCATGGGCTAAATGAATATGGACCAAACTCATTTGATTTATACAGTCCTTTTCCAGGTAGGGCTTGATTGTCTCACGTTTATAGAGTTGGCTTGTAAAGTGAAACTTTCATTAATATACATTTAATTCTTTCTGTACAATGACTAACACTAGAATTTTATGGGTGTTCCAGAAGAATGATTAATGCATTTACCAGAAACTCATTGTTAAGTTTGAGAATGATGGCGAGATATTGTCTCATTCCTAACTTCAATGTATTCAGCATTTTCGCATGACTGGCCTACTGGAAAGGAGTGGTCAAATAACCTTTTTGTGATGAAACATTTTAATCTTCTCAGAGTTATGGATTTCCTTGATTTAAGCAAGTCAATTTGGCTAAAATGAAACTTGTGACATTAGCATTTGTGTACCATAACAAAGTGGAAGATGGCCTAAGATCAACTGTGGATTTATTTTTGGAGCAGAAGGGATTAAGCCTCACAGAGAAGACTTGTATTTTAATAAATTTATTTAAGGGGCCAAGGGAACAGAATCTGCCAATGTGTTTCAAAGAACGTGGGCATCACTCAGAGGTCAAAGGTCGACTTTTGAAACTTATGACTATTTTAGCTTTCATAGAATCTAAATTTTGGTTCTTTCAGTCTGATTTTTAAGATTCCCACCTCCCCCCTCCCATTTAAGAAATCATATAACTCCATCTATTCAATAGCCAAGACTTTCAGGATCTGAGAGCCAAATTAGGCTGTTTTACAAAAATTAAGAATTTAATAATCTGTAATTATAAAAAATTAATGCCTGGAAATTTGTATCCTACATATCCCCACATTTTTTCATTTATTGCAACCAAAATTTTGCATTGTAATTTTTTAGTACCCTCTGAATGACAGAGGACATGTTTTAAATATTTTCAATTAAAGCAGTGTTCTCAACCTCGCAGTTCCTGTTCTGTTTCATAATATATCTCAGAATATGCTCTGAAATTTGATCAGAAATTGAAAAAACATTAAGGGGAGGGATTTTGACTGATTTTTAGAAAAAGTTGTTAACACACACTAATTTTCTGCATCAATCTGTGGCTTTCAAAAAGTCTGCAACATACCCTTAAAGTAAATTGGTGTTCACTGATTTAAAAGCTATTTTTTTTTTTTTAACCCTTTCCTCCCATAATCTTTTTTCATAAGTTGCTACTTTCATGAATGCAATGGACCAATTTAGAGAAGCTTACAAAAGCCCCCCCCCCCTCCTTTAATATGGGAATACAGGGGATAAAACCTTAAATTTTCTAGTTACTACAGCCAGTATTTTGTATAATTAAAAAAAAAACTTCATTTTTTGTAAATCTTATTTTCTTTTCCATGCCTGCTGTCTTCAGCTTTCATGTCTAAGATAACCTGAAAAACACTTTGTCCTTTTATATGCTCATCTGCTTTCTTACCCGTTTTATTTTTCTCTTCCGCTTTCTTACCCGTTTTATTTTTCTCTTCCGCTTTCTTACCCGTTTTATTTTTCTCTTCCGCTTTCTTACCAGCTTTATTTTTCTCTTCCTTTTTTCCTTCACTGTGCACAATGTGGGATATAAAAACAATGTTTCTGTAGACAGGAATACTGAAAATATTTAAATATATAGTTTTGATTATATGATTAGCATATATGGTTAACGCAGAAGGTAGTTAGTGGTTTGAGGTTCTGAATAAGGGAATTTCTTTGTTCAGGCTTTGATAATCAAGAAATTAGTTTGTACTTTTATTTTCACAAAGTAATGCTCTTCCAAAATTTTAATCACTAGAACTGACCAATACAGACTGGAATAATTAGATACACAGTTACTTCTTAAAGTCCTTAATATTTAGTAAAAGTTCCAAGTATTTTGAGTTGTTGAATTCCATAAATCTTGGTTTTTTTTTCCCCCCTCTTTATTTCCTATGAAAGTCATTGTTTATCTACTTCCATTTGTTTCAATGATTTTTGAATGACTGGAGGGAGAGAGAAAAGAATAAAAATCTTTTATTTGGAATGTACATGTAATTTGAAAATTCAATGAAGCATTGGTATTCAGTTTTTTTGGTGGCTGATTTTGATGTAGCTTTTGGAAATTTTCCATATAATTTTTATTGGATCTGTTTTTTCTTTCACTGATAGTAATATTTGCTAACAATGAAATTGAGTTCCCTTCATTCTCATACTGTCATTGCTTTATTTAAGAGTACTCTTTGCTGCAAACTAATTCTGCGACAGTTTTTGTCAGATCCTCCCATACAGAGTTTCTTTAATGCTAGCAGAATTGTTACAGGCCATTGAGATCCTAAATCATTGTCTACTTCTTGACATGCCTTTTAGCATTACTCTTTTCTTCTGTTCCCTTATCAACATTTCCAAACACCCTTTGTGCTTTCCAAACATTCGTGTCAACTGTCTTTTCTCCCATTATCTTCACTAGAATTTTGAATCTAGATGAAAAAACAGTGGGCCTGTTTACCATTAATATGACTTTTTTTCCCCAATTATTTTATAAATAAGATAAAAGATTAAATTGGTTCAAGACAGAAATAAAACTGACAAATGAAAAGAAGAATTTCATAAAGGTGTAGTAACAAAGGAAACCAGGCAGCTACTGTGTTCAATGTTCTTTAAAATTAGTATACAGAGAAAAAAGAAAATGAAATGCACTTGCTTGTATAATAAATGAATAAACAGGGTGGTAGTAAAGCAACACTTTCAGAATACTTTGCGTTTTCCACATTCTTTGCAACTGCACAAACATGTACAACAACACAAAACATTTAGGACGACATGAGGTTAGGATAGTGAGAGAGTGGGGAGGAAAAGGATAAAGGGGGTTAGCAATAGTGATGGCCGTTTTCCCAGCTGGTGATAAGGTTGTATGCCTTAAGCTAGATGATGAAAGATTTAGCAAGGAGGCAGTGTGTTAGTTGGTGGTGGGAGAAGGGCTTGGCAGCAGAGAAGTTAGAGTGTGTCCGTTCTCATTGTAACGTGTGGGGTCTTTGTGAAGGCTTGTTTGTGTTTCTTGATGTGTGTAGATAGGGGACAGCATGTTTGTCCCACATAGCCAGAGGGGCACTGTTTACATGGGATGCAGTTTACAGTGTTAGAGAGTTTTTTAATGAAATTTTCAAGGGGTGAGTAGTAGGGAAAGATGTATTTGACAGGGTTTGGTTGTAGTGATTTTAGTTGGATTGTGGAGTTATGCTTTAGGATACACAGGCGGGTAAGGAAGATATTGGAGGGGTAGTGGTGGAGGTTGAGTATATTGTAAATGGTATTGAGTTAGGTGTGTAAGTATTCCGAAACTGTTGGTTTACTACCATCCTTTTAATCCTGTTTATTCTTTTATTATACATTTCAGTTTCATTTTCTTTTTTTCTCTTAATTGCATTACATGAAAGATTAGTGTATTCCATTATCATTTTCACACTTTTGTTTCATTGTCACTTTTTCTGATTTCCTGTGAATATTGCACTGACTTCTCCCACAATATTTACACTAAAAATACCCTGATTTTTCCAAGGCAAATTAACTTCAGTAACAAAGAATAATTCAATGCATGTTATTTTCATATTTAATAAATAGTTAACCTCTAGAATTAAATGGTGATTTTATTTAGAAAAGCCACAAAATAGAATTAATTTATATAATATTAGATCAGTAATAATTTTATTTTATTAGATTAAATATTAAGTTTTTGATATAGACAGACAAATGGCACCCATAGTTTTGTTGTATTCGTATACTAATCCTAGCTTGGACATAAAAGCAAAGCTGTTATCAGGTCTTGGATTTTAAAGTTTTTAATATGCCAAAGCATTACAGGGAAGACTGCTAATTGCTAAAACTTAAGTAATTAATTTCTTCAGTAGTTGTAAAATTTCTCTTTTATTAGGTTTCACTGCTCATTTGAGTATTTAAAATTTATAACTTCATTTTAATTGACTTACTAAAATTGCATATTATGTTGAATAGCAATGAAACTTTAATGTTGGTTCTACTGTTCAGTTAATGTATTCTAACCACATGCCCTACTAAGACTAGATGCAGATATGGGTACATTTAACTAAATTTTAGAGATAGATACAGAAATAAAAACCATAGATTAATCAACAGAAAAATAAATTTATGCAAAAATATCTACTGGAAATTAGATTTTTGCTGAATTCAGGTACATTGTAATTCAAAGTAGTTACCAAATACAGATGAAATATTGACATTATTTTGTTTTATTTATTTTATTTATTTATTTATTTATTCTAACAAAAGAAACTTCCATTTCCACATTATCACAAATTTAGTGTAACTAAAGAATGGTTGAGGTAGCTGCAGACTTTATAGTTGGGTTTTTATCATTCATTTCCATACATTAGTTATCTTTAATGTTTTGACATTTATATATATAATCAAATTAGTTACATATTTGAACTAATTTTAATATTGTTAAGATCTAAAGTATTTGTTCCTTTCCATGGAAGTTTACAGATTTAGTGTAGCTAAAAAGCTGACCATTGACAGTTATTGTTTTTACAACACTGCAGTGATTTATATTAATCTTATATTTTTGCTGTTACCTGCAGGTGCATTTTCATACTTATTCTCTTTTTTTAATAAAATTTAAAAATAAGTTCATCATACATTTACCATTTGTTTCATTCAAGATCCAGAGGTTGTTTATTTTATCTACTTACTTTTTTAAACATGGATTAGCACGTTTGCAAAGCATTTTCCCCTTTTCTCTTTTAAACAATGATTTTATTTCCAGTTCCATTAATCATAGTTTTTAATTCATTAATTTCGCATACCATCCCATATTCTTAACAAAATACACACACAACATTTTCTAGCTAGTACTTTTAATATAGTCATCATTGAACTTTGTATTCATCTTTTAATCGTCCATGATTTCCCTCACAATTACTCAGTGAAGTAGTGTATGAAAAGTAGTAGTATTTGTTTGGTGACACAAGGCATTGTTTTATATTGAAAATTAAGTGTTCATTATTAATACCTCTGTATACAGTCCATATTCTAGTTAATATACTGTAGTAAGTCTGCTGTTAATGAGTATAAACTAAATCACTTGAGACAACTTCATCGTTGTCATAGTCCTAAGAAAATTCAACTAACTACTTTTTACATTGTTTGGAAATATAAAAATTGCATAGTATTCATTATACTGTAAATTTTATCTTTCTTTGGATACTTACATCGATGTAACTTAAAATTTCATTTATAAGACTGTAATAATCAGAGAGATTAATGTTGTGATATTTTTCTTTGTGCTGAATAATTCCAGAATACTAAAAGTGTATACCTTAGTAAAGATAAAAAATCTGCTGTCAGCAAAGACTTTTGAGATGATACTTACCCTCATTATTTGCTTGCAACTCAGTTTCACTTTTTAAAACAGATAGGCCTAGATGGGATTTTTCGGAATCATAATATACTAAGAGACAGTAGTTTTGAATAAAACAATAAGTTAATTTGACTTACCTGTGTACAGTCTTCTTTCTGCTGAAATGCGATGTGCCAAAATTGTCACTAAGTCTCATAAAAATAATTTATGCAATATTAAAAAAAGGATGCAGAACATGGATTCTGCATTGTCAAGATATCTGAACAGCAATTATTCTAGGTTATGTAACAGAAATTTACTTTCAGTTAATATTAGATTTTGATGTATTCAATCCCAAATATTAATGATACTGTGCAAAACAAGCTAATTCTAATTTCTACCTCAGTCTTGGAAACATGGCATAAATTAATGTTACATCTTCATAATTAGTTATGACAAAAATAATTATAAATATTACATAAAATATAAATGCACCACCAAAATTATTTATTTTCTTGGTGCATTTTTCGTTTCCTAACCCCTTGTTCAACTAATTTCAGTCAATACTTTTTACTTACTAGCTTTTGGGCCCAGCTTCACCTGCATTGACATTGAAAAACATTCCTAAGTTTACATGTTAGTGATGTTTTTCACTTGCTTCTTGCCCTTCTGATAAGATAGTGTGATGATAGTGAAAGATTTGTCAAAATTGATAGTGGTTACTTGAATTTATTACTTTTTAATGTACAAAATCTTGTATTACTAATATAAATTAAAAAGCAGATTAAAGCATGTAACAAACGAATTACAATTCGACAGTATGCCACTCTTTATCATCTGCATCTGTTAATTCATTTTTCTTCTGCTTATTGACATCCAGTAAAATGCAGTATTTTACGCATGGGTTAAAGAAACTTGGAACCAATTTGTATTCTTCAAGTAATTAATATTTTTTTTAATTAGTCAGCAGCGTAAGCTGCCCACTATTGTGGGATTA
Source organism: Thereuonema tuberculata (assembly GCA_023159025.1). Taxonomy (NCBI): domain Eukaryota; kingdom Metazoa; phylum Arthropoda; class Chilopoda; order Scutigeromorpha; family Scutigeridae; genus Thereuonema; species Thereuonema tuberculata. The sequence continues at coordinate 48,627,985 of JAFIDM010009631.1, read as the reverse complement.
AGAGATGTTAACTGAACTAATATACACTGTTTAAATAGATAATTTTCATGATATCTCAGATTTTTGTTGCCCATTTAAATGTGCATTATGTCCTTGCATAACTTATCATTTCATAGAATTTTAAATCTGGTGCAGCTAAAATGTAACAATAAGTATTGTGTGTGTAGTAACACTTGCAATAATTACTAGGCTATTGCCAGATATTTCATTGAAACATGAAATTCTTAGGCTATCTCCATTCTTTTGATAAGAAATATTAAAATATGTCTGTTGAATATCTGAATCTTAATTGTAGTTTCATCTATATAGCATCACCCCCGGAGGCAGAATGTTTTTTATCTTTCTGCAACGATTGATGCTAAGACGAAAAACTTTCTGCAGGTGCAGAAAAAAATTACACTTTTTTTTTTTCATTTATGTCCCGCAAAAAACGAATCTGCAAATCGACAACCAAAAAAAAACCGGAATCTCCAAATCCGCTATCAACGTTTTGCCCACCTCTGTTGTATACGATATCTTTCTGCAGCCCTCAGTTTCGTTCTGCGACAATGTCGCGCCGTCGCTTGATATTCTGCTTCTGGGGCATCGCCATTATAAAAGTTAGAGAAAGTACCTCTGTATCCATTAGCTTACAGACCATTTTTATAATTGATGTTTGAAGATAATCTTTCAGTCAGTTTGTGATTTTAGATTAATTGAAATCAGACTTTCAAGACTAATATTATGTTGATGTGAATTGCATGTGGTTGCTAACTTCTTTTTTCATAATAAATAATGCTAAATTGCATATTGTGTTTCCCAAATATTTTTCAATAAAAGTACCTATTAAAGGATTCTTTGTCTAAAACCAAGGATGTTTTATATAGCCTTAGAAGAAATTACCGACCCCTTACCTAAAAAAATAGTCTTTATATAGCAATCAATTGCAAAGTAATCAAATATTTCTTCAGTATGAATAACAACTTTTCTTTGTATTTTAGTCTTCATTGATTATTCCAACTGTTCCGGAAGCGTTTTTAACAGGGTGTGTGTACCGGTCCTTGCAAGTCCTTTTAAGAGTCCTTATTTTTATGCCCCATTTTTTTTTTTTTTTGGTTGTTGAACTCCCGCTCAGGGCCCCCAAAGGTGTTCAGAGGTCCGTATTTTTTGGGTTTTTTAGTCCTTAAAAGTCCTTGATTTTCTTCTAAGGAAATGTGTACGATCCCTGTTTAATTTTATTTTCATTCATATCACAGCATTTTTATATAAATCATTTCACTTTGATGATCCATAGTAGTTGTATTGTTGCTTTTTTTTTTCTTCCTCCCATAACTTGTTTGTCCAATTTTTTCGTAAGCTATATCTTTTTAACCTCCCTCCACCAAATCAAGGTTTGATTTTGAGAGCTGCTGCTATTTTGGATATTGTTGACTGTAGGAATTAAGTCCAGATATAACATCTTTCAACTTGCCTTGTTTTATTATGTAGAATATTCATCTTCCATGAATCTAACGAATAACTGGTGAAGATATTTGCTTAAATTGCAAAATCTAATCTTTTTTTTTTATTTTTTTTTTTTTTTTTTTTTTAAGTGTGGGTTCGGTGCAGTAAATTAGTTTGGATAGGTTCTGATGTGTAATTGAGTCTGGTCTGCTTCTTGCAGCTATCTGTGAAAAGCATCATAAGACAATTAGTTGCAACATATATTGAGAAAATAACTTTTTTCAGTTTTTATTCCTGCATTTGAGATCATTCACCTTGTGCAAATATTGTCAAATAATAATTCTTTCAAGTTATTCTTTGAGGCAGTGGTAATATAATAAAATGCAATAAAGGTAGAATGAAATTAATTTGCTTATCCTGTACTAAGAGTCAGATATGGTTTGCATAAATTAAAAACAATTTACAAATATGCAATATGTGCTGTTTGCCAGAACATTGTTGTTACTCTCAGAACTTACAGAAATGGACGGACAAGTTAAGAAAATATTAATTGGGATTTGTAGAATAAAATGTTTTCAGCATTTTGACAATGAAAATTATCCTTGAAAGTTTTTAGGTTATATCTTCCTTCATTTTCTTTGTAATTTTTTTTGAGTGTTCTACTTCTATAGTGATCGGTATTTTCAGAAAGGGATTGATAATTTTTTGATTACTGTAAAAGCACTTATTTTCGCGAGCTGTAATTTTCACGAAAATGAAGATATCGGTGATTTCGCGAGCTGAAAATTTCGCGAATTTTATATGAACAGAACCGAATTTAACCGAAAAAAAGTAATTGGCGAGGCTTAAATTTTCGCGATTACAACGGGCTCGCGAAAATAAGTGCGTTTACAGTAACTAAAAGTAACCCTAATTGACAGATTCAGTCAGAGAACAACATGCATTAATTTATTTCTAAATTGTGCCAAATTAAAAATTATTGTTGAGGGTAGCATTAAAATAAGTTTTGACTGAAGTTGATTACTTCAAGTCACTTCGTTGTAATTTTGAAATTTGTTTCCTGAACTTGTATATGGATAAAACTTGTCGTCTCTTGAATATGGATTTGCCGTATTGATTCTACATTTCATTCTTTTATTCAGTTACATATTTTTTTTTTGTGATTAAACAAAATTGATTTATTACTTCCAAGTATACTACTTCGTTGTTTTCCTTTGATACTCGTCATTCTTACTAACTAAACTGGTCATTATTTTATAATTTTAGCAGTAATTTATTTACTTTTTTTTTTTTTTACATGCTTAGTAGCATGCTAACTGCTTTAGATATATTTGCCAATTTTTACTATTATACATTTTACTAAGGCAAATACAAATTGTTTCATATATTAGTTTAAAAAAATATTTATCATGGAATTTGCCTCACTTATACCAGTTATTACATTTGATGTTGTTGAATATAATTTGCTAACAGTAATATGTTAAAAGTAATGAAAAAGGCCCACAAATATGCTTTGTTTTCCTTTTTTTTTTATAGTTCTTTGCATCTCTTTTATTTTTTCTGTTTAAGCTTACATTTCTTTATTGTAAATTTTCATTGTAATAAATATGTACATAAGAAAGCAAGAATGTTGGAATTTTAATTATCTTAGCTTGTACACTTTGAAATCTATTGTTATGTGACCACTGTAATAGGCTTGTTTTCCTTGTTTATATCTTTACTACAATGATAATTTATGTTGCTTGATTGTTTTTAATTCTAAAAGCATATATAAATATTAACTAGTGTATTAAATCCTTCTTTTTATATGTCATACATATATGTATATTTATACATATTTTCATTTATAGGTGTATGTTTCCTACATTGGCAGAGAGCAAATGCCTGTAAGTCTGTTCACTTCCTTTCTTTTTTTTTTTTTTT
>JAFIDM010009631.1:48599072-48614640 GCA_023159025.1 Thereuonema tuberculata | reverse complement strand
CCCCTAAAACAAATGAGTCCACCTTATCAGAATAAGTGCAATTTGGAGGATTTAATTCTGTTATATGAGATGGAGAAATGCAAAAGTTTAAAACGGTGTTGATAGATGCTGAAAATTAGGGATGAGGGCGGGCACACTGAGCAATTTTTGAACCTGTTCCAAACCATATGTCCATTTGTATTATATTGAGACTTTAGTGACGGTATTGATGCGTAGAGCATAAGTATGCATAGCAATCAGTGGCACACAGGAAGGGCTAAGGGGGCTGACCCAAACCCCTAAAATGAAGAAAGAAAAAGAAAAGAAAACCTTTATTAAAGCACTAACTTGTCTGTATCTTATTATTTTGGAAAGTGATCATTGAAACAATTTATTTTTAAATAGGCCTACATCTGAATGGATTTTTTACAATATCCTTAGCCCCCATCCCAAAACCCTAATCCTGGGTGTGCCACTGATAGCAATTACAGTTTTTGCATAGAAATAAAAGCATTCCAGTTCATAATTTCAAACTGGTTACCTTTTTTTTTTCCTTGTTAAAGTTAGAGAATAGCTTAAGAAAGCAACAAGATTTTAAGACAAAACTGCAATGCATTACATTTAGGTTAAATTCCTAAAATTTTGCATTTTCCTATGTTTATTGTATTGTATATTTATGAAATTGTATATTTTAAGTTTTTTTATTATGGATGTTCAGGCAGTTTTGTGGTGAAGGCAACAGCCTGATATGAGGCTGATATATCTGAACATAGCTCGAATCCCAGAGCCAGCATGGATGTAACTTTCGTCTTCAGTGTTTCATCTTATACTGTGGGAAAACAGTAAGCTGTCTGCTATGGTGTACCCTGAGCAACGATAACGATTCTTCTGCTAAATTGCTGAAAGTTCTCACCCCTTGTAGAGGCCAAAGGCAAAAAGTGCCAGGAGCTTGGGCGTTGGGGGAGGGGGGATCTTTTATTATTGGTGTGGTGGTGCAGTGGATAGATGCTCACCTCCAGGCCATTGATCAAATGTTCACACCCTGGCAAGGGATGATATTTTTTTTTTCCCTTTTATTTTTGTCTTTCCGTCCTGTTCTGGAAAATTCCAGAGCTTTTTTGAAATTTGTGTAACTTTCTGTTACTGAACTGCTATGGAAGTTTCAAGCAGTCTGGTGGACAGTTGTTGTTCCTGCTAGCTCAGAGCAACTGAATAATCTTGCCTGTTATGGATTTGATTCATAACAATATGTTCAGAAATAAAGGAAACTTTTAAGTCATGCTGAGACCCTGAGACAGGTGTTTCAAGCTTTTATGTGGCTTTTATCAGCTAGAGGACACTGTCCAAAGACTCAAAAGGCATATAAGGGGAAATGCAATATAATCATAGAAAACAAAGTGACCTACTCAAAAAATTCAGATAAAGAGAATAAACACAATATTAAAAGGTGAAAATCAAATCCTCAAGCAGCTAAATTTTATGCTTACCTCAAGAGGCACTGACCACAAAAGAAAGGGGAGGGGGTGAAAATTAACAAATTAATTTATTGATTTTCTTTTTTGTTCTTCATTAATTTGTCTTGACCTATAATAGATTTTTACTTTTGTTTTTCTTTTCTTTATGAGGTCATATATATTGTTGGTTATTAACTCATTGTTTATCTTCAATTTTTATTAGGCTGGAACACCTAATATAAACTCCACAATTTGCACTCAGAGGACTGCGTCAGCAGGTTTGTAATTATTTTTAATAATCAAATGAATTGGGAGAAATTACTAGCCTTTTTGTTAGTTTTTATAACAAACCTGGAAATCTTCCCCAAAAATGGTTGTTGCTTAACAATCATTGGCCATAGATGTAGTCATTGTAATTGAAATATCAAAATGATTCAATGTTGACCATGACAGAATAAGGTTGGTCAATATTCTAAGCAGTAAACAAGACAAATAATTGACTCCAGGGGTTTTAAGGGAAGTAATTTACATAATGGATGGAGCTTGAATAGAAGTTCTGGAACTTCATAACTTATATTGGTTTTTAAGAATCCCAACCATTCTAAATTGGTATTGGCATGCTGGGGTCTGGCATCAACATCATTTGCTGCAGATGTTGGAATTGTTCCTGGAATTGGCTGCTGCAATAGAGAGCAATCGGTAAACAGCAATGATGAATGTTATTTCCATAGAACTTTGACATGTAAGAGGACATGCCACTGAAATATGAAGATGATTAATGAACCAGTGGAGCATTGTTTTGGAAATTAATGAACCAAGTAAATGATCCAGGTAATCCTGTAATGAATAGATTACAGTGAAGAACCAGCATTATAAAGCTGGCATTATTAAAAGTAACCAGAAAAAAAGAACAAATTAACATGTCATCTTTTGGCAAAATGCTTTTAAATATATATATATATATATATATATATATAATAAATGATATGACTTAAATAGTAGATTCTTATCCCTTTTTCTTGCATCAAAAAAAGTAGTCCTGAATGTAATTTGCTGAGAAACATTGATTTGTTGTAAACATACAGTAATAGAAAGAATATTCATTTTAACTATAGACAAAAAAAAAAACTCACAACTTCAATCCTGAAACCAATATTTTGTCTTTATAATATTAATTTTCATTTTATTTGTTGTTGGTCAAAGAAGAGATTGAAATGGAAACATATATTGTGAGATCTTTAGAGATCGTATATTGAAATCTGTAGAGCCAGCATGATTTGAGGAAGGAGCCAGGTTGTAAGATTAATTGAAATTTCCAGATTGTAAAGAACTGTATAAAAGTTTTTTTTTTTTTCTATATTTTTTTTTTAAAGAAATGTTTTAGGCATACTAGTATAGAATGTAAAGAAAAGTTGTTGGCAAACCTTAGTTGGATTAAAATGAAGTAAGTTGTGGTATCAGAACTTCAGTCCTTAACTTCTGGAAACAAGAAAATGTAGTAGACAGTATACCTCAGTGATCTCACATCCATGGTAATGCCAATTAAAAGAAAGAGGGAGGGGGGGGGGGCTACATTAAGTATTCTGATAGATTGAAAATTATCTGGTAAATTGAAAGCCATTATTGTGGCATTCACAAAATTATTTTCCTCGCCATAATTTTTTGATGAAGAATTACCAAATTCAAATAAACCTAAAAATGGAAGGAAGTAGTTCTGTGAAAAGATGTGTAAAAAAAAAAAAAGTAACTTTATAAATAAAATAATTTTGGAAGGCTGATAAATGGGAAGTTCATAAGTTTTGTTTCGGAGATATAAGAATAGGTTTTTTTTATTATTATTATTTCAAAAAGTTGCCAATAGGGGGAATATGGCTCTATACAATGTAAAAAAAAAAAAAAAAAGGCATGGAAATTGACAGACAAAGAAATAACAAAAACTAAACTGCAATGAACAATTACTTGTATATCTTGCTCTTACGATATCACAACAACGAAACATTTAATACCATTTTAGTTTGGTACAGTATTTCTGAAAGTTAGTGGAGTGGCAAGTTTTTGTCATAAACATGTTGCCTAACTTGAGCACATGAAATTCATCCTTGCGGGAAAGAGGACGTGTGGCCACCATTCTCTTGGATCAAAAATTGCATTCTATACAGAACATTCTCAACAGCATAACTTAACATGCCTGCAGAAATGTTTGTCACATGCTATATTGTCTTTTAAGGCTGCCAAGTTGGAGATGTCATCATGATAGAAGTAACCCCACAGCCAAAAAATCGCATGGCATAATATCAGAAAAGCAAAGTGGCCATGCAACTGGAAAAAAGTCACTAATCACTCTTCTGTGAAGTGATGCCGTAGAAGTTGCTGTACCAGTTGTGCAATGTGGGGATGTGCTCCATCTTGCATGAATGTAGTGTTGCCCAGGCATTGTCATTGCTGAAGTTGCAGAATGACGAAATTGGTTACTTATAGAACAGGTTACTGATGTTCTCAAAAAAGAATGGCCATATTGTAAATTCTGCTGTGAAGCACACCAAACATTATTATTCGGTGAATGTGTTGGGAGTTCCTGGAGCAAGTGGGGTGATTTGGAAGTGCTCCAGTTTGGGGTGATTTGGAAGAATTTTGGATGTAACTGTATTAACTGACAGAGGACTTTTACATAAAATCTGTCTGGTTCTAAACTCACCTAAGTGCTGCTACTGCATTGCAGTCATTCAGCTAAAATAACTTTACATGAAATGCACAATGAGGTAATGTGAAGCTCATGTTGAGCACCTCTATCAATTTGAATACATTTGTGATATTTCCCTTTGCTTTATACGCTCTATGATGCCAACTATACAGGTCGGTACTTATTAAATTGCTGTGATAATCTTATTTTACTTCAATTTCAGTAAGGTATTTTGTTGTCTTGATAAAATGACGACTTTCTGAACTTCTAATCAAATTAAAATGTTATTTGAAATATTATCATTTGTATTTAACAGTTCATTATTGAGGACACTCAGCCTTCTAACGGTAATCTTTTTATATGAAACTTAAAAAAAAAAGTGATTTAAAAAAAAAAAAAAAAACTACATTACAGTATACTTAAAAAATTTTTATTTTGTTTGAAAAATTCTATTACAGAAAAAAAAAAATAGTTCAATGTTTTTTTACAGGCATAACTTTATTTCTATTAAAAATATAATAATCTGTTATTCTTATGAAATTTTATGGTTTTAAATTGAATCAGCAATAAAGGGAAAAAATTAAAGTATGGCATAACATGCCACAGTTATTATTGCTCCAGTTTGTAGTTGCAGTAAAGTGATTTCAAATTCAATCTTAAAAGTAAACTATCAATTATAAATATGAAGAACTTACTTTGCAGCCACAGTCAGTTCAGAATTAATTCACAGTATTCTTTCCTTTGAAGAAACAGAGTAGTAGTGTTTTTTATGTTTCACATATCAATCTACCTTTAAAAGAGAAACTTGGTGATATTTGAGATCCAGTCATCTTTCTAGTAATTAAAAAGTAACGATCTCTACTGTTTCTATATTCTTGAATATGTTGAAATACATACAATGCAAAAATTTAAAAATCTGACAACAGACTTGTTTTAAAATAATCCTTTAATTTAGATTTGCACTTCAAGTAATGTAAAGCCTTGAAAATTTGTAACCATGTGTCTTTGCTGTCCTACAACATCAGCTGTTCCATCTGGTTTCTTTTTTTTTCCCCCAAATTACCAAGTCCAGCCTCTCCTCAAATAGTCCATAGTCAGAACATCAAATAGAAAGCACTATGTAAGATGTTAACACACTTGTGAAATGTTAACACCTTAGCATTAACACTTTCAGGTCACACCTATCGCTCTCCTGCTTTTCCCAACAGGTCGGGCTATTTTCGCACATTTTCAAAGTGCATATATCACGAACACAAATATAAATGGAAATGGACTTTGGATCAGTGATTAAAGAACTAATCTTTGTCATCAAAATGGTATATTAGATTTTATTGTGAGTATTATAATACACAAGAAATTTAGTTACAAGGAAGGGTAAAAATTAAGATGAAAAAAAAATTTACATGATATCTCTATTAGAAAAAATTTATAGAATAGTACAAAACAGAAAAAGATATTACTAAACAATATAAAATTATATTTTCTATTCTGATAATTATATTATAAACAATGTAAAACTGGCCATTTTCAAATGCTTTGAAAAGACACTACACATACAGTAGAACCTCGATTAACTGCAGTTGTCGAGACCGGATCTCCGTCGGTAACTCGAAAATTCTGCATAAGAGAGAGTACAAGGGGGATGGAGGGGAAGAAATTGTTTCTTTACCCAAAAAAAATTAAGGAAACCGACGTCGGTTAAACGAGGGTCCAGGTAAAACTGTCGGATAATCGAGGTGCTACTGTACTTCAAAACACGTGGCGGAACAGTGCTCCACTTCTAGGACTTCCTTCGGGATTCCGCGATATATTATCGACAATAACCTCATTTATTGGCGTATTTTTGAACTACAATAGTATACATACATTCTTGAGTAGTTGCTGCTGAGATAAACTCCTTCATAAGGGAAACAAAGCAATGGGAAGGTCGCACTCGGAGAGCTGTCGAGCAACATAAATTTTGGGAATCTATAGCTGCTCGTAGAACCACAGGCAATGAGCTGAAAGTGTTAAAGATTAAAAATACAAGGTTTTCCTAAGGTAAATTTATATTTGGATTAAAACCAGTGCTTTTTTTTTTTTTTTAAATTGATGTAGTGAAACCTAATGTTGTCTTATGCAGTCTTCTGACTGATACACGTGCTGCCAAAAATAAAACAGTAAAATTGGATTTTTTAAAGCACCAACATTATTAAATGTGTGAAGATGAAACTGCTGACGAAAGAAATTATTTTTGTAGTATCTATTATGCCAGAGATACTGATCCAATGGAACCTACATCCTTAATTTCCATGGAGTCCACTGCAGTTACTTCATTGATGACATTCCATAAGGCACATTGTTGTCACTTAGCACTCAGATACCATCAGATCACCTGAGCTTCTCCAACTCCACAAGGAAATTTTGGTGGATGATCACTGTGTCTTTGTTGCTGGAGATAAAAGAAAAAAACAACAACAAATGATGGAATGACCTCATCATAAATATACACCGACATACCATAAAAAGGAAACTTGTAGTTCCTCCTTTCGATCAGATTATCATAGCAACATGATAGGGATGGATTCCACTTGCTCTTTGAAATACTATGTAGATAGGATATGCAATGATTCCTAAATAGATGTTCACAATTTATTAATATTTGCCGATGGTGGAACCCTGGCACTGACTGGACATTGAATCACACCCCACCTGTTCTATTGGGTTCAAATCTGATGAACAACTGTGCCAACTCATGATGTGAAACTCAGAGGAATGTTCCTCAGGCATAATTTGGTGCTCGCTTACCTGTATGATGGCGCATTGTCCTGTTGAAGGAGCCCGCTTCCTTCAGAGTGAATGCATGACATGAATGGGAGAAAATGATCCACAAGGATGGTAACATAGAATCTGCCATTCAGTGATGGGTGTAGATTTTACAAAGGTCTTAATGCGTGCCGGCTGAAAACACCTAACACTGTAACAAAGCTACCTCTGCCCTGGACAGTCTCTTGTTGGCATGCGGGATCCATTGCCTTGTGGAGTTTTGTCCACATACATAATCATCCATCTGCCTGAAACAGTTGGAACCATAACTCATCGGACCAGGCTACATGTTTCCATTTGTCTTGTGTTCAGTGGTGATGTTCATGAAACCAGGCAATGCACAGAGAACTGTGCTGTCAGATCAGCAAGGGGACCCAAATGGGTTGTTAGCTCTTGTACCCCATTGAAGAAAGAGAACGTTGTACTGTCCGAATGCTACAATGTGTGCTAGACAATGCTGTCCAAGATCCTCCAGAGTTTTTAGTCTGCTGCAGCGGTGTCACATGGTGAATGTCTTCGCTGGTGTTGTGTAGTCATACTAACCTTTGAAATTGTTGTACGTGAGAATCCAAATTTCGGAGATGGAGTGACTTATCTCTCTGGCATCTACTATCATGCCTCATTTAAAGTCACTAAAATCATGATATACTGCCATCATGACTGCGAATTATATGACAACTGATTGCAAAGATATCCTCCTTTATATGTATTTCAATTACAGAATATACTATTTATGGAGGGAGGATTGCACAAACTAGAAATGGAAGTGCCTGTTCAGCTTTTCTGAAAATTCAGTGTAATATCAGCCACTCGGTGTGGGTGCCTGCATGTGGTGAGTTAACCACCTTTGGAGAGTTCCTCTTCCATAGGTTAGCCTCATGAGCCATGAATATTCACCTGTGTGTTTATTGTTCATGAACATCAGTGTCCTAGAATAGAAATATTCTCACAGTTGAACAACTGCTCCTTGTTGTTTTTTATTTTGTTTTTCCCATCTTGCTGTCTGTTGTAACATGCTGATCTTGCTTTTGTTTCTACAGGGTGAGATACTTAAAACCTGCCTGCCTCAGCTAGTCTGTGCTGCCGCCTATCTGTTGTAGTTCTAGCACTGCTATCAATTGATTCCGGCCACTCGTGCAGCAGAGAAATGAAAATGCAAAAACTCCGTTAATACTCACTTTTATTCGTGGAAGTTGATATATTTACTCTTACAAAAAATGCTAGAAGTCAGCTCCCTGTGCAATATAGTCCCATGTAAAGAATGGAATATCGTATCGCACGATGTGTATTTTACACCACTTTGTTGTGCCCACCTACAATAGAAACAATCGACAGTAGCTCTACAACTACAATCATAGACGGCAGGATGATTTAAAGTTGTTCATCCTGTCTTATATTGCAAATTTTGGACTTAGATCCAACCTCAATGGTGATAATTTTTAAGTATACATAAGGATGGGAAACAATGCTGTAACTAGTAACAGTTGCTCTTATCAGTAATGGAGTAACAAAATCTCATTACTTTCTGTGTTACATTTTTGTCCATTTTTTTGTTTGTCAAATGGGAGTTCGTATGAAGATTGGCAGAGGTTGTTTCCAAAGCATTGCACTTCGCATTTCTGAGACTGCTAGTATTGCTTGAATCCTTTCTAAGAAGACTATCTTAGAAACTATGTATTGCTTGCAGTGCCATTTAATGATGAGAATATGGACAGTTTCTTTGAAGGACATAATTTTAACTGCTCCATCACCCAACTGTATTAACAAACAAAACTTAGATTTTGTTAGCTTTTTTGTTTTAATAAAATACTGACATTAATTTAAATTGCTTTTTTCAATAATTATCAAAAACATTAACTAAAATGCAAATTTTGTTGGTATTAATACTGAAATTAAATTGATTTTTATTTTTAATGGAATTAAGTATTGACCTTAAATCAAATTTTTGGCATTTTTTAACTAATTTCCAAATTGAAAAATGAAATGAAACGTCCACCAAAAACAGAGGTATAATAAACAGGTAAATGCAAGTCTTTGGCTAGAAGAAGCTACAGTGACATCCAATAAACATGTGGCACAATGTTAACCAATAATATGCTGAAGCGGGATAGGTAATCATGGTCCATACTCTCTCTAATATATGGCTGTATTGATACTTGCCTAGGTCAATGAAGATCTTTTAATTATGAAAGCATTGTCCATTGGATGTATGCAATCCCTAGCATTTTAAACTGACAAGTTCAATGCTATTGCGTTTGAATTTGTAGAACTCCACATTCTTTCTTCATTTCTCAGATCCTCACTTGACTCATGGGCAACTTCTTCCTCCTTCAGCATGACTCCACCTTAGGAGAAACTTAATTTTCATCTTCACTAAACAGCACTTAATGAAGTTGCCCAGTTGATATAAAGTATAAGTTCATTAATAGACTTTCTGCTCTTCACCAGCTGCAAAAGTGCCATGTATGAGGGCCACCTCTGCATTTCAAAGTACATCTGTAGGGACTAGCATCCCTCCACATAACATCCTGCTATCCAACATTATGCATTTTCTAGGTGTCCATCTCTGCGTTCCAACCAACTAAAAAATCATGCTCCAGAAATGGCACTATGGCATTTTGTAAGTCTACCATCTTCACAGACCCCATGGTGATAGGAGGATTCCCTGTAAAGTTATTATTTGTCACTCAAGATTTCTTTGTTTTATCTCCATACATCTGGTCTTCAGATTTTGGATTGTGTGCTAGAATGTTGAAGAAAAATGCCAGCACTGTCCATTTCACTGTTCCAGGAACTCTGTGACGGCTTCTTTTTTGTTCGAAAGAAGATACCTTTGGTCCTCTAACTAGCCTTTTCAACAGACTTACCTAAGTCCCACAGTTTCATATGAAGTTGTCTTCTTAGCACTGTATCCTCTTGCTTGGTCAATCTCTATCGACCTTCAGAATGCTTACCAACCTGTTCCTATTCATCTAGTGTTGCAATATTTGTTCCATTTAATCCTTAACCAATGATGAATCATGACAATCTACTGTTTTAAGTGTCATTATTGCAGGATGACTTACAACTAATAAGCTTTTTAATTTCAATCTTTGAATTGTTAGAACATCGTGCATGAACTATGCGCTTCATGAATAAAATGTTAATTTTAATTTTGCTGATTACAAAAAGCCTTTATAGGAACAATGTCTGTGGTGGTTCATCTGGTAAAATTTTCCACAGATTTGATAATTATTGCATTGATAATTATAGTGTTTAAATGAAACCATTTATAAATTTTGTGAAAAACCTCTCTAAATGAAGAGTCTCTCTAGAAACTGCAAATTTTGGCAAAAATGAGGCTTAGAGGATAGAGCAGCCATTACTAGCATTACTGTCAAAAACCAGAAGTTAGAATGCAAACCATCAGTCTTACTATATTCTGTTTTACTTTCTTTCTGCATAGAAGTTACTGAAATGACATATATCCTTGTTCCTCCTAGCTATTAACGGTTCTAAAATTTTCGGTCCTATGAAAAGTAGAAAACAAATTTAAAATTTGTAACTAAAAATAAGGATAAATAACTTGACATTTATTGATTGAATCAAAAAAGAAACAACACATCAATGATGCTATAAATCAATAGATAATAGTTTTATCATTTTTGAATTATGAATTTAAATTGTGTTTTGATTTTGGCAGAACACAATCTAGTAAATTCCTGAAAATTCTTCATGAAATGAAATATACTAACAATGGTTTTCACATAAAAAGTTATTTTTCAGTTGTAGAGCTCCTACCTACTATTATTTTAACATCTGTTTAATCTTTGCTATTTTTTTTTAAATATAAAACAAAATGCACCACAATCTTCTGTAAAATTAAACACCTTTATTTTCCATCTCTATTTCATCTTTCTTTCTAATAGAGGACATCTAATAGTTGGTTTTAATATGAATCAAAAATATTGTAATAGATGATATCTAATGAATCATTATTTGTACTGTTATTTTTCAAAATGTATTGAAATGTATTCATAACGAATTTAGAGGAGGGAGAATAGAATTTCTTCTCCTCCATTAATGTCCTGAAGAATGTCGCAAAGAAAGATGAAATATAGACTGAAAATAAAGGAGTGTTTAATTTTTACAGAAGATTGTGGTGTATGTATTTGATATTTCGGATGGTATTAAGAAGATAAAACAAGATGTTTTGTTTGTAGCAAATTAAAAGAGGCGGCTGTTATTATTAATCAAGATTCTTTAAACCTATAGTAAAGTGTTAATTTTATTGCAATCTTAATTTTTAGTGATGCTGTGCACACATATTTGAAATAATCTGAACTCGCTATTTATTATTTATGTTCAATGCTTCTAAGAAATTAATTCCCTTTGCTTTTGGAAAGTTCTTTTGCAAACAAGATTTTAGATTTAATAATCTTATACTCATGCAACCTTTTGCCATTTTTAACAATATTTTTTTAATAACTTGTTTTTAATTTTAAGCAATGTTATGAATTCATTAATTGATATTCTGTTGAAATCTATTATCTGTAGATTTTTTTTTATTATTTTTACCTGATAATGTGCCGGCTTCATTGCAAAATGACAATTAAGAACAAAAGATAATTTGATTAAAAATTATTTTAAAACAGACTTTATTTTAAATTTTTGATTTTTAGTTATATTATCAGATTTCTATATACATATTAAAAAGAATTTTATCAATTTTGGTCATTTTCTTTAAAATGTTATTGTCTTGGATTATATAATTTTAACCCTGGGGTAGAGAATCACTTTTACAATACTAGTGAAAAGCTGTTCTGTGTAGCAACATTAAATTTAAAAGGAGTATGACTGAAACCATTGCATTTTTCTGGTATCTCCTCAGTCATCTCTACCCAAAAGCATTTTAATAAAACTTGAAACTATTCCACATGATGCAATAATGTTCATGATTTCTCAACAGTTTTTTTTTTCTTCCTAATAGTTCAAGTAAAGCTTAAATGTCCTGCTTATGCATTTTCAAAATTTCACTCAAGGGTTTTATGAGTCGTGAGGGTTAATATAATGAAGTAATTAATTCAGTCATTCCTAAAGTTAAAAGAAACTGATAGTTTTAATGTTTTTCTTGTTGACAGGGTTGACTGTTCGCAATTTAGCTAACGCTTCTGGTTCACAAGCTGTAGTCAGTTTAACACCTGCACAAGTACAAGCTGCTACAAGGATTACTGCAGCAAATTTGGCTGCTGTTACATCAGTTTCAGCAGGTAAGGAAAATTTGCTGTTTGCTTTAACATAGCAGCACAACTGATGAAAAAAACTTTTGACACCTTTACATGTGGAGACTCATTCACTGTTTCCTCATGTAAAACCCACATATTATAAATTTATTTCCCAATCGGAACCCCTCTAAAATTTAGAATGCTTTCATTTATACATACTAGGTAATATCCTGTCTTGTCTTCCCTCATTTCCTGCAACACTTGCTACTATTAAATTTTCCTTGTTTTAATTTTTTGCAGTAACAAACTATAAACTTTTCACCATCTTTAATCACAATTTTATTCCTTTCATTACAAATTGAATTACTATTCTTCATTACATTGACTAGAAGATGTTTTTCATCGTGGTGGGTAATGCAAATTTACTTTGATATATCTGTTATTGAAATTTCCATAATAAAATTGCCACACATTTATATTATGATGTTTGAAATTTTGTTTACTCCTTCAGAACTTTTTTTTTTCCCCCCGTTGATTGTAGACTTTTCTAATAAGTTCCATTAGCTTCGTCTCCTTTACAATCAAAAGCAAAACATCAACACACAGTTTCAAATGTCCATAAATTCTCCATCATGGAAATACTTTGACATTTTGGATCTTAATCCTGATAGATGTTATCTTTTATCCAGTCAACTTCCAGTGGCTGTTCATTTTGTTTGAACACTGTTTTACATTTTGAACACTGCAACCAAGACTATCAATAACATCAGTCTCCAAATCAATCATTTCAGCTATAAATTTGATACCTACATGCCTTATGGAATCCATGGTCTTATTAGACAAAATTAATTTGAATGTCCCAACACTACTGTTGAAGGTCTACAATACAAAAAAATATTTTGTTTTGTTTTTCCACAGAGTGATTACCTGGGCCTCTCGCAATTATATGATATTTAAAGCCTATCTAGATGATGTCTAGCATATAATGGCAATATTTTTGTACCTCGTAATCTCACTCCCTCCAACCATGAATAAATGTATCTGCAAGTTGGTCTATCAGCATATTGACTTTCAGTATATTTTCAAATGATCCACCGCCTCATCACTCTTCATATCCCTTTGTTTAAAATAGCATTATAAGATATAAGAAGATTTCGTCTGAATAGTCCATCTGTTACTCGGAATCTCCTCTATCCAGGCAGTTCATCAGCCAACTGCATATGGGTGATTCATCAGTCAATTTTTCCACAGCTCAGGTTAATTTTTTTTCTTTTTTTTAGGTTGTGCAATAATCTGTCGCAATATTTCAGTGTAAAAACAAAATTGATGGTTTTAATACATATTTTCTCAACATTACTCATTGTGTCTACAGAATCAGGGAAACCGGGAATTATCGGGGAATTTTGTTATTCTGGAAAAAATCAGGGAATTATCAGGGAATTTTGCAATTATTACTTAAAATCAGGGAATTTTTTGGTTGAACAGATTGGTTTTTTCTTTTTTTTTTTTTTTTTTTTTGGTTGAACAGATCAGGGAATTTTAAAAGAAATTGTTCATGAAATCAGGGAAAAATCAGGGAATTTTTTTATTCAGATTTTGTAGACACCCTGTTACTGTAACAGGTCCCTCCCCTCCCCCTGTTTCAACAATCATAGATACAAGTCAAAGTCAGCGTTTCATAGCTTGACAATTATATTTGTATGGATGAATATAATTACATTTTCCAATTCAAACATATTTAATATTTAGTACTTAAAAAACAAACTCTACAAATTTTAATCATTAATAATAATAATAATTAAACTTATTTTATTTGTAGGTGTTATGCCTTCTCAAGTCACTACTCAAACTGCCACCAAAAATTTAACTGTCCAACAAATACAAGCATTACGAACTCAGACATTAATGAAACAGCAGCAACAGCAACAACAACGGATTCAGGTTTGAGCTATTATAGAACTTTTATAATCTAGTCTATTAAAAAACATAAATATAATTATTTTAAAAATCTATCTTTCTAGAGCAAGAAACAGTATTTTTGTTTTGTGAATATTTCATTCACAAATGATAGATTCATGTCCATATAATCACTCACACAAAGATTAAAAAATTCAAAGGTTTCTCAAGGTATACATTATTTATAATAGTGACACTATGTATTGGATTGTTTTCATTCATGCAACGGTTGCCAGTTGTAATGTAATGTAAAAGATGGGTGGTAAATATATCTAGCACCGCGACCTAAGGTCTATTGTACTTTCCCCAACCTTAATCCCCCAAAAGACCAGTAGCTATGGCAAATGCCAGTAGTTTGTTTATAGGGACCTTAATCAAATCCTTTGGTTCTAAGAAGAAAGATCCTAGGATTTTATGTCTAAGCGCTGTGTAATATTCACAGTTACATAAGATGTGTGAGGAAGTCTCATCTTCTGAATCACATCTCCTACAGACTGGGTTGTCTTTTATGTTCAAAAGCCATAAATGCTTATTGAGACGACAATGCCCAGTAAGTAGACCAACAACAATACCAAGTTCCTTTTTCTGTAACATTAATAGTTCGGAGGAACGTTTATTGTTTGGTCCTTGAATTAGCATCTTGGCTTGTCTTTGTCCCTTAAGCCTGTGCCATAGCTTGAGCTGTAGCGCTCTCATTTTCTTAAGAAAGATCTTCCTAATCATGTTATTGGATAGGCCAACAACAGGGTTGCCAGTTAGGGCCAGTCCTTCAAATTGGAATGATGAATTAAGGTTAATGGTCCCAATTTCACTGTCAGTTTTTGGATTGCGACAAATTAAAGGTGAGTTTAAGACCCTCTTCAGATCTATACCAATGCTTCCAACACCATTCGGAGTATTTGTATTATAGTTGCAAATGACAGCTAAATGGTACTTCATTTTAGCTCTATTCACTTTATTTTTACCTTTATGTTAAGAAATATTCAGATAAAATTTATAATAATTTAACAACACACTTGGGCAAATAATACTTGTTAATATATTTTCAAGCAATCAAAACATATATCATGAAATTGGATATTCAAAGTTCAAGAATCTCCAGTTATCTTTGGAATATAGTCCATAGGAAAAAATTCACGCCCAAAAAGTAAAAATAGAGTGTCACGTAAGGGCTGTCATTTTTTTTTTTTTTTTTTAAAGTTCTGAAAACCACTCATAAGTGAAGAGAATGAATAAATAGAATGAAAGGAATGTTATGCAGACTAGTATTGATAAAACAAGTTTAGATAATTTCTGGAATGAAGTAGTTAAAGACAAATGTGGGGTGATGGATATTGTCAAATTTGTGTTGTGACAACAACAAAAGAATGGAATGAGCAGATGATTATAATTAATAATAAGTTCTTGGAAGAATTGAACGTCTTCTTTCCTTAGAATGTTGTCTTTATTTATTTATTTATTTATTTATTTATTTATTTATTTATTTATTT
>JAFIDM010009631.1:48564774-48599062 GCA_023159025.1 Thereuonema tuberculata | reverse complement strand
TTTATTTATTTATTTATTTATTTATTTATTTATTTATTTATTTATTTTCTTGAAAGCATAAATAATAAAATTTAAAAGTTACTTTCAGATTATACTATTTTCTGAATTCAGAGTAGAAATTTTCCATTTTCTGAAAGAAAAAAAAATATTAATTCAATCCCCATTACTTAAGTTGCTTAAATCCAATTAATTTTATTCATATCAAAACATGCAGAATTAGTAGATTAGCTAAAATGATTAATGCTTGTTGTTAGATATCATTGTTTTGGTTCTGATGCTTTTCTATGGGACTTTTTGTCACTTTAATGTATTGATTTATTGGACTCACACAGAAACAATTTCAAATGTAGTACATTAGATCATCTTTTGTCCTTAAATATGCAGAGCAAGTTTTAAAAGAGATCCAGCCAGTGGTTTAAAAGTTATTAGCAAACATATACAATGAATGTTTTGATGAGCCTTACTTTCTTAGAAAAATGGGATAAAAATACAGGAATACTTCCAAATGCAAACCTGATAGACCCCTTAGGAGTGTGATGAAAAGCAGTCTCATACATAAGCAAAAATATTATAGTAATTGAAATATTTCATGTTTAATGATTCACTAATTTTGCTTCATTAATTGTGATTCATTTTAAAGTCTATCTACACCTTTTGGCTCTTCCCTTTGAGTTGACTTATGGTTTATATTGTGCTGTTTATAAGACAAAACTACATAAATTATTATAGTAAATTTAGCCAGTGTCTGGACTAAGAGGAAATTGTTCCCATTTATAATAAATTTTAAAATGGGTAATTTTTCTTCCCTGGTATCTCGTGCAGGATTTTCGAAACTCTTCATATAACCCATTTACATATGTTTGTCAGCGTTCTTCGGTGTCTAACATTTTATCGCTGTACATATCAAACTTTCCTGTCAACAAAGTTATCAAATAATACAGTATTGGGCAAAACAAACAGCAGTGAAAGACAGAAAGAAACCAGAAATGGGAGCAGTAAATTAATTATCAATTGCATAGTATAGGAATACCCTAACTTACAAAGAGAGAACGTAGCCTGTATATGATGGATTTTGATGCCCTTTTGTGAGATGAAAGTACACGTGGAGTACTTCAAAATATCACGAACATCATTCATGCCCCAGTTCTTATCCTTTCGCCTCCATTACTTCTGTGTAATATTTCTGTAATATATATCAGGGTGTCTACAGAATCAGGGAAAACAGGAAAACCAAGAATTATCAGGGAATTTTGCAATTATTACTTAAAATCAGGGAATTTTTTGGTTGAACAAATCTTTTTTTTTTTTTTTTGGTTGAACAGATCAGGGAATTTTAAAAGAAATTGTTCATGAAATCAGGGAAAAATCAGGGAATTTTTTTATTCAGATTTTGTAGACACCCTGTATATATCTATTTTCTCTGTGAATATTTTCTATTTCTATATCTCTCTCTCTAAACCTAATCCCTGTATTCATAGGTTTCCTTACTTTTGATCACCACCAAATCGGTGCTGAAAAAACTTGTGCTTTGTTTTGACAACTTCAGGAGTGGCTCAAGAAAGCTCCTTGGATGGTGCACAAAGGCAATCAGGCCATGAAGCCCATTTGTTTCCCATGTTAAAGGCTTTATCCCAATTTTCCCCTGTTGTTAAGTGCATCAGAAATCCTCTTGTCAACAGGGGTAAACAAAAGGAACTGCTGCTCCTGATGTCGTAACAAAGACAATTGTGCCAGAAGCAGTGAGGGGAAAGAAATGCTTAACACCTATCCATGGATATAAAGCCAGATTCCGAGAGAAAAGGAGACCAGCATGTAAGAAGGCAAGGTACAGGGAAGACGACCAAGGCTCACTCGATCAGTGGCGCCAGTCGTCGGAGAACTCTGTCCGCCTTCACCTTCTGATGTTAGCCCCCGAAATGGAAATTGAGTAATCTAATTATATTTGAACAAAATAGAAAAATAATTCCTTTAATTTAGGGGTAGTCAGATAGGCTTTCACCAAAGCCCCCAATTGTACTGCACAAAACTGATCTTGGTACTCATTTTAGTACAAACATCATGAAGACCATTTCAGTATTACAAACCACAAAAAAGTTTTATGATTTTTTTTTTTTTTTTTTTTTTTTTTTTTTAGCATTGGCAAATTACAAATATCCTCATGTCTGTGAATGCCCCTGCTAAATTATTTAAAAAAGCAGTCAGTATCTTGAAACTTCATAAACTTCCCATAAAAAGGTAAAAAAGATAGTCTTGAGGGTTTTATTGAAACTAACATGTAATAAGGTTTTAATGTGTATTAAATGTAACATGGAAATCAGAAAAACGATGAAAATGCACAATTGTTTGCTTTCACACCCTGGGCCATCATCGGCGGGAATCTGGGACAGCTGTTTTGTCCTTATTAAGATTCATCAACCAGATTTACCCTCGATGATCAAGCTCAGAACATGTGAAAACCTATGGATCCTTCTCCTGCTATCAGAAGTGGGACCAAAAATTTTAATTAAGGCTTTGTTACTTCTAGGAACTTAAACAGCAGCAACAGCTGAAACGCCTACAAGTTGCACAACAACAACAGCAGCAGCAGCAGCAACAACAGCAGCAAGCTTCAGGAACTACAATTGGCGGAGCAAATCAGTCGCAAAAAGTGTCTGTAGCTGTTAGCTCAGCAATAACAGCTTCAGGAGTTGCAGCTATTCAGGTTACCCAAGCACAACAGAGAGCTCAGGTATCCAACTATACATACACGTACAGAAATTTATATAAGTTTATATAATTTTATATACAAGTTGAATATAAGAAGGAAAAAGGTTAGCATACAATAATAGTTGAGTGAAAAGTGTATATTGAAAATGGCTCGTGTGCACAAATCTTATGTTGGTTTGGATATTGCTTTATCTGAATTCATGAATTTCCTGTGTTTATCAAGAACACTTGGTAGATAGAACATTACTAGCCAGAGTATTACCTCATCAAAGCCAAAATTGACTGTTTTTGAATTTTAATTTAATTAATTACAGGATATTTTGAAAATTAAAACCAAGAAAATATAAATGCCATATGTTTCACTAGTTTATTTAGGGCTCCCAAACGGTTGTTGAATCCCAGAACTTTTTTGGAAGAAAGTAAAGTTGGCACATTCTCCACAGTCATTCTCTAGTTCAACTTTGTTTTACTAATTGCTATTTCCTCTTGTATGCTTGTTTTGTTATCCCTTACTTGGGTCTGCTGTAAATAAATGCTGACAAAATGTGTTAATTACTGAAATTAATGTCAATCTTTCCTCCTTCCCTCTCGTTTCATTCCTTGGTTCTCAACTGAGAACTTATGTATAATATACATGAAAGTCAAAAATAATGATTTACAATCAAGAAAATTAGAATACTATACTAACAATCATAAACGTGAATTATGTTATTGATAATGTCCTCATCCGTGATCTTTGTGGAAAATAGGTCCAAATCGTTGTCTTCAATTTTTTTAAAGTAATGTCCAAAACGTGGAAATTTAAAATGTCCAAAATATCGCCGTGTAGTGGAAATTTTTAGTTTTGTTATTAAAGAAGTGATTTAAAATATTAAGAAGAATTTATTTGTTTGTTTATATACATGGAAGTCATTTATTTAAGGTAATGTAGGCCAAAATAACCATATGTAGAGTCTTATAACTTACAAGTCTTTTATAAGTTTTAAGTCTGTGTATGGATGATTCCTATGCAGACAGTATAGTTGTAATTAAAATTACTTTTATTAAAGCAGACATATCATATGTCATCAATATTTATGAATTTATTAATATTATTTATTATTAGTCAGTTTTTTAATTATGTATTTTATTTTACTTTAAACCCAGGCTGCTAAGCATTCTGTTAAGCCTGCTCGGACTATGACAGATGCTGACTTAGCACAAATCATGAAGCGTCAACAAAAAGCAGTTCAAGCAGCCACTGCTGCTCAGGTGGCCCAGATTCAAGTACCAGCTCAGAGTCAGGTTGGTTACTATTAGAAAATTAGTAATTCTATACTTAAGTAATCATAAACACTGCATAGAGATATTTGTAACTCTTTTCTCTCTCTCTCTCTCTCCAAATCTCATTAAATGCATTGTATTCAATATGGAAAGTCCATGGAACAATCTTTTGATTAATTTGGCTTAAATATAAGGGTATTTTGAAAAGCAATTAAATAACATCAAAATAACTTAATTTTTCTTCTAATGATACTCTCTATTTTTTGGATTACAGAAATTTGAATTATTGATCTGTTGGGAATTGTGGGTGTGTGTATATACATAGAAAAAAATGTGTGTAAACATTTTAATACTTCTGTAGCTATAAAACCAATATATCTGAGTTAAGCAAAGATTCTACTCTGTACATATTTTCGCTTATGTTCACTGATGGTCTACATCTTGCTGAAGAATCGTCAGTACACTAAAAACTTGTTAATCCGAATCGCATTTATCCAAAAAATCTGGTTTATCTGAAATGTATTTATAGAATATTTTAAAAATACACAAAAATATTTTTCCGTTGCTATAATCAATATTTAATAGCATAAAAAGGCAATTATGTAACTGTAATTAATAAGCACCCCATGCAAATAATAATGGAATGTCCACCTTAGTCTTTAACAGTGAGTGACATCACTATCAGCTTTAATGATAGTGTGGATTTTCCTTGGAATGTGACCCCGGATCACATTCACATCGAATTTAGCACATTCCATGACCAACTGATCCAGAGTGTCTACAGAACCGGGAAATCAGGAAAACCTGGAATTGTCAGGGAATTTTGTTATTCTGGAAAAAAATCAGGGAATTATCAGGGAATTTTGCAATTATTACTTAAAATCAGGGAATTTTTTGGTTGAATAGATCAGTTTGGAGGTTTTTTTTCTCTTATCATCACGGAATTTTAAAAGAAATTGTTCATAAAATCAGGGAAAAATCAGGGAATTTTTTTATTCAGATTTTATAGACACCCTATGATTCATCTGAGCAGCCTAAGTCGATGGAGAGTGTTCGCATTTCTTCTTCACAGCCCATTCCAACATGTCCCACATTTTCTGAATAACTTTGAGATCTGACAAATTAGCGGGCCATGTAAGATGTGGAACATTGGTCTAATGTTCTTCAAACCAGTCCTGCACAATTCTAGTGCAATGCACAGTACAATTATCTTCTCTGTAGCATTAGGCATTGAGTATCATTCTCAATCCATACGATGGTCCAAGCTGTTCCTCTTGTTTTGCGTAATCTATTAAATTTGTCTTCTGCATAATTAACTTTTTTTATATCGTAATGATAGCAGTTTTAATATATCATCAGTTGGACCTCAGCGTGAAATTATAAGATGCTTGTTAAGACTGGCAGTACACCAAGATCAGTCACGAATTGTTGGCAGTATTAACTAAAGACGAACAGAAGAACTTTATGGACATTTTTATTTTATTTAATTCTGCCCTGTATGTGTCTTAAGATTTTAATTTTTTCTTAACTTCATCCAGTTAAACTTTTAATCCGTCTCCACTCAACTAATTAATTTATTATTAAAAACTACTATACTGACAAACTATACACAATATTTCACAGAGCGACATTCTTCTGCTTCATCAGGCGTGTCTACAGATTTTGAATACTAAAAATTGTTGTAATAACAAAGATTCTTTTTGATATCATAATAATCATATTCTGTTATTAACAATAGAAACAACAATGAGTAATAATAAAGCACAATGAAACTAATAATAGTTTCGGACAACAAATTCATTATTGGAATTTAGTTTCTTTTCCACAATATTTTTTGAAATTTTCAATTAAAAATTTACCGATTTTCAATCCTATCTGTTTATTTGTGTATTCAAAATTACTTATCAACACCCAATTCAATAATAAATCTAGAAACTGATTAATTAATTTTAATAAATTAAAAAACAAACTTCGCAAATGAAACGAATGAGAATTACTCGACTGAATCTCCAGTTCCAGACTGCGATTACTCATTTTCCGAGGGTATCATGTGACCCACTAGCAGGGCCCTACTAGCCCCAAAAGTTGAACATGTTCAACTCTTCTAGCAGCGAATTTTTTACTAACGCTGCTAGCGGGCAAGTATTGATTTCTTCGTTACACTGAGCGATTTAATGAGCAAGTTCTGGCTGCTAGTTGATAGCTGCTATAAACTCGCTGTGTGTGACTGAGGCTTTACACAGCTTTTCTTTTCTTTTTTTTTTTTTTCATATTCCCTAATTTTTTGTCTGTGGTGCTTATTAATAACATGTACAGTACATGTTTAATACAATATATGTCGGGTTATCCGAAATGGGTGTGGTCCCATCAAATTTCGAATAAACGAGTTTTTAATGTACTTAATTTCTGTAATGATATGGTTTTCTGAGAAAGTAATATTAAAATCTAGAAGCTGTGTGGTCTTTCATAGCTAGATGTTAAAATGACAAATGAATAAAAAAAATTTTTTTTTTAAAGAAATAGTTTCAGAGGTGAAAAAAAATGGGTGCAAAATTTTTGAAATCAAAGCATTCCATAATCATCATAATTTACTATGATAAAAAAAAAATATTTGTCATTTGTTAATTCCCAGAATATATGCCTAAAGAGAATATCCTCAGAAAAAGTTAAAATATTTTTAACAATATTTTAATGATTTTCATTCACAAAGACTTAATTTGTCTGTCAAGACTACATGCAATTGAATATCACATAGACATACATAGATGCAATTAGCAAGTGATACAAGTATTATGAAAAGAAAATTAATATTGTGGTGAATGTTTGTGGCTTTTGTGGTTCATGAAATTAGACGATTAAGACTCGAATAAGATCTGGCAAGAACACACACTATTTATTCCAGGGTGGCCACTCAACCTGGAAACCGGGAGAACTGGGAATTGTCAGGGAATTTGAAAACTGCCAGGGAAAACCGGGAAAAGTCAGGGAAATTTACGAAAATTTCTGGAATTTTCTCCCCTCTCCTGCCTTAAAATGCATGTGAATATAATACAAAGTGTTTAAAACTGTGTAATTTGAGTTTCTCTTTGATTTAATGACAATTTACATCTATTGTAAAAACTCAAGTAATTTTATTAAAGAAAGCAAAATTTCAATAAAATCTAGAAATTAAAATTCAAATTTTAATGATACTAAATACAAGCCTCGCAACAGGTCCCTTTCTTAATCTAAAGTTCCTAAAAGTCAGTTTTTGTCGAATTTGGTCCGTTTTTTTACTATTTTCATTTTTATTTTCAAGTTTTTATTTTGTTATTTATTAATTGATATTATATTTTTTATTGATTTTATTATTCAAAAATATATTTCGTTTTTTGCTCCCTTTTTTAATTGGCGCCCACGGCGGTGGCTAGTTACGGCGCTGCTTTTCCGTATTCCTCTACAAAATTGCTAATAGTCAAGCATGAGGATCTTCCGATTTCTATCCCCACCCGCTGTTGTTTTCTTTAAGTAATTTTCCCGGAAGATTATAAGAATGAAAGGGAAAAAAAAAAAAACTTATAAAGCGGCAGAAATCGCCATAATACTACTGCATATTCGCGTTATAATTTGAAACGATTTAGTGTCAGTGTATACTAGTGTTCTTTTGCATCTTTCCAAATTTTTTATTCTTCCATTAACCAAATGTTTAAAAAGTTACTAGTGTGTTACATGGAAAACATTTAATATTTATTTCTCAGAAATAATTTTTTTTCGGGGGGGGGGGGGGGGGTGTCGTTTCATTTATGTGCGTTACAATGTGCGTGCGTTTTGTGTAAAATATTAGTTTATACAAGTGCTTATGCAATCTCTAAAAAAAATTAAAAAATGAATAAAAAAAAAAACCCTTAAAACTTTATTATTTTTAAATATTGACTTAAACACATAACATCTTCATGTCACATTTCTTCTTAAGAGGGTCCAGGGTAAGGTGACCAGATGTCCCGATTTTTAACAATTTGTCCCGCGTCCCCCGGCGTTTTAAAAATGTCCCGATTTTTTTTTTTATTATTGAATTCCTGTTTTTTTTGGTTGTTGAACTGGAGATTCGGTTTTTTTTTTTTGGGTTTTGGACTGGGGATTTCCTTTTTTTTTTTTTTTCTTTCCTTCCCGTCCCCCCCCCCCCTCCCCTCGGTCAATGGTGTCCCGCTTTGCCAATGTAAAAATCTGGTCACCCTAGTCCAGGGCCCATTTTTATAAAAAAAAAAATAGAAAATACTAATTAAGTTAAAAACTTGAAATTTTTTTTTTTGGTGATTAATCACGCAATGACTAGACAAAAACACCTCATAAAAATTTTCTTAAACTTAAAAAAAAACAAATTATTTTAATTTTTTTTTAAAAAAAAGTGGGGTAATTTAAAATTGATAGAACTCAAAGTATTATTAACAGATTTTCAAATTTTTTTCACTTAATTAAACAGAAATATATCACTTTTAATTTGTCTTCGGCATTTAAAAAAATATATGTAAATTTTTAAACTGAAAATTAACGATTTTTCAATGTAAAAATTTTTCAAAATCTCATATTATAAAAAAATAAATATTATTTTTAAATTTGACGAAGACAATTTATTTTCAAACATTTTTTTAAAGTAAAATGTTTGAAAATGTCATGTTTAAAATTTCAACTCTCTACTCTTTATTATGCTAACCAATAATTTATTCACCTTTTTCAAGTTTATATGATACCTCTTTATATGAAAAACAATAATAATTGATTATTTTTATCAAATGCTGAATTTTAATCAAGAGTCATATCGAAAAGTTTAAATTCACATACACTTTACATCAGTTTCCTCCAGAAAAGTAATTCTACTTAATTTAGATATTCAGGGAGTTTTACGGTAAGTAATGTCTGTTTTAATCTGATAATTATGGTGTTTCTTTGCTATCTAGTTTCTTCAAACAAATTTTCGAGGCATTTTTTCTAGCATTTTGGTTATCACTGTATTCTATATATTACTTGTGATCTTCATGCACAACATTCATAAAAGGTTCATTTACTCTCAAACACTGAAAAATTATATTCTATAATGTTATATTCAAATCTTCTAAAATGTTCACCAGCAATAAAGTAAACAAAATATGCATAATTACCTCTACTGAAATATAATTAGTACCTTGAAAATTTCATATTGGAAATTGAAAATGTTTAATTTTAGGTCCCTTTTGGTCCCTTTTTTACCTAGGGACAAAGTGAATATCTGTTGCAAGCCCTGTAAACAGTTGGCAAGAGTGTGCAATAAACAAATACAATGGTGTTTCTATTCATAAATTATAAGAAGTAAAATTTATTCTGTTAATGGAGTAAACTTATTACAGAGGAAATTATTAAAAAGAAAATATTTAGTAAGAGAGAAGAACTTGCAATTGAGTTATCTAAATCTAAAGGCAATCATTGAAAAGGGTTTCTACAATATCGTGTACAATTCCTGTCCAGCCCCGCACCTGGATTTTTTTTTCAATTCACCTGGAAAACCTGAAAAAGTCAGGGAATTTTAAAATGTCTGGAGAGTGGCCACCCTGTATTCGTATGATGCAGGGGTTTAAATAGTTTATGTACAAAGGCTGTGATTGGTTGTCGTGCTTTGCAAATTGATTGGGGGATTTAATTTACACGGGGATTTTAACTTATATTAAACTGTCTTTTTAAATAATAACGAATCAGGGAAAAGAAGCATGGTCAACAGAAAATTTGAATAAAATAATGGAATTAAATGATGAACAGTAAAAATACTGTTAGAATACACAATTGATAATAGAATAAATGCTGATAAAGGATAAATACAATTATCGTATATGCTCCAATAAACGCAGAGGCTCTTATTGTCGTCGGTCTCTAATAAGCACCGGGCTGCAGAGGGGACACGGCCAAATAATAGCCGGGTCTTTGATATTTGCCTATCGGTACTAGTGTAAGCGTCCATATCTTTATAGTCATGTGTAATATCTTATGGTACATTGCCTTACAAAATGCCGCCAAAACGGCATTTGACATTGGCTTTAAGTTTCACGCGGTGGAATACGCGAAAGAAACTTCCAATGAGGCGGCTGCCCGTCATTGCGGATTCGGACGAACAGCAGCGAAATATACAGAAAGACATTGCCATTTATCTTTAACAGTCTTAGGTAGCATGTGAAATTCAAATAAAGTAGCTGTTTGTAATATTAACCAGTATTTATGTGTAAAAATATTGCATTCTGAAGGTTTTTGTTATAAATAAATAAAATAAATTAACAGTTAAATATGTGATGATTTGTAGAGAAATATGACTGTGACATGATATACTGTATGTATCTAATGGTATTTGTTTAATGCTGTAAGATTATAGGATGTTTAAAGAACTTTCATTAATTAAACACCCATTAACTACTAGCCGGGTACCGTCGCTTCGCTCCGGAACCCTTGCTTATATAGCATTAAAAAAAAAAAAAAACTTTATTTATTTAGCAAATTAATATTGAGATCGGAGAATATACGACTTTCCAGCCTCTTGTGCCCTTCTCCACTTAACTCAGGTGTATTGCGCGTTGGCGCCACACACCTGGGGTTGCCGCCATACACTTCGTCAGTTTGCCAGATTATTCCCTACCCCGAATTTCGAAAAATCCGGCCTTATTCCTTGTCTACATCATAAAGGAAACCTCTGTGCAAAATTTCAGCTTTCTAGATCCAAGGGTTTGGGGTGGGCATTGATGAGTCAGTGAGTGAGTCAGGACTTTTCTTTTATATATGTAGATTTTCATGAATTTTGTTTTGTTAACATCATTGATTAGTTCTTTATAGATTATATTTGGATGTGTTATTTTCTCATTTTCAACTGTTATCCGATTCGTTCTTTACAGATTATTCCTTGTGTTTTGATATCATGTTTATTTATGAAAATATGATCTATATTTGTTTTCGTATTTCCATGAATTGTACAGTTTCTTGTTCCGTAAAGACGATTTTTGAAACCAATATTGCACATAAGTTTTACGTATTTCTGTACTACATTGTTTTTATTCATTTTGAAAATATCTATATTTACGTGGCCAATCAGTATTGTTGGATAGTTGTTTAATATATTTTCCTTTTTTATGAATAGATTCTCTATTTCAGTAACATTTTAGTAATTTAGCATTTTGCTTACAGAATGACAGACAGAATAACGTTTTATAATATACGTTTTTATAATATATAATAATAATAGCCGGGTACCGTCGCTTCGCTCCGGAACCCTTGCATATATAGCATTAAAAAAAAAAAACTTTATTTATTTAGCAAATTGATGTTGCGATCGACGGAGAATATATAACTTCCCAGCCCGTTGTGGCTTCTCCGAATAACTCGGATGTATTGTGGGTCGGCGTCACGCACCGAAAATTCACATTTTTGCATGTATCTTGCAAACGCTGAAGCGTTTGTGAATAAGTGATATATCGTTCAATAGAACTTTCAAATACCAACATTTTCTCAATATAATGTTCTCTTCCATCTTTTATACTTTTCGTTTAAATTGAGAAAAAGTCAAAATTGGACCCTTTAAAAGGCGCCATCTTGGAAACCAAAAACTTTTTTCGAAAGATTTTTGTAGCATTTTGTTTGTCTTAAAAAGATCTACATTTTATCCATTTACATGACCACTCTATCTCTTATAGTTTGGTCACAAAATTGGAAAAACGTAAAGTCTTATGACAGACAAAATAACGCTTTTATAATATATAATGTTCAATCCTCTCAGTATTAAAAGAATTTTATCTACCACAATCTATATTTATAAAAGAAAAGTTGATTTTTTTTTTTCTGGCCCTGTCTCCTCCAAAACCATAAAACAGAGAAATACAAATATGGTGGCAAATGTTAGGTATAGTATTTATGATGCTCACAGTTTCATTTTTATCTGCGTTGGTCAACTAGACGTCCCGAGACAATCTCCAAGATGTTCGTATTTTCATTGTTATCTATGTGGGTCAATCAGAAGTCACGTGACTTACTATCAAACATGAGGTCTCCGAGACATGCTCGCAGGTTGTGAGAAAATTATCTCAGAATCCAAGATAACGTGATCACAGGTTTGCTAGTGTCATGTAAAGCATTTGTAATTCAAACATCTCGTAACAGTTTCACATTCTGCATTGAGGTGTGATACTAAATTGCAAAAGTAATTCCTGTACTGTAATTTTTAAACAGTATTCTTTAAGCTTTTCAAATTTATTTTTTTGTTTGATTTTTTTTTTATTTTGTTTACTGTGATGTATGTAATACATGATTTTTAAATTTCATTGAGATTATTGAAATTATTCCATTTTTCCTTGTGTTATATCTTCATGAAATATTTTAATTGCAATGTTTACTTGAGCAATTTACATGACTTTGGAAAAGTGAAAGGAGATTTATTATTATCATTAAAACCATACGAAGTAAGTGCATAGCAAATCCATGCTTTCAATCCATGTTTGCACTGAAATTTGGGAGTTGTTAATTTTTGGGTAGAAAAGTATTTAGATAGTTTAACATGCTGTAGGCAGTTTATTTTCTTACTTCTATTAAAATTCTGAGGAATTCTTAGTAATCTGAATTTTATATTATAATATTTTCATATATTTTAATTTTTTGCTGAAACAGATATTAACACATGCTCAACTTCAGCATATGCAGCAGCAGCCTGGACAAACACCAGTTGCATTGGTGAAGACTGTTTCTGCACCGACTGCTTTAAGTGGAAACCCAAATGTAACAATACCAATGAATGCAGTCAGTCTTGGTATTCCAAATGTAAGTTTATTTTCCTAAATGCAAGGTTTTTTTTTTTTTTAACTTGTTACTAAATGTATCACTGTATATGTTTATTACTGGAAATGTATATCGCATCCCCGCTTCAGAAGAGATACAACTCAAAATTTGTCATTGTCTGTTAAATTGACATAATAAGATGGCTTAAAATTGAAATACCTACTGTGAAGTAATGTAGGCTCATAAATGTTTCGTTCAATTTCTATCGTGCTACATTACTTACTGTTCTACCAATATGTTATAGTTTGGGGTTTTTCAACTTATTGGAGAAGGAGAAAAAAGTTGTCGTTTCTGAATCAATCAAAATGCTGCTCAATCAAAATTTTGAGTTGTGACACTGTTAATTCAATGTTCTATCAACTCACAAAGACCTAAGCCCTCAGCCCTCCTAATTTTTTTCATTTTGGATTTAAAAAGAACTTTTCTAATGGAGCAAAAAAATATTATCTCCTCACCCTTCCAACATCAGTAGCCCAGATCTAGTAGCACATAGTTTTTTGTTTTACTTTAATATTGATCTTGATGTTATTAATAATGATCACAACGGCCAAACTTTAATGAAGAAAAGAGGTAATAATTATTAGATACCTGTTATAAGTATAATATTCAACAGAAGAATTAATCATATTATTTGACAGCCAAAATACAGAAGTAACTAACTAAACAACATTGAAGATTAGATTAAAATTCAAAGTACAGATAAAAGTAGCTTACAAAGCATTAATGAAGATAAAATAATAAAGGTGAAGACCAAAACAAAATAAAGTAGATGGGTACCAACACAATCATAAAGAAATCTTACTGAACATAACCTATCGAAGTACCTATTTATAAATTTTCGAAAAAAGTAGCATAAAAGTTTTTAATGTGGTTGGTTTGCAATAGTGATAAAAGATCTTGCTTCTTGTTATCCTTCAACGTGCTAGGTATATTTACCACCCATCTCATACATTACATTACATTATCCTTCAACTTCAATTTACTTTTATAGATAGGCTTTAGAGCAACGATTGTTTGAGTTTCTCCATTGCTTCTTCTTAAATTGATTTCAGTGAAATCATTTCCAGAATTAACTGTTTTTATAAAAAGCTTGCACAGGTTATTTTGATCAAGTTTCAGAACTTTCACTTCAGTTATTTTGAGGGAACTGAAATTTACTTAAAATTGCTTGCTTATTTCTTAATTACATAGAAATCATTATGGCATAGTTCATTTTAATGGCCAGGGTCTCCTTTTTTGCAGTATATATCAGCTGTGCATATTGTGCAGGAATGTATATGGGTCCTGAATTTAAAGATGTTTTCACATCTTTTTCTCTATAACTAAATGGATGCTGTCCCCTTCATTTTGGGTGTGGCCAGTAATCAGGTATTTGTGTGCGATTGATTTATAAGTGGGTATTTCATGAGTGCATAGTAATAGGCAGCCACCATAAATTTATTCATATTTCTCACCGTTTTTTCTATGAACGTTAGTACACCACTTGCGATTTCTTCCACACCACGCTTGCCTTCTCCTTCATGCCATAAGTAACATACAGTCTTATTAGTCATCAGTTCCATTACTGTAAAATTACATCAATTCAGTTTGGATTTGTAGTAGAACAGTGAAACATCACCACAAGGGCACGGCAAGACTGCTTCCAAGTCATAAACTGCAACAAAGTAATTGTTTCCCTTGTCTTTGGCTTTTTTGTCTTGATAGCACCTTCTCATGTTGGCAGTCATCATACTTATATTTTAGTTTTTCTTTCTCCTTACCCTCTGCATTTGTAAATGCAGAGCAGAGCAGAGTTCCCATTGATCTTTCTTTGGTGTGAAGAAGCTTTTGTTGAACTCGCTATTAAAAATTCTGCTGAACATGCACATATTTGCGAACTGTTTTCCAGAACTAATTCAGAACTTTGTAATCTTTTTAGATATTTGTCAATATCCGACCTCCATACATATGTGGGCCATTATGGAAGTCATGGCAGTTATTTTTTATCAGCCAAACATGCGGCACCACTGCAATTACAGAATATACGTTTGAAAGCTTTATTGGATGTGCTTCTGATTGGCACTACTAACGTGGAGGAACGTCATGGAGGCAAGTAGAAAACACGTATTTGGAAATCATCATTTAATAAGGAAATAGTGTAGCCAAAGAACAAAAAGGAATACAAAAATGCTCAATACACATTGCTAACACCCCTCAAAGTAATCTCCAAAATTGTCCGCTGTACATTTTTCTTCCTTGGCTACACTGCATTGCCTTATTAAACGATGATTTCCAAATATGTTTTCCACTTGCCCCCATGACGTTTCTCCACTGACCCAGACCACATTAGTGGTGCCAATGAGAAGCATATCCAACAAGCTTTCAAATATATATTCTGGAATTGCAGTGGTGCTGCATGTTTGGCAGATAAAAAATAGTTGTCATGACTTCCATAATGGCCCACGTATATTCTCGGGTTGTTTGAGCCCAGAGGTAATGAGACTATTCTAGGGATAGATTTGATGCATTCTTCGACAGTGTTTTTCACTTCAGGAGGAACAGTTGGGTGCTGGTTGCGTCCTCTTAAATCAGATTCAACCACATCAGTCACTTTTTTCTTGGAGATGACAGTTCTGATTGGGAAGTCAATGATATCTTAACGTTGCTTTGAAAAATGTCTTACAAACTCTTAATTCGTCCATTTATGTCAAAATAGAAGACTTTGTTGCATCCTCGATGGTTTTCGGTAAATAAGTATCTTTACCTAGGTTTAATGGTGATCATACAGCCAGCAATGAAAGGCAGCTGCTTATGCGAATCGTCCATTTCCCTGTAGCTGTTGAAAATATGTTGAGATTGATTCTCATTAATGTTGGTTGCACACTTTAGCCTACATTTCTCTCCTCATGGAGGGCGCATTCTTCTTTCTGGAAACTCCTTCATAGTTTTGATCTTTTGACAGTCCAGTGTTCAGGAGCTAACTTCCTTTTCTTTCCTTTCTTGGGAAATCCTCCTCCTGATCTTCAGCTTGACATTCCGATACACTTGATGATGAGGTCGAATCACTGAAAGAAGTCTATGCTGGTTTCATTATTAGTATACGTTGGATCTTTATCAGAATCATCATATATCTATCTATATCATTATCAGAATCAGCTGTCATTATTGTTGGTAGGGGATATCGTATATCTTCTTCCAGATACTTTGCATAATTTTAACTTCAAATTATGACTAGAAGTTCTAGTACCCAATTTTGATGGTTTCAGGTTGATACTTGGGCCAGGGAGAGGCATGCAGGGACAGCATCTTCAGTAGCAAGGGTGCCATCTGTTTCAGATTGTTGAGAGTCATCTGCTGAAAAAGAGCAAACAAACTCTGCAAAAAGTCAACAAAACAAGTAAACAAATACCCAAAGTTACAACATTCATAAATAATTTGTTGGTAGACTGAAAGAACCTTCTTTCATTGTTTCAAAGTTATCACACTTGATAAGAAGTGATGACTGCACTGCAGTATTACAACTACAAAAATTTTCCATAATTTCAGAACCTACCTTTACAGATAATCTTTGTGAAGTTTCTTCTTCTAAAGCACATGCATTACATTGTTTCAAGATTTGCTACAAGTTCTAACAACCGTTTTCCACGATAGCCAGCCATTGCAGAGTACTTGTTAAAAATTAACCACAACAAAAATGAAATGTTGCAACCCAAACTGTATTAAAACTGCATCAATTTCTCCCTGAAATCTAAAACAACTCTACCTAAAAATAGAATTTGATTCATATTTTTTTTGGTCAAAACTGTGTCATAATGCAAAATAGAATACAAGTAGATCCCATACTTTCTATCAGAAGTGACACAACTCAAAAATATAATACTTCTATGCATTTAACCTCCTCTAATGTTCAAATGTGACTGTTCTAAAATATGATGTATCACCTCCGTTGTTCGTACTCAGTGCCACTTTATATTGGTCAGAAGTGACACTACTGCTGCGTAGCGGAAACTATTGGAAGCTGAGATGAGTCTTGAGATGCTTGTCTCAATTGTCACTTAAACCAGAAATTGACAGATTTTGAAGAGGGGTTGCGATATATACATATACTGTGAGCATATATAATAGGGAACTTCAAATATCATCAGGATTTTATTTTCCTGCAATTGAAGCTTCCATAAGCTGACCTGTAGTATCATTATTTTTTTTAATAATTTAAAATTTGTATCAGTGATTAGAAGGGGAAAGGGAACTACACCAAATGTTTTAATTATAGTGTTACAGTATTTTTAGTAAATTTTGAGTTATAGGAAACTTTGGGAAGAGTACTCATTTCCCTTAAATATGCGACTGATTCTCACCATACATTTATTTTTTATGATTCATTAATTCCTGTTACTACTGCAACTTGCTTAATTAATAACAATTTATCTTCTTGGTTACTTGTTTTAAAGTTTATAATCTTAAGTTTCCATAAGCTGAAACATGTTGGCTAGGAACATTTGTGACAATTTTCTCTTAGCCATAAGATGGCTAGATTAACATCCTGCTGCTTTTCCTTTAAATAGAGTAATAATTTTGATCTGTATGTTGTGTGTTCACTTGTAAGTTCCATGGATCATAATTTCTGTAAATGCTCATACATTTGGTAATCATTTCTGCATTGGTATCCACAATGCCACATTGGTTAAACTTTTCTAACTGCTTAGCAGGAATAACTTGAAGTGATTACAAATTTGGTCCAGTATTTGTAATATACTATAATATGCATCAACATGGGGAGAAAAATAAAAACAGGATAAAAAAATTATCTTACGTTCAAATGTGCAAGCCTATCTATCTGTGAAACTACACAAAATCTTTATTAGTAGGGTGTTGGCCCACCCTTTGCCTGAATTACAGCTTATATCCGACATGGGATGGACAAATACAGGTGATGCACAATGTTCAAGGGAATACGCAGCCATTCCTCGTGCAGAGCGGTCTCTAGTTCAGAAAGTGTGGAGGGAGGTGGAAACCTAGCATGCACTTTGGCCTCCAAAATACCCCACAAAGGTTTGAGTATGTTAAGATCAGGAGACTGAGGAGGCCACACGAGATGTTCCACTTCATATTTGTTCTCATCGAATCATGCTTGGACATATCAAGCAGTGTGAATTGGGGCGTTGTCATCTTGGAGCAGAGGTCATTCGCTAGGGAACACAGTCTGCAGCATAGGATGGAGATAATTGCCCAGAATGCTAAGATAATGCTGTGCTGTGACCTTCCAATATAGGAATACAAGTGGTCCCAGACCAAGCCAAGATATTGCATAGCACACCATCACAGCACCCCCCTCCATGCTTAACAGTAGGAAGGAGGCAGTCAACATGAAAGGCTTCTACATGCATTCTCCACACGTAAACACGTCAAGTGGTGTGAAATAATGTAAAGGAAGATTCATCAGACCAAATGACTTGTCCCCACTGCTGTTGTGTCCAGTGTCTGTGCTCGCAGTACCATTGTCGTCACTTCAACGCATTAAGCGGTGTCCAATGGTTTTGGAATAGCCACTGCCTTGAATATTTGCAGCATGCTGTTCCTGTTCGATAGTTTCGGTTAATACGGGGTCGTGGAGATGGGTGTTCATCTCGGAGGTTATCTGGGTCACTATCTGCTTCAACACCCATCTATCCCCGTCGGTGAGCTTTGATTTTCGCCCACTGTTCTATTTCGCAGATGACTTCTTACCATGTTTTGTGCAGGCTGGCGTAACAATTAGCACAATGCTTCTTGCAACACCCACAAGGTTGGTTGTTTCCATCACTGAAGGCAGGAGGCACGCGCCAATGATTATGCCTCTTTTGAAGTCTGAGAGCTCAGACATAACTGCTTTTCACTGCTAATTTCACATGCAGTGATTTCACATGCAACCCATATGACTGCTGCTGATAGACTGATACTTCCACCTTCACTGCAACTAGGTGGTAGACGTCTATTCTAGATGGCATGGCTCTGCTACACAAATGAAGTATGGCCCATTTTCATATGGGTGTTCATATTATTGTGTCCACCCCTTGTATATATGTTTTATTTTATCCTATGAATCTGAAATTTACATGCAGATTCAGGTTTTTAAATGGAAGCTCTCTATTGATTTTGATACATACAGTATTCTAGGTAAGGAGCTAGGGTCAAAATTGCCAAAATATAATGCATCAACTTAAGAATAGTTAATTATAGGAACTTGAAAGTTCAGTAGGATGCTTAGGTTATCAAATAGAAAGATCCCTATTGAACAATGAACGTATATGTAAGTAGCAGTGGGATACAAACTGCCATAACCATGGTAATTTTTTACTTTTAAAATATGAAACTTTTACTGTAGGTGGTTCTTGTCATTTTGAACTCCCTGTTGATTTTGGTACAAATTGAACCAATAATTGAGGAGGTTAGGAGAGTAAAAAATATCATTACACAGCTCTCATTAAATTGATATGACCATAAATAATTTATTTAACAATTTATTTAAAATAGTTGAAAGACTACTGATAGGTTTAGGTTATTTCATTGTTTGAACATAGGCTTAAAATGTTATTCATTTTTAGTATACACATTCTCAGTTTTACTAATGAAAATAGTACCATTTTATATTAAGTAAATTTTAAGAGTTCTATTTTTTTTTTTAATGAAAAAAGTGACCAGTCCTCCATAATTTATAACAAAATCCAGTTCCTCAGCTGCTGTACCATGGACCTAAGATCTGTTTAAGTGTAGAGCAAAAAAATAAATAACAAACAATCTGGCAGCTTGAATTTTTTTTTTTTTTTATAAGTTACTATTCTTACAACTCTTTATCAAACTGTTTGGTAAAATATCCAAATATTTTCTGTTGAAATTCTTTTTAGTTTTGCATTACAGCAGCCAGATTGAATTTGGTTCATGTACACTTTTTTTCATTCCTGAGGACTAAATTCAGTCCATCTCATTGAGTCATTTGAAGAAGATAAGTGTAGCTAATAATTGCTGATGATCACAAAGTTCTCCTCATTTCCTTTTAAAAATTGTTTGTCATCGTGGTCTTTATGATGGGGTAATGCTTTATATTTATAGTAATGAAATTGATTTACCTTTTATTTATTTGTTGAACAAATTTATTTTACATCACTACACCGAACAACATTAGGTTGAGGAGGAGAGAATCACAAACCAACACACGTGAACCTTCACTACCCTATATAATGAGATATTTGTAATGAAATCTGCAGACCATTCACAGATGACTTCATAAAACTTCAATAACCAATCAGAAGCATGTTGCCTTATACTAAATCTTACGTTTTTTTTTTTATTTATTAGGTTAAAGCATCAGTCACAACTGGTAAAACGGGAGCTGTTGCTCAGCAGTCCCAACTTCGACAGTTGCATATTCAGCAGCAGTTGTTACAACGTAAAGTTCAGCAGCAACAAACACAAAAGGTTGCCCATCAATTGACTCAGGTATTTATATAAAGGTTTATTTTCTCTATTGGGTCGAACTAACAAAGTTTGCTACATGTGAAGTCCTACAAGAATTAATTATTATATTTTTAATGAGTGGTATTTTTTTTTTCTTTTTTGAAAAATGTTTCCAGAATATTTCAGTATGAGGCATGAAAATTAACTATTTAAGGAAAGAAGTATTTTAAAGGGATTTTTATTGATAGCATTAACATAAAACTAGACACCATTCTAATACACAAGCATATAACTTTAGAATGATATATATATTGCTGATTGGTTATAAGTTATTCTTGAAAAATCCTATTGATTATTGCTCCAATGCGTTCACAACCAAAATGGAACTTAATGATTTTTTTTTTTTTCTTTCCTTAATTTATAAAGATTGGATTGCTGTCACTTGAGAGATGTAGACTTGAATGTAAAGATGAAAAATTGCGATGATGGTTATGGCCATTTTAAATTGACTAGTATATGATATATTAATTGAACAGTCAAAATAAAAATGACATATCCCACTCAAATTTCAATGTATAATTGAAGTTTTGTGAAGTTAATTTTATTGACCGATTGGATTTTTTGGATTTTTTTTTTTAAACGGCATCATTAGAAAACAGACATCATGGTGCAATATTAGTCAAACTATAGTCCATTTACAGTAAATCTGAAGACACGTGATCTCAGTTAACCATTCCTTTCTTCACTCGAGTTATTGCTTGGTCATGTCTGGAATGTCGTCGTAAGTTACTTCCAGTGTTTACATAAAATTCGTCATCGTGCTACAATGCTTCTCAGCATCGACAATGCACAACAGAAATTTCACTAATTTCATTTTATATGGAAAATAACAGAGAACAAGCACATGCTGTTAATGAAAGATTTTTATAAAGTAGTTATAGAAGGGTAGAAAGCAGTATTTATGTGAAAGGACAGTAATCTGAATGTTTACACATTAAATCAACAAAATTATCGCTAACATATACTTTTATGGAATTAAATGACATAGCACAACAAAATTTGAAAGATATTGGGAAAACTATACTTGACATGAAATTTTGAGCTTTATGAGAAATAGAAGGTAAACCTTTTTCATAATTATTAATTCAAGTAGTTGTAAGTTCATTACGAGTAATCACAGTGAACTGCAATTAAGATGTACCTAGTTGGCTTTTACGCATTTTTTTTTTTTTTTTAATGAAGATATTGCTGTTATATAAGGCAATTTTATTACAGGTTCAAGGCAAATCACAGATGTCTACACAATTAGGAACTGTGCAAATTGTACAGCAGGTGGCAGCAGCTAGTGCAAATAGCCAATCACAGAAGTCCTTGCCAGCTACAGTAACTGTTCAACATATACAGCAAGTAATAAAGCAGGTAATCGGCATTTTGATTTAAATGAACATTGATAGGTTGTTGGCTTTACTTTCAAGGAAACAACATACCCTGTATATCACGAAATTTAATGCCCTTTTGTGAGATGAAAATACACATGAAGTACTTCAAAAAAAAGAAAAAAACTCTCTCTCTCTCTCTCTCTCTCTATATATATATATATATATATATATATATATATATATAGTCACTTTGTCGCCCCTGAAAATGGTAGATTAACCCCATTTCAACAAAATCCTTAGGCTGGTTTCAAGATAAAATTTACAAGATTGCTGCTTTTTAGTATTTGATTGATTGATAAAGTAATAAAAACAAAGTAACTATTTTATTTTCTAATTACCGTATTGTCCGGCGTATAAGACGACTTTTTAAACCAGGAAAATCTTCTCAAAAGTCGGGGGTCGTCTTATACGCCGGGTGCTGAAACTTCCGAGCCGAACTGGAGAATCTGCGGTCGCTGCATATGGTGGGGGGAAGCTCAAAAACGGCTGTGGCCACATCCCTGCCGTATGCGGCAACTGTATGAAAGCAGCAAGGACGGCGCTGTATAAGTACAGTAGAAGAAAATCCACTCACCAGGATTCGTTAAAAGAAGTGACTTAACGCGGTCCCGATGTGAAGGGCCGAGCAAGCTGCAGGCGTCCGGGATGCCCGGGGTATGGAAAAAAGAGATAGAGCAAGGACAGAATAAACAAGGCTAACAGTTAAGAAATACTATGATTTTAGAGAAATTCTAAAAAAAATGTAGCATTAAAATAACACACCAGAATAAACAAAGCTATAGGTACTTGGAGACAGGGAGAGCTGATCAATCCAAGCAGGCGTTGCGTACAACAACCAGCCAATCGCCGGTAAGGTACATTGCTTTTAAAGGAAAAGTTTAATCCACTTGCACTGTTTTATGTTTACATGTTTGATGACAAACAGCATTATGTTTATAAGTGACAGTTTTCCTGCTAATGTCATAAGCATTTGAATTAAAATTATCGTATTGAAATCAAATCTGATGTTTT
This sequence comes from Thereuonema tuberculata, assembly GCA_023159025.1. NCBI lineage: Eukaryota > Metazoa > Arthropoda > Chilopoda > Scutigeromorpha > Scutigeridae > Thereuonema > Thereuonema tuberculata. The sequence goes on along the minus strand of JAFIDM010009631.1, from coordinate 48,576,416 downwards.
TTTCATTTTTATTTGGTGTGCGTTGGAAGAGGGGGTAGTCTTATACGGCCAGTATATCCCAAACTCTATATTTTAATTGGAAAAATTGGGGGTCGTCTTATACGCCGGACAATATGGTAAATGGGATATTATTTACAATCTCTAATCATATTACTAATTTATGCCAGAAAAGGAAATAAAAATAATACAAAAAGTACATTAAAGTAAAGAAAACCAGGTTTTGAAAAAAAACAAAACCGATTCCAGCATCTTGACCATATGAACTTGTAACGTTAACCATTGATCTATTGCCGACAACCGTAATACACATTTCAAACATTTAAGCTATTAACAGAAATCCAACGAAAATAATGTCAAATACCTTCAAATCTGTAGTCTGTTGGTCCCTAAATCTTTATATATTTTTGAAGTACTTCATGTATACTTTCATCTCACAAATGGGCATTAAATTTCATAACATGCAGGGTATGTCATCTCCTCATTAATATATTTATCTAAATCTCCTTATTTTTTGAATTGCTTAAATTATTGCTGACATAGCAAAATGGTTTCCTTATGCAATGGTACAAGATACCAATTAAAACCAAACATATCATTTACATTTACAAAGTTACTATCCAATTAATTTTTTTTTCACTTGATCATACATTGAGTATATACATTGATTACAGAGTTATAATCTAATGTTTAGGATACATTGTTCATTAGAGTACTCAATAGGCAATCACTCTTCAATTGTTCGACTACCAATTGAACAAGTCTTGGAGGATAGTACCATCTCCTGACAGTATCTTTATCAGTGCTGGGGAAACATTATGCGTAACATAATGAAATAATATGATGATTTTTGATTAACATAACAAAATATACCAAAATATTTCAAATAGTAATAATGGAAAACGTAATAAAGAAAAAATATATTTCATTTTTCATTAAAAGATGAGACAATGTTTATATTTTAGGGGCATTAGACATCGTTTCTGAAGCATAGGTAAGTGGCTTAAAATTGATTTGGGTTTTTCTTGTCATCTTTTCACGAAGATAATTTACCATTATTTATTTGTCCCTATGGTGTCACATATTTTGAAAACATTCTTAGAATTATATTGATATGGTTTCCTTCGTAATTTTCAGTCCAATCATCCCTTCTAATCTCAAAATTCTTCCCTGTGTTTGTCATTCTAAGTTCATAAGGTATTTTAGAATGATCAAAATAAATCTACAATTGGAATGCTTCGGAAAGGTCATTAATGTTTTATCTAAGTAAATGTGAAATTTTCATAAATCTGCAGTATAGTGGATACTTATTGAAAACTTTAATGAGATGTAGTTTGATCATTACCACAATCAAATAGTCTTGTGGTAATGTAGCTTAGTCAAATTTCTGCAAGCAAGTAGGAAAATGTTAGTTATTTATATTTAGTATTTAATTTTGCATATATAAATATGTATTATTTAATATATAATTATTTAAATATAATAGTTGTTCTAACAGCCTCTTCTCACTCGTACACTTTTTAAAAAAGAATATATATATACTTTTTTAAAAAGTGTACTAGTGAGAAGAGAGGCTGTTGGTACAACTATTATACTTAAATAACACAGTACATCAAAAAAAAAAATGCCAAACCTTGAAACTATGAAACATTTTTGTTATTCTGTGCGCTGAATTCGAAAATGCATTCCATTTTATCGTATCACATGAGGTTTTTGTTCAGTGATGCAATCCTGCTTTCTGCTAATACTCACCAGGTGGGCACTCCAGTGCAGTCTGATTGTAAACATAAGATAAAATTGCAGGCAGACGCAAATGGAAGGTAACGGTTATATGACAGATTTCCTGTTTACATTCTTTCCGAAATGTATATCGTTACTCCACTGCTAATATATATTAGTATCAATAAAATTCATACAGTATAGTGACTTGCTATTGTGCAGAACGTTTTGACGTAAAGTTGTATGTTCACTTTTAACAGTGAGAAGTACTTTAAACAGACTTTTAGATTGTAAAACTCATGCAAAGTGGCAGTTTACAGCAACAATGTCGCGTCAGTGCGTAAATTCTCCAAATGTATTTTGCCATGTGTGTGGTGAATTCACTACAAAATCGCAAAGAGAAAATATTACTCCTACAATTAGGAAAGCATATGAATTGTACTTTGACTCTTAAGTAGATAAGGACAAAAGTTTTGCACCTAAATATTGTTGTAGCGGATGTTCTCGTAATTTGAGAGGCTGGTTAAATGGCACTCGCCCGTCTATGCCGTTTGCTGTTCCTATGATATGGACAGAGCAGAAGGACCACCTCTTGGACTGTTATTTCTGTTTAACCAAACTTTATCCTCATCAAAAAACAAACAATATGTAATCTATCCAGATTTTGCCCTCTGCTCTAAGGCTGTTAAGAATGGCAATTCATATCCTATTCCAACGTCACTTGTATGTTCGAAATTCCTGGAAAATTACAGAGCAGATAACTACATCGAAGTTGTGGAAAATTTGTTAAGGGCATTTGAGGTAATGGGCTGTAATATGTCCTTTAAAATTCATTTCCTACACTCCCATCTTAACTTCTTTCCACCGAACCTGGGAATGGTCAGCGGCGAGCACGGAGAAAGGTTTCACCAGCAAATATCCCAAATGGAAAGGAGATATACAGGAAAATGGTCTCATAACATGCTTTCTGACTACTGTTGGTTTAAGTTATTTGCATGTAATAATTTTTTTCTTTTAGTTTTCTAAACTCTTTCACATTTTATCAGTAATCAGCGCATCCTTTTCAATAAAATGGGTACTTTTGAATGCTGAGTGTAGTAAAATTTTGACTCTGGAACTACAACTATGACAAAGCATGAAATTTTTAACCAAAATATTGAATATAATTGCCAAAGAAAACAGTACATGATAGAGAATTTTTTACTTCAAATTCGAATTTAGGAGATCCGAATTAGTAAAAGTAACATATTTTCACTTCGTGGCATGAAAAAAGTTAAAATTTTGTTGTAAAGTGTAATTATCTATTTTCTGCTAATGAAAGCTTTGTTTATAACTATGAAGCATAATATTTTCCCAAATTTTATTAAAGCTGAAATTAAAAATTATTTCAACTAGCTTACTTTCTTATGTATACTTAGAATCTTTCATGTCTACTTATCAAGCATGAAGGATTTACAATAGAGTGATTTTTAACTAAAATTTAATAGTATTCTTTTGTCATGGCAGAAATTGAATAACTATGTTAATATTCTAAATACTCCAATTTTTTTACTATTTTTCAAAAGAGCACTTATATTCCTGCAATTTGGAATGTTTTTGAATTTCTTCTTATAAGTAATTTACTTTATTCTTAAAAAAAGAGAGACCATCAATGCACATAAATAAACTTTTGCACCCTGAGCTATCATTGATGATGCGATATCTGTTTCATCCTTATTAAGAATCTTCAGCCAGATTTGCCCTCAATTGGCATGAAAGGTTATGGAGATCCCTTCTGCTCCCAGAAATGACCTCCCCATAACAACAGAAGCAAATAAACTATGCTCAAATAAACTTGCACAGTTTCAATTCCATGTCCTGTCTCAAAGAAATTTAATAACAAAAATAAAGCTAATGGTTCAGTAATTAAATGGGCAGAAGCTTTAATCGTGCATGGGATATTTACTTTATTCTTTTATATATATTGATGTTGAAGTAACACATTACTTCAACAGTTGCTTTTTACTTTTTCCATACTAATGGGAAAATGTAGTAATCATTCAAGCCACATGGAAATACAAAATACTTTTTTCTAATATATATATACTCATTTTAAGTTTTTAAACTTGTTTATGAAGTAGGACATTAATCATACAAAATATCCATGTTCCAATTTTACTGGAAATTTACATTGGTTGCTCCCTGCAACAAATCTAGACCATTTTTTGTGTGAGGGACTGTCTGTTATTGAAAACTTTGTGGATGGGATAACTCAAAAAAGAAATAAAAATAATTAACTGTTGTACACCAAGCTTTGTGTTTAAGAGTTTAGTTCTATTGCCTAGATCTGATTGTGAGCCCTGTAGCCAAGTGGGTAAGGGCCCTTGGTTGCAGGTTGGAGGTGGAGCGTTCAATCCTCAGCAGAGGGCAGGGATTTTTCAATGTTCCATTCTCCTCCAAATAGTCCTAGGTTCTACCCAGCCCTTTGTTAGGTACCAGGTTTTTTTTCCTGGGAGTTAAAGGCATGCGAACGTCGGGCTGACCACCCGAACCCAAGTACCATATAGGCCTATAGTGGGACATAGCATGATGTTATGTTTAATAGTCCCTTGCACTGCGACCTTATCAGGCCAATTGTGTGTCCCAATGTCTTTCAATCTTGCCTAAGTTTTAATTAAAGTTAAAAAAAGGATCGCCACAACAGGCCTATGCAGGCCCAAGGGCTCGCAGGAGGTAAGGCTTCTTGACTAACGAGACTAGGTTGAGGTCGGGAGGTCAGCCTGACGCCCGCCCGCCTTTAACTCCCGGGAAAGAAACCTGGTACCCATTCTACAGAAGACTGGGTAGGCTCTAGGACCCGTTTGGAGGCAAATGGAGCGTGGAAAAATTCCCACCCTCCATCGAGGCCCGGAATCGAACCCACCACTTCCAACCCGCAGCCAAGTGCCCTTACCCACTCGGCTACTGGGCCCACAAGTTTTAATTATCTGTAGTATTTTATCAAGGGATAGTGATGAGAGCTTGAAGGAATGGGGAAATCCATTCCTAGCGTTTTGTATCTGATGCTAGCCAGAGGCTCACACTCACTTAGGATATGTAATGTGTTTCATCAGCTTGTTCACATCTCCTGCAAGTAGGATTTGAAACAATCTTTAGATTAAAAAGATGCTTCATTAAATGGCAGTGCCCGGAAAAGAGCCCTGTCAGTAACCTAGTCTGGTTCTTATTTAATTTAATAAGTTCCATGCTCATTTACTCAAAGGTTCAGTAATGAAGAGCTTTTGTGTGTTTCTGTCCTGGAAGATTACTCCAGTAAATCTTTGCTGATTCCTTACCCAATCTCGTATAGCAGTTTTAGTGGCTTCAACAGAGATCCCAATCTGGTTCTGATCCTAAAAATAAGGCTTCAGCTCCTTTTTTTGCCAGTCTATCAGCTAGCTCGTTGCCTTCAATCCCTTTATGTCCTGGTACCCATACTAGTTTTACCCAGTTATGTTCTGCGAGACTATTAAGGGTTTGTTTACATTCCCAAACTAGTTTAGAGTTAATATTGGGAGAGTTCAGTGCTTTAAGAGTTGCCTGGCTATCAGTGAATATATAAATGTTCCTATTTCTATAATTATGTTTTATATTTTCATAATGCCTAGAGCTCATTAAATTTTGGTTATTAGGCACCTATTTTAAGGTCAACTTTTTGTAAGGTTCAAGAAGTATGGTCTTTTTGGAGTTATGTAAATTAATTTTTGATTTTGCAGTATGTGGATTAGTGATTAGGTTTAACTTATCTAAATTAATGTTGAGAGCTATTTTATTCTCTGAGACAATTTACAGTTTCTTATTATGGAGAAATTCTTGCAATGGTTCTTTTACTGTTTATGAGGTGCATTCAATTTGTAAGGTCTCCTATTTTTATTATTGGAACTGGGAACAAGTATAAACTTGAAGATGTTTTAAAATATATGGGCATTATTGACGGTTGTGTGAGACAAATGACAGCATTGTCCAGTGAATAGAAAGTTTGTGACGTCATTTTTCCGTGACAGTGTTTTAGACACTACATAGAAATGTGGTGGAGTCCACATTCTAAGAATACGTGTTATCCGTTTTCTCCATCTGTGGGATGACACCCATTCAAATTCATCGCCAGATAATGTGCTGAAAGTGTCATTGACATAAAAAAATGTTCATTCATCTGTTAGGAAGTTCAAACAAGGCCAAACATCGTGCAAGAATGAGCTGAAGCTGCCGCGACCTCACACCAGCCGATCTGATAACATGACTGAAAGTGTCGAAGAAGTGGTTTTGGAGAACAGCTGATTTACTGTGGAAGATATCTCTTCGAAAGTTGTCATTTCTGTATGGTCCTTGCATACCATCCTGCATGATGACCTGAAAATGCAGAAAGTTTCCTCAAGATAGGTTCTGCAAATGCTAACGGATAAACACAGATTTTCTAGTGGTCTCAGCAGACCTCCAAAGAAGCCTTCACAGCAGCCATGCAGTTTTGGCAATGATATCGTGAAAAATATGTACGATTAGAAGCAGACTACACTAAGAAGTGACAGCAGTTTCACCTTTATGTAGTATGTAGTCTTTGAGAAAAAAAAAAAAAATAGGAGCTCTTACAACTCGTATTTGTAACTGGCAAAAATACCCATGCTTCACGCTGGTAACAAAAAAGAGATGTCCTGATGTGGATGACGATGAAATTGTAATTGTGTGATCACTTTGAAACTTTTCTAGATATGCGTACCCTTCAAGAAAATTTACACCCCTTTGTGCAGATCCGTGTTTGCATGGTTCATGCATTATTCTGGGATGCATGTGAACCCGTGCCAAATTTAGTAAAGATCAATTAAGAAATAGCTATGTTGTTTCAAGACAAACAAACAAACACTTGTTCTTATTATATAGATAATGGTCACGAAAGCCATTACTTTTTTTTTAATAAATGAACTATAACTGTAACTCAGTTGCATGTTGTGGTTTGGAGTAATGTACTCGCATTCCTTTTTTACTTGATTGAATTTCGCAAAACATATTTACCAAGTTATAAGCATCCAACACGTGAAGTCTGAAAAGCATTCTGAAATGACTACCCATACAAGGCAATCTACTTACTTCTCATTGCTTCTTATCTGAACAAGCTTAATGAAAATTTTCCATTGCCACCGATAAATACTGAATAGAAAGGATAGTGGGAAGTCAACGGAGACTTCAACTGGAAGTTAAAAACTCAAAAATAAAGTTAAGTGTAAAAGTGAACAAACTAATTTATATTTCACATTTATGCCTGTTTTGAGATTAATTAAATAGTTGCTTTTCAAAAAAAAAAAAAAAATGATCCTATTAATTATTAAATTTTACTGAGACTTTCAATAATGGTATTCAAAATGAATCCTAATTTACTGATTCACATTTAAAGTTAGAATGAATCTTTATCGATATGAAAGTGAAACACTTACTCATGCCTAATACAGTCGGACCTCTGTTTAACGAAGTCGTTACATGGAAAATTCGTTAAATAGAGATTCACCTTTTAAAATTACTTTAAACTACATAAAACAGATTTAAAATACATGAACAATAAATAGGCCTATTATTAAAAAAAGTAATAATTTTAATGACAAAGCGTATTTTACCATATGCGTAAGTGCTCTCTGATCAATGACTCATTTTGAGCAAGAAGATCTAACAGTTCTAAATCATTTTGTTTATTGCAGGCACTTTCATCTTCTTGATGCCCACAGAAGGCTAATTCTTGTTTACTCAAGAATATTATTGACTGAATGAGTTGCTTTAAGATCTGCCTTATTGGAAGAGAGAACTTCATTATGCTTTATTGCTTGAAGTCGGACAGCTTCCAATATTACATGATCTATGCCCATCTTACAAAGCAGATGAAATGACACATAATATAACAAATAATGATTGGAAGACTGGTGTTAAACTGCTTTTTTAATGAGGTTGCTCAAGTCAGATATGCCAACTTTACACCATTTGCCCCAAATATAAAGCATATGTAACAAAACATTTTTGGCACACCATCGGCCAAGGAAACCTGTTATACGACGAGAACTGAAATGTTTTTGTTCGATTTTTACCTGCTTCTTTAATTGACGAATTCGGCATTGGTTAGTTTTTAACTGGCATTGCTGCTCATAAGTTAAATTACACAGAGGAGTAGTCTTTAGAAAATTAAGTCTTTATGCTTGCCTCTTGAGACTAAAGAAAAGTATAATTAGAAATTAATTTACCAACAACTTACATCGTGAAATGACTTAAAAATGCTGTACCATAATTCTTATTATCTTAGATAATTTCAAGTAATGTTCTAATTTCAGGAAATTTAGAGATATTAACCTTACTTAAATATTTTTCACAAATAATTAAATTCCCAAAAGTGTTTGTTCATTTTTAGTGTCAGTTTTACTGTTTTTATTTTATTGAAAACAATGATTGGTTAACAATTTCAGAATATCATCCTAATAAGCAGTAAATTTCCTCTTACCTTTATTCAGTAAGATTATACAAATCTTTATTAAAGCAGGATGTGATTTACCAAAGAGGTCGATGAAAAGAAGAATAAATTGATATTGGCATAGCAAAAAGATTCAGTTGCAGTACCTTGGTAGAAAGGGGCCACCTATCGAAATTTATTACATGACATTACTCTCGGGTTTTTTTTATTACACGAGCATCTCATTTATTAATTAAAACAATAAACAATCTTTAATATATTTCTTTCAATTCTTCTTTTTGTGCAAACTATGGGGGCTGTGAGGTAATAAATTCATACTGATACACATTAAAAAATAAATGAATAAAACTTGAAGAAAAAAAAACTAACGAAAAAAAAAAGCTTTATAATATCAGTGTTGAAAACATCAACTTATATAATTGGCTAAGTTCGTCTGTCTGTCTGTAACTCGATATAATTAAGCTATTAAGATAGATCCAACGGTTCTCAATGGTACCATTGAATCAAGGGTACTCAGATTGGATGAAAATATTAGTTCATTGTGTCATTCCAAATTTTATTCTTGGGAACTGACCTCGACAACTGAAATTCTAACAAAACATACGTTCAAAACCAAATAATTTTGTTACCACTGCATCCATTTTAATGAAATTTGGCATACTTACTCAGTTGTTTACGCTGATTTCGAAACTCAAAACCATTTTTGCCGTAGAAGCTTCGTTCACAAGTTAGCACAGTATTCAGATTACATTTACTTTATATTTGATAGTTGATAATAAAATGATTTTTCAGATTTTTTTATCCTGTCGTCCGACAGGCTTTGCTGCTAGTTAAGTTTATATTATGTTTACTTCAAGAATAGTGACTCTCTGTAAAACATTTTCTTAAAACAAGACTTATTTTATGTTGATAACAATTTTTTTTTATTAGTTACATGGCTATTAACCTTGGGGCTGCAGTAGATATCTAAAGCCCCGTGAACACCATGCAATTTTCCAGCAACTTAGTCGTCCGATTTGGACGTCACAAGTTGATATAGACAGTTTTGAGCCCTTTTATATGCAACTTGACTCCAACTTTTGTCATTTGACTCGAGTTGTTTCTACACCTGCAATTCGAAAAATTGCATCGAAGTCGCTGGGAATTACCCAATCACAGGGCAGCATTGGAATACGTCAGTCGTGATGTCACGCCCATGGAAGAAATGGCGTCGAAAATGATAATCGCCGATTCGATGCGAAGACATGCTTGTACTCAATGAATATGAAGAGTATTGCGAGTTTCTTTCATGCATAAATAAAGTTTATACTGAAATGCAGAAATTGTATGCGGCAGAATTTATCAGAGAGGTTTCAAAACCTCGAATTTTTCGGATTTTCCACATCGGGTTTGGGAAACGCATTGCATTATGGGATTCCTTCTATCACGGCCGACTTCATGTCGAATTGCATGGTGTTCGGGGTTTGTTAAAAGTTTATATCAACTCCTGACGTCAAAATCGGAAGACTTAGTTGCTGAAAAGTTGCATGGTGTTCGCGTAGCTTAAGGGATGGCCAGCTTTAAATGGCTGACACCAGCATACAAAGAAATCTAAGCTACAGCATGGCTACAGGAAAGACAGCTTACGTGCAAATGCATCACAACGTTCCTCGCTGTACAGCTGCATACTCATCATACACCAACTCTGGCTGGCATTTGGAGACTGCTAACATGAAAGGAGTGAGAGCTGATCAAACTGGAGTCATATTATTCTCTCTTTAGTACAATATTTGAATATAAACAAAGTCATTATATTGCATATTCATTTAATTTGTTATTTTATTTATATTTAATTTATTTTTAAAGAGGAAAATGCCGGTCGGACTGGGTTCATTGACGCTACGCCACAGATCAGAAATTCAGTGCACTCAGTAGTTGAAAGTTAAATGATACTGACCATCTTCATAATTTCAGGCAAATTGACAAGTTCCTATTTATAAAAGAGGTCATTATTGGAAACAACTTCATGAAGCTTAAATTCTATAAAATTATGAAATGTCAGTACAAAATTAAAGAAAAATCTTTTAAGTAAACTGATGAAGATTTGATATGTTGATTTAATTCATTTCTGTCATATATTGCAGTCATTCTTTTTTGCAAACTAGTTTGGTGTGTAAGTTTTGCTGAGTTTCACATTAGTCTGTCGTTCTGTTTTGAGATTGTAATGTGTGACTAACCAAAAATTGTATCATTTTTACCAATATAAATTAATTCTTCTGCTTTCTCATTGTTCAAATCAAGAAGGAAGTTAGAATTCCAATATACTGTATGAGATCCATTGCAAGCTGTGTGTTTTTGTCTCCCACAATTTCAAAGTAATTAATCAGAAAAAAACATACAAGGAATTCCGATCTTCATTTTCAGAAATTACATATCTTTATTAATTCTCCCCCTCCCCCTCAAAAAAAAAAAGAGAGAGAGAGAGAGAGAGATCTTTCACCAGTTGCTATTTGGATGATCATTTATTCTTTAAACAAAAATTGGGTTAAAACATACCATTGAAACATCATTGAACAATGATAGTTCAATTAAACATCAGACAACTTTTTACATTCTTCATGAACCTATATATAATCATTTATTCTGAAAATTCCTCCTTTGTGTTGTATGTAAGCAACTGTGCAAAGCTCGTTATCTTTTTTACACCATATTGGATATGTCTTAGATAGCGTAGAAAATGGCTTATTTGAAACAAACTGGTATATTCTTGACAACCAGTACTAGTTTTGGTATACTAAATTTAAAAATCATTGGAACAACTTCTAAGGTGAGGTGTGTTATACATTTATAGAGGATGGCAGCTTTTTACATCTGACTGTTGAGTTCCTCCTCTGCTGATAATATTGCATCTAATGGACGTCTTTTCTAGCATTCCGGTTTGCAAGTTCAGATTCCTGCAGGTGTCTTACTATCTGTATAGGTGCTTTGCATTGCAGTGGTTGGTTGCTTGGTCATTTATCTCCATGGACCCTTTAGTGTCATTGATGTTTCATATATATATATCCATTAATTTACAATATTAAAAGATTAATATGCATAAATTAATAAAGTAAAATTATTTTCTCATCAATTATGTAAAGATATTAAGTGATTTATACTTTTTATATTTTTAATTTTTTCCAAATTATAATTTTTCCAATGTAATTGACTAAATAATTTGTAATTTATTTGATTTTCCTATCTTTGACCGAAATTGTTATTTCATTTTTTAATTTGAAAAATTCTTAACCAATTTTGTCTAGTTGTTTTACCCTCATTATAATTGTTTTTCACCTGGTTGACATACAAAATATTTTTCAAAATTATTTTGTAAATAAATTTTACTTTAATAGTGAGTATCTTAATTTTTTTAATGTTTTTTTTTTTTTTTTTTTTTTTTTTTTCCTAATTAGGACATTTTGTTAAAGTTCATATAAACATTATCAAA
>JAFIDM010009631.1:48485301-48496945 GCA_023159025.1 Thereuonema tuberculata | reverse complement strand
CTGAAGACATTGAAATATCCCAAAAACGTACTGTACGCCGGGGTTGCTCGCAGATGGCGCTGTAATCGACAAAAATCAAAATGGGTAAAACATCATTGAAAATTGGGGATATCTCAAGAAATAAAAAATCATATGAAATCAGAGAAATAAAAATGTACACGTATGTGATATTTATCAAAATGCTATCCAATGACACGTGAATTAACCACCCACCCCCACGCTGCGAGAATGGGAGAGGCAATTATTTCATAACTTGTAATGTATTCCGTTGTGTCTCTTCTTTTTCTTGTCTCACATATCGGAGTGTTTTGTCCAATTACAGTAAGTGTTCAAGAATACGCCCTTCAACTTCAATACACTTATTGATCCTGTCTTCAAATGACTGTACCCAGGACAGAAGCATACCTGCGGGAATTTCAGCACAGGCGTTTCTTATGCGTTCTACCATGTTTTCAAGGGCTGTTGGTACTTGTTGATAAACCTTATCTTTTAGATAACCATACAGAAAGAAATCCGGCGATGTCAAATCAGGCGATCTAGCAGGCCAATTAATAGGGGCACCTCTGCCAATCCACCGACTATTGTAATCACGGTCTAATACTTCCCGTACATGACGTGAGTAATGCGCTGGGTAACTGTCATGCTGATATCGCATACTTTGTCGAATGTCCAAGGCAACATCCTCAAGTAGTATTGGTAGTTCCTGTTCCAAAAAATTTTGATATCTGATTCCATTCAAAGTACCTTCAATAAAATAAGGACCAATGAGTTTGTTCCCAATGATTCCACACCAAACGTTAACTGATCAAGGACGTTGATGTTCAACTTGTCGTAACCAGTGGGGATTTTCTACACTCCAGTAATGCATGTTATGCCGATTAATGCTACCATGGTTTGTGAATGTAGCCCATCTGAAAATAGTACATTAGCAAAGAAATTGGGATTACTTTGCAGTTGTTGAAGACCCCATTCACAAAATACTACTCGATTATGAAAGTCTTCGCCATGAAGTTCTTGATGCAGTGAAATGTGATATGGATGATACCTACAACAATGCAATATCTTGACAATACTACCTAGGGACATTCCGGAATTGCGTTGTAATTGCCGTGTGCTTATCTCTGGGTTTTGGTGAACAGCTGCTAGTACAGCTATTTCATTAGCTTCTCCTGTAACAGTTTTTCTTCGTTTCCTTTTCTTGGTTTCTACGCTGCCATCAGAGATAAAGGCATTCACAATTTTGTAAAAAAAAGAACGAGAGCGAACATTATCTGGAAACTGCTCAGCATACAAGGCAACAGCATCGTCAACATTTCTCCTACATTCACCATAAATCAGAATCATTTCAATTTTTTCTTCTATGGTTGCACGATTCATTGTCCACTTGCAATTCTGTTCTACTGTAGAAATGAAGGGTAGATGTGCAGGCAATTAAACCTACTCACGTACAATGAAAGTTTTAGAGATGCTTTCAGTTCTAATTCTGAAAGATAAGTGAGCTCTGATCGCACTGCACTGCCTTTTATGATAGAGCAGTCCCCTTTTCGTTTTGTCAGAGGAAAACAAAGTTGAGAATGGGATTTCCCAATGCAAGTTATGAAATAATTGCCTCTCCCACTCTCGCAGCGTGGGGGTGGAGCGTTAATTCATGTGTCATTGGATAGAATTTTGATAAATATCACATACGTCTACATTTTTATTTCTCTGATTTCATATGATTTTTTATTTCTTGAATAAAAGAATCAATTTTCAACAATGTTTTACCCATTTTGATTTTTTTCGATTACAGCGCCATCTGCGAGTAACCCTGATGTACAGTACATCAAATCAATGGGAAATTTTCTGGAGAATCTGAATTTGTAATAAAAAATGGGGGTTCCTATTTACGTTTTTCTTCCCAACCCCTCACCTCATATGGGGTGGGGGGTGGGGGTGGGGTCGAGTTTGGTATCATTGGATGTTTCCTGCGAGACGAACAAATTTTAATTATAAAGTTTTTTTATCCAATTTGTAGTTTTCAGAATATTTCAATGTCTTCAGTTAAAAATGAACACCCTGTATATATATAATGGGAATTTAGCCTTCCATATTTACTAACATCAATGTTTATGCCATCAGTGATGCCATGCTTACTGTCACAATAATTTTAATCCATAAAGCTTCTTTAGTTTTTAATTTTTAATTTATATCTATTATTATTATTTTTTTTTACTTAAAATTTATACACTTTCCCAGTCCAGTGATGATCTAGATTTTTAAACAGATATTCTTCTGTGCCTGACTTATTTGGATTTTTATGTACAAATGTTGTTTTGTACTTGGTGATCCTTCTCTTTAGCAATTGCAACTCATTTCTATATACAATTTCTTTTAACTGCATTTAAGTTTGTAAACTACACTTACTTGTTTCATTATTTGATCTTTTATAGGCATTACATCATATATTAGTTTGAAATATACATTGATGGAAATGGAAACCCCAACAGGAAGGTAGAGTTATGCTAGATGAATAAAAATTAAACAGAATATTTGTCTACACGAGTTATTACATTGACGCCAACTTACATGATGCGTGTGCATAGCCAAATGAAAGTTGAATGTCATCCTCCTCATTACCCACTTTAGTCACTGCCACATTGAATGCAGGCGTCCACACGTGCATGCATCCGATCGTAGAGGCGTTGGATGTCGTCCTTTGGGATGGTGTTCCATGCTTGCTGCCTCTGTATGATCAGATCGGCAATAGTCGTTGCAGGTTGCAGATGAGCCTGGAGCCATTGTCTAATCACGTCCAAAACATGGTCTATTGGTGAAAGATCTGGCAGTCTTCCATTTTCGTCAGTGTAATTTGGAATTCACTACTTGCAAATACTTTTCTTTTCCTTCATTCAACAGTTATTTGGACTTTCTTTTGAACCGGAATACATAAAAATTAATCTGAATATGCAAAAACCTTTTTTTACAATTTTGAATTGAAGAGTTATATAGTGTGTTATAATACAGAATAGAGTTAATATACTATTTAAACCTTTGTTCCTTATGCTGCAGATTTTTAATTGTTAATTTCTTTCCATTTTTTTTTTCATAGAAATGGCTGAATCTCAGAAAAAATTTCAAGATAAAGTTGCAATTGTAACAGGTATAAATATTTACTTTACTTTTAATAAGAATAATATAATAATCATCTCATTGTTGTTTATATTGTTTCCTGATGCAATGAAACTGTATTGCCAACTTTTTATTATCAATTTTTTTTTGCATGTAATTAGGAGACATTCATATTTGTTGGTTTCTTATTTTTTTTACTGTAAAAATAAGAGAAGAAAATTGCACTTATGATATAGGATAAATGGTGGCAGCCATTGTTAGTTCACACACAAAAAAAACAAAAAAACATTTAATCCATATTTTGAAAGAAAGAAGTAGTTTTATCAAAGGTCAGGGTACTTGATTTACTTTTTTTGAGTTATTTTTTTTTATTTCAGTTCATAGTTGTAGTTTTGGTTTGGGGAGGGGGTGTTGCTTCTGTCATTTAATGCAATTTAATTCATTTTGTTATGATGTCACATTTTGGTATTTTTTAAATGATAAATTAGTGTTATAACTGCAATTTTTGATAATGAAATAGCTTTCAATGAAATTTTTTTTAAAGAAATTCTTTGGTTCTTTGGCTAGATTTTTTAGTTTTGTGAAATCAATCACTTGATCTTCATTCTGACTGTGAGAAGAGATGGTAATTGCAATATTACAAGATCTATCTATCCATCGTCTATCAATCTAGCACTTTTTACTACCTTAGGTACTTAAGCAGTGAAGAAAAAAAAACTTCAAAAATCTCACGATGATTGAACAAATTAGATGAACACTTTCGAAAACTAAAACATAATTTCACTTTATATCTTAATTGCACTCCCAATTAACAAAAACTATCACTAATAACTTTTGAACCATTCAATTAATTTTGAAATGGTTTCTGAGTTTTGTAGAGAGTTAAATTGTGCTTATTTTTAAGATATAAATCCTCTCTGTATCTCCTACAGAACAGGGATAAGAAAATTATAATTTTTTTTTTAATATGGATTTCAATGTTTAAATCTACTTTTATTTTGAACTTACCGTATCTTACTGGCTTTATCAATTTTCATGAAAGTTTCACAGGTATGAAGGGTTTTAAGGATGCTAATAAGATTGGTTTCATCAATATAACTTAATAGGCTTTCAGTAATTATGATTTATTGTTATGGGAAAGGGCATATGCTGAAGTTCAGCTGTTGTCGGAAAGTGACTGCCAGCTCTCCATTGCCACATTGGTGGAGAGTGCGAGATGGCGGTAGTTGAGAGGAAGGGGGCTTACATTAGTAAAGGCAGGAAGGTCGTGCTGGCATTCTCGCATGAACAGATACCTATGACGGATGTGTTTTTGAAGTTGTATGTTTTTGGTGATATTTCTAGAATATTTTATTATTCATAATTTATTATTTTTGCTTTCTGTAATTTTATACATTCTAAGCAAATAATTAATAATTAATTATTTGTGCTGCTGCTAGGAAAGACATATATACCTATTTAATTGTGTTTCTTGCAGTAATTCTCCTATATGCACGTTATCTATCCAATATGTTACTATCTGCTTATTTTCTAATCTTTATTATTTCTATTTATGTATTGACTTTAATTACTGAGGACTCTGTTGTTATTTTAATGTTATTAAATTTTATTTCACACCTATATAAAGGTACAGTCATCTGTTTCACATGATTTTCTTACTTTCTCTGATTTTGTTAATAATATCTGAGTTTTTTTAAAATGTCTTCCATATACATATAGATATAAAATGTATATATGTTTTATATAGATAGATACACCAAAGAGCCATTACATTATGACCATCCCCAGCCTAGATAATGAACCCACCTGTAGAACGAACAGTCAATGCACACAGTGCAGTATATATATACTGAATAGGATGTGAATATAAAATAAACAAGAAAAAAATTTGACATAAATAGACCACTTTTTTATTGATATTATTGAACATTCACAGTCATTGTCAAAATGAAAATCAGAGTAACCAGAAAAATTTGTGATTAAGAGTTCTCTCATAATTCAGATTAATTTGTTTTCTGGAAAATAAATAACTTTTTTCACTCCAAGCACTTTTTTTCTTTGGCTTTTGAAATTTTCATTAAAATATATTGTGATATCTTTATTTATATTTATATCATATCTTTGTATGTGTTTTATATATTGTTGTATCCGAAGAAAGGGCTATTTTTCTTTTAACCTCCATTAGGATTAAAATATAATCCTTTAAAAAATTCTACACAAACTTTCAAAGTTGTAATTTATTAAGATACTAATAAATAATACTTTCTATGTTAATTTGTTTATTATGAGCTTCCTTTGTAATTTCGTCTGGCCTTTCATTAAAATTAAGTTATTTTGTAATTAAGACATTAAGAATTATCTGTAATAATAATAGTAATAATAATAAAAATAATTTCCTTCATTTTTAAATACAAAAGTTTTAAAATGTTTCAAGGATTATTAAAATATTAATTAGAATTTTAATTAAAAGTTACAGGCAAATATGATTTCAGGTTATAATAATAAAAGAAATATAATTACAAAAAAAAAAATATTCTTTAGATTTTGTTGTGTTCAATAAATTATTGTTTTCATCTGACCAGCATTATCATACCTAAAAATAAATTATTTATTTTGATAAACTATTGTTTTGCTGAAAAGAAAAAAACTATTGTTTTGCTAAAAAGAAAAAAATTGCTAAAATATACTCATGGACAAAAAAATTAGCGCACCAAGAAATAATTGCGGGATCGTAACGAAACTTGCAATGAAGGTACATGTCGGGGAGATATGCAAATGATTAGAAATGCAGCGTGATTGCGCATTACGTATAGCCGGTAGAGGGCATTGAACATCGTACTCTGTGGAGTATAAAACAGGTAACCAAAGCTTGTTTGAGTGGGTTGAATCATTTACAAAGGAAGAGCTGAGATAGACATGCCATTACGCCGTGTTCGAAGACAGTATACGCAGTTGTCGCAGTTTGAGAGAGGGAAAATCGTCGGGATGATGGAAGCTGGGTGGTCAGCTAGGCGAGTAACTCGTCAATTAGGCCGCTCTGATTGTGTTGTGAGGAGGTTTTGGGACCAGTGGACCCGAGAGATGTCATGTACACGAAGACCAGGCTCAGGACGCCCTCGCCAGACCAGTCGTCGAGAAGACCGCCACATAGTCAGAAATGCACGCGTACAGCCAACTGCTTCATCGGCCACCATTCAGGCACAGGTAGCACCTTCACTAGGGGCCGCTGTGTCTTCTCGAACCATACGAAGGCGCCTGGCTGAAGGACAGTTGGTATCGCGGCGCCCATTACGTGTGCTGCCCTTGACGCCCACCCATTGACGCCTCCGTTTGGAGTTTTGCCGCGCACGAGGAAACTGGACTGCAGCGGAATGGAACCAGGTCGTCTTTAGCGACGAATCCAGATTCAATCTCGGCAGTGATGACAATCGTGTTCGTGTGTGGAGAGCCCGTGGTGAACGCTTCAATCCTGCCTTTGCTGTACAGCGACATACCGCTCCCACAGCTGGTGTGATGGTATGGGGTGCCATTGCCTACAATACACGGTCACCCCTAGTATTGTTCCGTGGCACCATGACAGCCCAGCGGTATGTTCATGAAATCCTGCAACCAAATGTGTTGCCACTCACGCAACGGCTCCCAGGAGCCATTTTTCAACAAGACAATGCTCGGCCTCATACGGCAAGGGTGTCACAAGACTGTCTCCGCACTATTACTACCCTTCCTTGGCCTGCCCGATCCCCAGATTTGTCTCCAATCGAGCATATCTGGGATCATTTGGGACGACGAGTTGGGCATCCCACGAGTTTGAACGAACTAGAGGCAAGGTTACAGCAAATATGGAACGAAATGTCTCAAGACATCATACAGAACTTGTATGACTCAATGCCTGATCGTATCGCATCGTGCATTCGCGCTAGAGGGGGTCCAACGGAGTATTAACTCCTCCGTTCTTTTGCCTTTTTCTCTGAAATAAATTATCCTTTTTCTTTGATTTTCTAATCATTTACTTATATCAAAGTAGTCGTTACGTATGTAAATTTTCGTTTCATTTTGACGACTCCTTCTTGGTGCGCTAATTTTTTTGTCCATGAGTGTAGATAGGATATTTATAGAATAAAAGCATATAATTTTTTTATTGATGATATTTAAGAAATAAAGATAAAATCGTACTGAGAAGTTGGTGTTTTTAGCACAGAATGGGCTTCTATAGGCACAATTTACAGTCGACTCCAAAGACACTTGGCTCCCTCTATAAACATGATTTGGACCTCCATCTATAGCTGTGAATTGCTGTGGCTTGTATTAAATATATGTTACATTTTATTTTTCTCCTTCATAACATTATACTATTGACTTTTGACGCTAGTTCTGTAACAATCTAGGGCTCGCTACGTCCACCTTCACATCCTATCCCATATTTCATCATTCTTTGTAAGACATAATCTTAGGGAATCTATGTTCAGATCTTCTTCATATTCCCGAATTTCTGGTTCAAGCATTTCATAGTTTATTGCATCCCTCCTTTTATCCCTTCAACAGGTATCTTCCAGGTGTTTTGAGATTCTCCCTTGCCAAACCCTCTCAGATGGCATCCATTTTACTCCACTTTCTCTTTCCTATTTCGGTCTCTTGGTTGCTTTAATTACTTTTCACCATTTTTCTTTTAGCTTTCTTTTATAGCCATCCTCCTTTGTTTCTCCTGTCTTTCGGTCGTGGACAAGTGTCAACAGATGTGCTCTTAGATAGGTTGGCGTCATTTGCTCCCCGACCTGCTGCTCTTATTGGTGACCTCATTCAAGCGGACAGTGTGGAAACAAACAAAAACAGAGTCAAGGAGCGTCCAAGAATGGCAGGCACCCGGATACATAGCTGCCTTTTAAGCTCATGCTCCAATTGGGAAAATAATGACAGCCACTGTGCCAACATCCGAAGCCTGATTGGCCTGACTCTGCCAGAAATTAGTTGAGGCCTGCTCGAAGAGCGGGGCTCGGCAATAATTCATTTTACCTGGGATTTTTGCATCTATGTGCGTTCTTCAACTCCTTCCCTCCTGCGAAGTGAAAGGTGTCGCTGCAACTGGAGTTTTAGAAGCTCATCTAAGTGCAATTAGAAGGTGGGCCAAACAAGCGAGAAGCATGGATAGCCTAAGCAGCAGTTCCAATATCAGCAGGCTCCAAGATCCAAACGCCATTGGATCACACCATGTGTACCCTTCCTTCTAGTTGTCAGTGCTATGATTCCCGCCTCCCAGACTGTGCTGGCTGAATATTGACAAGCTTCCCTCAGCTCGTGAATTCCTATGGACTGTACACAATCTTAGATGGACACTACTGTTTAATCACTTGGTGACACCATTGTCATAACTGTGTCAGTGTTAGTTGCATGTTAATTTGTATTAGTTGTATTGTGTGGATCCAATTTCAATAAGAACCCCTGGTTGTGTATAATCTTGCATTGTTTATATTGTTTCTTTTATTAAATTCCCTTTTGTATTCTAACCAGTTCTAAGTATTTTGTTTATTGTAGTTTAGTTATTAACAGTTTGTGGGTTAGCTTAAGAGAGAGCAGCACTTTTGGGGTGTGGTATCCACATCAAGCTAATCAGATTCTTCCTTTGGTCGCTCACCCATCCCTTTTACTAGTGTCCCTCAGCTGCTGCCAGACGATCCTATGCCACTCCTCCTCCCCAACTTGTTTACAAACAATCGGCTCTGCCGGCCTTCTTCTCCTCTGTCACCCTTACTCGACATAATTATCTATTTCCTGGTTCCTTAATATTTTGATTTTCTACTTTATTCAACTCTCCATCGAAGCAAAATCAGGCCCAGCACTTTGCTTTCTCTTTAAGCCTTCCACTGCCATAACCACTGTTCTTTCTCCCTCATCTCACCCCCCTGCTTATATGTTCACCTATTTACCCATGGGAAGGAGTTGCAGTCCTGTGGAGGTGTTGGGTGAAGTCTATCTGGAACAGCCGGATTGTACAGTGCTGTCATCCAGATTTTCAGTTGAGATTCTAATCGCTTTTCAATTAATCAATTAATTTGCAAAAACTAGTCGCATACCAGGAATGATTTAAAAAAAGATAGCCTATTAACAATTACCACAGTGTCTAAAGAGCCTAAAAATGCAAAATGCCTTAATAGATTTCAGTATAAACATTAAAACTATTAACAAACAGGAACTCACATACACACACAATTTAGAGAAACTATAAAAAACTTTTAAAAATGGAAAATTAAAAGAAATTGAAACAAATTAAAGAAACATTCCAAATATTTTCTATCCTGGGCAACATAGGGTACCTGCTCACATGCTACTGAAAATCTTAATGGCAGCCTCCTAGCTCAGCGCATAAGAATACGTGCTAACAAACCCGTCACCTTATAACAAATAAGTATATCTTACCTAAAGGCTATTTTGGTTTGGATCTGACCATACCCTCTTCCTCACAGTGATGGAAGTAATTTGAACCGAAAATTATAACAATATGCTTCAAAATCATAAAGCAACTCATCAAATAAATGAGACATCTCACATCCATTTCTTTGATTGCCAAGATACTTCACGGAAAGCATAACACTTATCATAACAGTGGGTAGGTGCTCCCCTTCCAAAGGGGAAAAAAAAAAATTCAGTATCCCGCCTTACCCCAGTACCCCATCTTGCCCCGGATTCCCCTATGTGAAGTTGTAAAAACAAAAACAAAAAAATGGCTAATTTTGCTAGACTAAGAAGTAACAAATTTATTATGAAACACAATCCTAATTAATATGGTAATACAGTCGGACCTCTATTTAACGAACCTCTGTTTTGCGAACTTTTCTTTGGAACCAAGAACATTTTGCTAATTTCTTCGTAAAATAACCTCCAAATAGCGAAGTGCATTTTCTATTTAACGAACATTTTTGTGGTATCTATTTTTTTTTCCCCCTTGAAATGTTTTTATTATTAATATTCCCTTAGAGGAAATGAAAGAAATGTGGATACAGCTGAGGGAAAAAGAAGAAATTAACGATGATTAGCTGATTGATGATTATCTTTCCCTTGATTTTGAAGTTGAGACCTTGGAAACACTAACTGAATCGGATATTTTGGACAGTGCGAAAAATAAAAACAATACAGCTATGAATTGTGATGAAGATGAAGATGATGAAAATGGAAATGATCATGATGCAGAAATCAAAAAATCTTTGTATGATGAAATGCTAAAATCATTTGAAACAATCCGACATGGATTACAATTTCAAGAAAATACTGAAGGGGTTTTTGGTGCATTGCAAAGATTGCGAAACATACTATGAGCGAAAACCCTTTTTCAAAAAAAAAACTCAGACAAAATTAACAGACTTTATTAGTAAAATTTAAGTACACATGTGGTAATGTATGCTTTATGTCATTAAAATTAATCCTTTTTTTAATAATATTGAATAATAAAAGGTGAATCTCTATTTAACGAATTTTCCATATAACGAACTTTTTTTCGGGATTTAGTGATTTCGTTAAATAGAGGTCCGACTGTGTATTGTTTTTCTTTTTTCAGATCTTTTTTTTTTTTCTTAATTCTCTCACAGATTTTTGGCTCAAACATTTTATATAATGTGCAATTGTTTTGTTACAGTTTTATTACAAATGCTTTCTTGCTAATCCAAAACCCACAGGTTTGAAGTAACCAGTTCGTTTTTCCTAGATAATGTATAGTGTGCAATCATGTTTTTATGTTCCCTTTCAAATAGAATTTTTGAAATTTATACCAGTTTTTTATTTTTGCATATTCAGTAAATCGAGACGTATAAAATTTAATCTAAGAGTTATATACCAGAGTATATTATAAACCTTACATTAAATTAACACATTTTATTTATACTAATTACTTTAATTGCATGTTTAGGGGCAAGTTCTGGAATTGGTGCTGCAACAGCTATTGAATTGGCAAAATTAGGATGTTCAGTGGTTCTTGTTGGAAGACAGAAAGTCAAATTGGAAGAAACATTAGCAAAATGTTTAGCAACAGGCTTAGAAAAAGAAAAGGTCAAGAATGGAATATATTTATATATAATGTTGATTTAAATTTCGAGTAACTGTATTTATACTTTCTTTGTGGATTTATAATAGCAATTAGATAATGAGTTGCAGATAAAATTTCAATTTTTTTTAAGCAAGTGTGATAGCTTTTAAATTTGTCCTTAGTTAATGAGTTCATTACTGTTTCTTTGAATACTATCCTTTGCTGTAGCATCAAGTCCATGGCTATGAGGGGAGAGGAGAAGAAACAATTGGTTATGGTGCCTAAAAATATTCCACAACTGAAATTATCATCAATAGTCATTGTAACATTGTGTTATCATTAATACATTTATCCAATAGTCTAAAAAAAAATTATTTTATTTCCTAACTGCAAATTTCTGCAATATTCTAATGTTATGGATTCAGTTTCAGCATAAGTACACTCATTGCCAAAAAATTAGCACACCCATTAGCAGGAGGAGTAAAGGTCACGGGCGGATCCAGGATTTTTCAAAGGGGGGGGGGG
>JAFIDM010009631.1:48466272-48485201 GCA_023159025.1 Thereuonema tuberculata | reverse complement strand
CCCCCCCCCCCCGTATCCGCCTATGGTAATGGTAGAAAGTTTCAATTTGGTGAAGTATTAGTACACAGTCCACCTGTTATTATACCATCGGAGTGCTCTGTCCCACCATAGATGGTAATAATCAGATCATATGCTTCTGAGTCATTTGAGCACCTGTGGGCTGCACAGAATTATTGGTCAATGCTTCCATGTATTTAGTATGCTTGGAACTGTATATGATGAAGGAAGATGGAATTGTGCCCCATTCATGCAGCTATTGGAATAACGTAGTGAGTCAGCATGGTTGCACCATTAAATTATGGAAAGGATTGGACGGTGTGTGTATAGTGCATTGTTGCAATAGTGACAGGAGGAAGGTGTACACACACGGAGACCCTGTTGTGGACAGCCGAGATGTAAATCTGTGAGTGAAGACTAGCACATCTGCAAGTTGGTTATGACAGATCGAATGGCCACATCAACCTACATTCAAGTCCTTATCGCACCAGGGATGTCCATTCACATAATCCACAATTGTCTCTTGGAAGCAGAATTATATGCACGTGTTCCTTTGGCATGACTGCTACTCACTTCTTGTCACTGCCAGGTATGCTTGGATTGATGCCAAAGATGGGCTGGTTCAAGGGAAAAATGGAGATCTGTTGTCTGCAATGATGAAAGCTGTTCCTGCTTTGGATGAATGATGGTCAGGTACTTGTTCAGTGGAGACCTGGATAGAGGCAGTTTCTACTGTGTATTCAGCCAGAACACATAGAGCCCACTCCAGGTGTTCTGATGTGGGGAGCTGTGGATTTAACAACTGTACATGCCTGGTGTTTGAGGAAGGGATATTAACTGCAGCCTCGTACATCCATAACATCGTTCAACCACTCTTGGTAACTTTCCTGCATGACAAGGGGATGTGCTATTGCAGCAGGACAATTCATGTCCAATGTAGCTCTTGTAACTCTGTATGTGTCACAGCAAAGGCAGATCGGGGGGGGGGGGCTAGTGAGGGCTCCTCTCTCTTCAGCTGTGAATACAGATTGGGTAAAATGGGGTAAAGTCAGCTCTTTGAAATGTTCATGTCCAGCCACCTGTTATGAATTTAAACTTGCAGTTTGAACAAGCATAGAATGACATTCCTAAAGAGGATACTCGACACCTCTACTATTGTATTCATAACTGTGTGCAGGCTTGCATTACAGCAAAGATGGCTGACAAAGGTTTTGTTGCTGTAGAGGTTACAGCGATTTTCCTATTGTTGCTTGCTTTTGTAGGATCCCAATCCCAGGAGTGGGAGAAGAATCCATAGCCTTTCACGCCTTCCGAGCCTGTCATTGAAGGTAAATCTCACTGATGAATCCTAACAAGAACAAAACAGCTGTCCCAGATGCCCGTTGATGATAGCTCAAGACATGAAAGCAAATTCGAGTGCATTGTCTATATTCCTTTCTTTTTTGTTTCAATCTTTTTTATTTTAACAGTGGCATACATCTATTGGAATTGTAGAGGACTTCAGTGCAACATCAACTGTGTCAAGGCCCTTATGCACACTTATTTGCTAGTTGTATTATCTACAGAAAATATCAACTTATATAATTTGCTAAGTTCGTCTGTCTGTCTGTCTGTCTTTCTGTAACTCGATATAATTTTGTTACCACTGCACCGATTTTAATGAAATTTGGCATACTTACTCAGTTTTTTACGCTGATTTTGGAACTCAAAACCATTTTTGCCGTAGAAGCTTCGTTCACAAGTTAGCACAGTATTTAGATTATACAAAGGTGAGTTTTAAATGCCTTTCGGCGTTATGAGTCAAAAATAATAATTATTCTTTAGATAAATTAAACTTTAGATATGGTTGGTATTTCATTTTTCTTTCTGGGTGGAAAATGATCATTTAGATTAAACTCTCAGAACCTATATTACAGGTGTACAGGTGAGAAGTACACCTAAATAGGTCTGATAAACATTAAAAAAACAAAAACAAAAAATTCAAATCAAATCATCAATCGAATCAAAATATATATACACATGTAAATTGGCTAAGTTCGTCTGTCTGTCTGTCTGTAACTCGATATAATTAAGCTATTAAGATAGATCCAACGGTTCTCAATGGTACCATTGAATCAAGGGTACTCAAATTAGATGAAAATATTAGTTCATTGTGCCATTCCATGTTGTTTCCATGAAATTTTATTCTTGGGAACTGACCTCGACAACTGAAATTCTAACAAAACATACATTCAAAACCAAATAATTTTGTTACCAATGCATCCATTTCAATGAAATTTGGCATACTTACTCAGTTGTTTACGCTGATTTCGAAACTCAAAACCATTTTTGCCGTAGAAGCTTCGTTCACAAGTTAGCACAGTATTTAGATTACATTTACTTTATATTTGATAGTTGATAATAAAATGATTTTTCAGATTTTTTTTATGCCTGTCGTCCGACAGGCTTTGCTGCCAGTTCTTTATATAATCTGACATACTTAATCTTCAAGGTTATTATATGCTGAATAAACAGCATCTTGATAGAGGAGGAGAAACAGTTTGTTTCTTCATCCATCATGATGTTCTTTCTCTTCTGAATCTCTCATTACTCATTTGGAAGCTGTTTTTACTCTCATTTCTATAAGATGACTTAATTACCATCTGTAAGCTGTATCTTCTTTCCATTACACCAATTTCACCTACAGATTTGGAGAAGATTTTTACCTCCTTTTCTACTAGCAAAAAGCCGGTCTTTGAGTAGACTCATAAACTGTTAAAATCACTTCCGAAAATTTGCATAATAAATATACATAGATCTTAAGATTGAAGGTATTTAAAAGTGACTAATGCTACGAAGCTATAGGATTATTAGAAATTACAAATTTTTATTTCAGTTTAAGAACTAATGATGCTTTTCTTATATGCTTTTTCCAAGTTTTTAAAGCAAACGATTCTTTTATAAAATTTACAGTTTTAAGTGTTAAAATGTGATTGTGCATTTCTACATGAATTTCTATGTGGATATGCAAACAGCCCTTTTTCAAATTAATCTTCATGAATTCCCTAAATCTTCAGTCTTTACTTATCATCCACTGTGATGGAAATTTGGCATAGGGGCTGTCCATATATTACGTCATCGATTTTTGCTGATTTTTTATCCCCCCCCCCCTACAATCATCCTACCGTCATAATCAAATACCCCCCCCCCCTCTCTCCCAAAATGACGTCATTTTCTAAAAGCTATAAATTTGATGGATTACTTCGACAATTAAAATCCACTATGATTGTAAAGATAATTCTTTATTTAATACAGTAGAACCTCGATTAACCGAAATGGTCAGGACCGGACCTCCGTCGGTAAATCGAAATTCCGGATAAAAGAGAGCACTTATAAATGGCCGTCAGGAGAACGCAAAAAATTTAACACTGGTTTTAAACATATGTACAAAATAACTAAATGTGATGTTTTTAATTATATTACTATAATTATAAACAATGAATCTGGGGGCACGGCAATGCCCCTGCAAAGACGAGTCGAAGGCAGGAAGGGCACTACCTACCTTTTCTCGAAGCGTTTCGTCGTATTTTCGAACCCTCATAGCTTCGGCCTGGATAATACTAGAGAGCTCAAATTTTCAGGATAAGATGCAGTTACCATACTAATGAAATACGCTAAGTTTCGTTTATCTAGCTTTTGTACTTTGGATTTCATTAAGATCTGAAATACGTCGTACCCTCAATGCTTCGGCCTAAATAATATTTGAGAGCTCAAATTTTCAGGATAATATGCAGTTAGCAGACTAATGAAATACGCTACGTTTCATTTATCTAGCTTTTATACTTTGGATTTTATTAATATCTGAAATACGTCGATTTCGTCCATGATTCACGGACGGACTGACTGACTGACTCATGATCATGAGTACTTCTTGAAGTCCTAGAAAGCTGAAATTTAGGTTTAGCACACAAACAACGACAAAAATTAAGAAATCTGTAACTTTCACCCTCCAACCCCTCATAAAGGGGGTTCCGGTTCTTTATTATATAACAATTTCTGATAGGTATATCCCATCCAAAACATTTCATGTAAAATAAGTTGCCAAGACTCACATGCTCATAACGCTTTCACTGTTAAAAAGTTATTAGATCTCATCTTACAAAAAGAAATGAAATCCCACCCAAAACATTTCATGTAAAATAAGTTGCCAAGACTGACATGCTCATAATGCTTTCACTGTTAAAAAGATATGAGATCTCATGTAGAGCCAAGCCCCTAACTCTAAAAACCCTATATCTTGGTCAAAAAGTATGCCTTGGCCGTTTCATGGAATTATTTCATCCCATCCAAAACATTTCATGTAAAATACGTTGCCAAGACACCTCATAACGCTTTCACTGTTAAAAAGTTATCAGATCTCATGTAGAGCCAAGCCCCTCACTCTACAAGGCCTAACTTTAAAAACCCTACTATCTTGGTCAAAAAGTATGCCTTGGCATACTCCATATCCTTTACATAACTCCATGGGATTGTCTGTGCGACAGCCACGAAACAGCCAAGCCATACTTTTTGATCAAGATATAGGGTTATTAGAGTTAGGGCTAGTAGAGTTAGAGGCTTGGCTCTACATGAGATCTCATATCTTTTTAACAGTGAAAGCGTTATGAGCATGTGAGTCTTGGCAACTTATTTTACAACAAAATGTTTTGGGTGGGATGGAATATAGTGGATTTGTTTAACAAATTATCACGTAATGCAAATTGCTCCATATCTTTTTCACAAGCGCATACGAAAAATTTATAATCATGTATGAAAGTATTAAGTACTTCCTTTGAATAAGCAGTAAACTTCATTGATTTGAAAAGTTTTGGTTGATACAAAAATTCCTCAAAATTTATTGAACTATTAACAAGGTTTTTATATTTTAACCCCTGCATGAATTCCTTCATACATTCAAGTAAGAGATTATGTGCCTTGTTGTTAATATTTCGCATTTCAGCATTTTTCTCCATTAATTCAAAATGGTGCATCATGTTCCAGGATGCTTGGATATTTTTCAAATTTAGCTCATCTTTTATATGGTTGGTAACACCTAACTTTTTGTACTGCCCATCTACAGCTATGCTAGCTAAGTGCTCTCTCACATTTTGAGCATCTAAACCAAATTTAAAAAGGGTTTTAAGGATGCATTACATCATTTTCTGCGAAAGTTTCACCATTTTGGAAATCATTAAATAAACTGCTTCCACAATATGAGCATTGAAGCCCATCATCTATTTTTATAAAACATCTTGCTCATTTAAGAAGCCTGTCAATAAAACGGGAATTCGTCAAGAGTTCTATCCTTTTTTCATCTGTCAAATCATCTGTAGTTTCAACAGCAACAGAACTTTTAGAAGTAGTTTCTTTATACTGTGCCTGGAGATCTAAATAAATAAATATTTTTTTTTCTTAAATTTAAAAGTTATGGCTGTATGATAAATGAATCAAGTGTTGCGGAAGAAAACACTTAGTTTTATCAGGCTCAAAATGAGATCCTCCTTTATTAAATATAGTACCCAGAGTAGTTATATATAGTTTTAAGTAATATAATGAGAAAAATAAACTAAATAACTTACTTTTCATAGTCTTTAAAATCCGTTCAAGAAGTCCATTGTTTATGTCATAAGTTTCAATTATTTTTGCTTTTTTGCAGTCAAATCCTACCTACTCACTCGGCGATTTGTGAGCTAACTCAGCTAAACATTAAAACTTATTTTAGGGTCATCTCAGATTAGCAAGTCTGCCGCGCTTACGATAAACGCATCAACTAAGGTTTTTGGCGAAATTGAGTTATATATATATCTTTGAAATCAGGAAATCGAGATCTACAACTTTCTCAAAGTGAAATTGCATGATTTCGTCATGAACAACTTTCATGTTGGTATGTTTTGTAGTTCCGGAGATACAAGCAAAAGAAAAATAAAAACTTTAAACGTGTTTTTCTTGAAAAGTGTCAAAACCTAGTTAGTGCGTTTATCGCAAGCGTGGCAGAAGTGATGACGTCATTTTTGGCAAGACCCCCCCTCCCCATGCATCATGCTACCGTCATCCAACGACCAGACTCCCCCCCCCCTAATTTTAAATGACGTAATATATGGACAGCTCCATAGCAGAGTGGTCAACTTCACTAATAGATATAATCTTCAAGCATTGATTTCTACCGATGACAGTAACAATGTAGCCACCATTCCTCTCAATGCACTTGGCCCACCTTTTTGGCAAGGCTTGTATCCCTGCCAAAAAAAAATCTTTTGGGTGCTTGCACAGACAGTCATGCACCGCCTCTTTGACCTCCTCGTCACTTGCAAATTTGCGTCCACTGAGTTCCTCCTTCATATTTCCAAAAATATGAGGAGAGTGCCAAGTCAGGGGAATAAGGGGGATGGGGAAGACATTGTATGCTGAGGGATTTGATGGTGGACACTGTTTGATGGGCCATGTGTGGTTTAGCATTTCTTGCAAACGTGTTCCCGGTCACTGTCATCTCTTTATCCAAGTAATGTTCCACAATTGTTCCATGGTGGTCTCAGAAAAGGGTAAGCATAACCTTTCCCGCCGACGGAAAAAGTGAGCGGAATTTTTTCTGCTTGGGAGAAGATGACTGACGCCATTCCATGCTTGCCCTCTTTGTCTCCGGTTGGTGATGTTGTACCCAAGACTCAACGCCTGTGACTATTCACTTTAAAAATCCTGCACTCTCAGCCTCATACTGCCGCATCAGTTGCATACAGGCTTCCACTTACTGCACTTTAATAACTAGTGTGAGTTGGTGAGGGACCCATCTCGCAGCTACTTTCCTGTAGCGAAGTTCATCGTATACGATGTGGTGGATAGATTCAATGCTCAACAGAAGTGAGGATGAAATATTTTTAATGGGGTTGGGCCAGTCCTCTTGAATCATTTTGTTTACAGCGATGATCGACTTAGCGATGACCACTCTGTGTGATTGTCCTGGCCTCAGCGCATCATCCAAATCTGAATGGACTGCCTTGAACCTCCTGTACCATTCGTACATATGCGGCTGTGACATACAGGCGGCACCGAACTTTGCCAACATTTGTCGATGAATGTTGATGGGTTTGGTACCCTCAGACACCAAAAATCGTACCAGAGCATGCTGTTCCTATTTGGTCTACTGCTTTTCAGCTACAGTTTGCGGTGTCAAAACCAACCTCCATGACAGCAGAGGTATAGACTATATGTGTGTGGCGTCGCATCGCTCTGTATACATTCTCAGATTTTTAATGTCACTTTTAAATCATTTTCATTTGAATCGCCCTCATATATGCTATTGTTGTAGGTGAAATATTCTCCACTGTACATAGTATCTATAAGAGAACCTATTTTTTGGATAGTGATGTCAAAATGACTGAAAAGGGTGCATTCATCTAGAAACGTAAGGGCTTGTTTAATTGTACTGTATGTGAATGAGGTAACAACTAAGGAATATAGGTTGTTATTATCACAATGAAGTTGTTTGAAGAAGTAAGCTTTGTTTTGATAGATATATTTACTTTTGTGTTTTGTGTGTGTGTGTGTTTGTTAATATATCTGGATTTGAGGATATTGTAATTTCTGGGTTTGCATGTTTTGATGTAGAATATAATGCAGAGCAATTTAGGATATTTGTTTTTAGTTTTTAATATAGTAATCATATCACCATTACCTTATTCCCTGATGATAGAGTGTACATAGCATTCTGAGAGACTCGTCTTTATTCTAAGTAACTGCTTTTTTCATTTTGCATCTCAATTTATTTATTTTGCCAATGTGTGTTAAACTCACCATTATTAACAATTACTTAAGGATAACTATGATTTGACTATACAAATATTTGACTCTATTGGCAGTATTATTAGTAGAAACTATGGAAGCAATGTGTATGAAGCAAAAAGAGGAGTAATTTCAAATTTCACTTCAACAACTGAAAATTTGAGCAAATTTTTAAATTTTTTAATAAGTTTGCTTGTGATCATGTATGTTAATTTGTTTTATTTATTTGTTTGCATTGCTTACCTGTACTTTCCTATTTCTATATAGTTGTTCCATTTGTTTTAAATTGTTGTATAATCAATATTATTTTCAGTTTTATAAAGTAAACAATTGCATTAAATATTACGTGTTTTAATCATATGTGTTATACTCACTTGTTTGTAAAAGTATAGAAATAAGTTTACATGAATCAGGCATTTTTCAGCTTTTCATTTTATACTTTCATTTTTTTTTTTTTTATATATGGAAAAATAAAGAAAAATTTTGGAAAAACAAAAACAATATAGACGATATATTTTCAAACCAGGGAATCTAGGTTTTCATAGAACATAAGTTTGCTGTTGTATCATGTTAATCAATTGATTACCTCACTCCATTTGATCTTAAGTCTAATGGCAATTGCTGTTTGCTCTCATACAGTATCCTATGAGAAAAGATTCTCAAGATAAGAATATTCTGGTAATGATCCTTTATCAACTTTGTAAGCCACAGGTCAATCACTCTCCTTAAAAGATTAGATTCTTATATCAAATGTGCAATGTCAACCTCATTAAGAAATGTACTGATGTGGAAAACAAAACAAACAAAAACAAAAAATGCAGGAATCCCAAAATTGGATGCTATGCTACTGGTCAATCAATTAAATTTAAATTGATAAAATAAATGAAATTTTTATATTTATATTTTTAATTTCTATTGCTTTTTTCCCCATTGTAGTTGGCACTAATCATTGCTGATCTTTCTGCTGAATCTGAAGCTAAAAACGTTGTTGACAAAGCAATTCAACAATTTCGAAAACTAGATATTTTAGTAAGAATAAATTTAAATATGTAACCAGAAATAAATTAATTTGTTACTAAGTTATTATAATTTAATAATTACTTTAATAATTAATTTTAGTTTTAAGTAAAAATTTAGTGTTAAATTATCAAATACAATACAAACTTGAGGTGTTGCAAAGTAATTTACTTGAAGCTATATTTAGATATACTAGAAGGTCTAATCTTTGGAATTTGATTATTTAGGTTGTGAAAAATCCATTTTATTACATTTAGATTACATTTATAGGTTAACAGTGCTGGTATCTTAAACACCGGATCTATTGAAACAATGACATTGGCTCAGTACGATGAATTAATGAATATTAATTTGCGTTCAGTAATTGTTTTAACTCAAGAAGCAGTTCCTTATTTGATTAATTCAAAAGGTAAAGTTATCTATTTACTTTTATATAAATCATTTGTTTTTCTTTATTATTGACTGAGCTTTCTTCTTGGTTTGTAGGCTCATTGTTCTAAAATGTCTGGACCAATTTTCTTAAGATTTTGTAAAATCCTTATTTATGGTCTAACTTCAAATATGAGCATGGAAAGAAAAAACAACATTCAAACTATGAAAGTTCTCTGTTTCCTATCCTAAGCCTTGGAAACAGATCATTTCTCTTCAGTTATCAAATTAAATCATAAATCGTCTGACTTTAAATCCTTATCTGCCATTGTTGCCATTCAGCATTCCTATCATCAAGTTTCAAACTGCTTTTCAAGTTGTTACCTCCCAGTGTTGCTGATACAGATGGCATCCAGACAAGACTCGTCTTTTCACAAAGGATGCCTTAATAACTCCATCTTCATATTATCTTATTCTGCATTTCCATTCACTTTCACATAGCTGCCAACAACATCACATGTTTCATCCATCTAAGTCTGATAAGAAAAATATTCATTGGTTTCACAGTGACTTATCCATTTTAATATTAAACTTTACAATGACTTACATCTGTTGGAACTGTTAAAGACTTTGCCCCAACCTCAGTGAATGTAAAGGTCCATATTAATACTTTTTACCAATCTGTATGTGTCTACAAAAAATATTCCTTACTGTGTCAAATACACTTAAACTTCCTGGTTATTCTATGCTCAGCAAACGGCAACTTGATAAACGAGGTGAGTTAGTGTACTCATCTGATGATGTAATTTATGAAACTTTTCCATATATGTATCAAGATTTTTTGGTATCTTTGTATAATCAACACTGCATCATTCACATACACATAATATCCTTACCAGGATCCTTTTCAACAATTGATTAGGCATTTGATATTTACTTGTGAAGTGAGTTTATTTACCTGTCTAAATCATAGAGATTATAAAATAAACTTATCATTATAAAAGAAACTGTTTAAGTTTAGTACAGTGCCATATTTATTAAGTTAAGTTAGTTATTAGAAAGATACTACAAAAATAATTTATTAATGTAAATATTTATGACTGAAGAAATAATGCAGCGCATTAGATACTCTATTATCAATCATATAATAATAGAACATGTAATATCATCAACAG
Source organism: Thereuonema tuberculata (assembly GCA_023159025.1). Lineage (NCBI taxonomy): Eukaryota > Metazoa > Arthropoda > Chilopoda > Scutigeromorpha > Scutigeridae > Thereuonema > Thereuonema tuberculata. The sequence goes on along the minus strand of JAFIDM010009631.1, from coordinate 48,474,849 downwards.
TAGCTTTCAAAAATCGTATAACCGTATTCTTTAAGCATTCACAAAGCTTTTAAAATCAAGGACAATAAAATTATCCTTAAAAATCCAAGGAGACCACAGAAGCACAATTACACAATAGATAATTACACATAATAGATTCAAACTTAGTTTTCCTAATTAAATAATTTTGGAGTTTTTGCTGCAAGTGTAGCAATTACAATTTTGTGAGTTTTAATTAAAACTTTATGTATTTGTTTCACTGATGATTGTTTATTTTGCCTGATAAAATGACTCTTATTATTTGATCAATTAGTAATCTTTAGAAATAATTTTATCTTGAAAATTATTTTATTGTAAAAATATAAAATTTGTATTAATGAATTACATGTTTTACACTAGGTAATATCGTTAATGTTTCAAGTGTAACTGGACTCCGAGCAGTGAGTATTCTTTTTCTTCTTTGACCAGCCTTAAAAATTATATATACTGTTCAGTAATTGCTAAAAATTTATTTTGATAATTCTACTGGTTCTTGGATTAACTGTGTAAGAATTATTCTTGAATTTTTTGTTTTATTCATCAAATCATAAATTTATTTATTAGTTTTGAACTAGTCATTTTTTTTTGCAAATATTTTATAGATTTCATTGTAATATCTGCCAGAAGCTTACTTTTTATATATCTTTGCAACCAGAAAATTTAATTTAAGTGTAGTTCAATATCTGGATGGCGATGCGTGGTTCAGTGATATATGCACTGTGGTCTCTGGAATTGAATTCAATTCCCTGTGGAGGTAGGGGATTTTTTTCAGGATGTTTCTACTTCAATCTTATCCTTGAGTTCATCAACCTCTTTTCAGGATTAAAGGCAGAGGATGTCAGACTCACTTACCGAGCCCAACTTCATCCTGATGGTCAAGAATTGTTGGGATCTTATATCTCCATTAAACAGCAAAAATTTTTGTTATCAAGAGATTCATTTTACTTGCTAGCAAGCGATTTTCCAAGAACTTAATTTTACTATTTGTAGCTTACAACAACCCTTTGCATTTCAACATAAATTTCTTGGTTACGTATTTAACAAGAAACTAAATTTTCAACATCACTTGCAGAACCTATGGAAGAAATGTGTTTTAAAGTTGAATTTTATTAAAGTTATTTCCCATACCACTTGGGCAGTAATTGACTGATTTTATTATGGTTTTACAAGTGCATTTAGATTATAATCATTCCGATTAATGCTTTTCCAATATTACAGCCCATTATCATTAAGCCTCATCATAATGCCTTGGTGCATTTTGCACTTCTCCTTTTGCCAGCTTATATGCAGAAACACAGGAATGTTTTCCCCATATTTGCCATCAATCTCTATCTCTTTAAAATTATTGCAGAGCAGTTTCAATTCCAGGGAATCATGCTCAGCATTGCGCAGGTTCGCCAAGACAAGAACGGCTTTTTGGAAACTGTTGTTTCATCATACAGATCAACAATCTCATTTTCGAAACCCTTAGGAACAGATTTCTGTTGAGGATTTCTTGGGTTTCAGAATGGTAGTGTGGTACATACAGTGTTTGCTAACACTCTTGTGAGGCAACATCTTGCAAGCATACAGATTAATATTTCATAAAGACTATGAATAATGTTACAGTTTAAAAGTATACTAATAAACTGGTTAATGAACTGTCTATATTGGAATAAAGATGACGATAAACTCTACTACTGCCACCAATGAGACCTATACCTCTTTTTCACATTTTCTCGGATTCCAAAGTCACAAAATCACCAACCAGCAAAAAATATTGGTGAACAGCAGATACATGTAAAACTAATAGGAATGCTGAGAGACATCTGATGATTCCACCTGCTGAGCACCATGGGAAAAACTTTCAGTTTTCAGAATTGTGGATAAAAGATTGTCAACCTGTATCATCATTTGAACATCAGGTTAGGACCTTATCAAGAATACTTAAAATCTCGATTTAGAAATGTCTTGCTTCCAGCTCCACAATCTGTAAATATTCAAAGGGAGACTGTGATATTTTATTTTGTACATACTCCAAGGCACATATTTTCAGTTTTTCATCAACACTTTTTCAACTTATCCTATGAACATTTTTCATTGTATAAGATGGGTCTTTTCTACTAATTCTCAACCCTGATATCATGCATACGGTAAGCATCAGGCTTTTAGTTTCATCACAAGCTTATTGTCCTGCATTGTGTTTATCATTCACATTTGCTCACATAAAAGCACATCTTCAGTGGTGTTGCCTTAGATAGAATTGGAATGGACAGTAGTGATGTATTGTGGTGTTTAGTGATGAATATTGTTTTTGTCTTAATAAACTTCTGGCAGACAATGTTTTTGCTACCATCCAAGGGAAAGGACTGCCACCGAGTGCATGTGACAGTGTTATACTGGTGTGATGGTGTGGGATGCTATTAAGCAGACATCTCGTTCAAAGTTGGTCATCATAAGGGGATCTCTGACTGCCCAATGATATGTTACCAATATTTTGCAGTGAATAACTACCCAATTTCTTCACCAGCATGGAACTTTTTATCAGCAAGATAATGCACATCTCCATACAGCTGGCATTAGTCTGCAATATCTATAAATATTTTGGTACTGCTTGCCCCACCTTTTACTATTGAAATGCCTGGGATATGATGGGCAACAGTTCCATATCCAGAAGATGGACCAGCCACTATTGCTTAACTGGAGCAGCGACTTCATGCTACTTGGCATTCTAGTCCTCAGGAAATATTATACAGCTGTATACTAATCTTCCTGCCATGTTCATGCTGCATTATTGCAGGGGCTGTTCAACGTCTTACTAATTATACCATTTCACCAGATTGCTATAGTAGTAATTTTTCCATATTTGTTCTTACTATGTAATCAATAGCACATTTCAGTGTATGTTAACATCTACCTGAGTGCAATAAAATGACACCAGTCCTTCTAGCATTTACATTTTTCACCGTTAATGTTTGTATCTTTTAATTTTGTATTTTAAAAAACTTATTATATTGAATTGAAGGAAATTGTAACTAGTTTGTTAGAAAGACATTCATTTTATATACACTGCTGACCATTAAAAGTGCAACACTAAGAAAGACAAGAGCGATCAAAGCCATGTGTATTTTACAGATAACTTATGGTACAAGGGTGAAATGATTATAATTACAGCTCGGTGTAACTTGCGGAACATAAAGAAATAAGTATTTCTTGTAGCCACCATGGGTGACAATAACTTCTGCTACATGGCCTAGCATAGAGAGGAAGAGGTGTTGGATGTACATTTGGGGTATGTCAGTCCATACAGTTTCGACACAGTGCCAAAGTTCATCTGCTGTTGTCATTTGTGGTCTGTGATATGCCAGTCATTGTGTGATCATGGACCAGACGTGCTCAATAGGCGACACATGTGGTCATGCATTCTCCTGTTGATAAGTGGCCCCAGGCTAGCCCTGAAGATAAGGGACAAAACAGGCTCCAACACCTCAGATATAACTGTGGCTATTCAATGTACCGGGAATGCATACTGAGCATGAACAGGACCGGAATCTAATGGCACCCCATACCATAATTCCTGGTGCCTGACCGGTATGGCAATGCATTATGCAGGACTCACTCAGTCTTTCGTCACAATGCCACCAGACGTAGATGCAACAGTCATGGTGCTGCAAACAGAAGCGGGATTCATCGGAAAAAAATGATGTCATTTCATTTGTCCCTCCATGCGCTGAATTCTAGGTACCATTGCAGCTGCAGATGCCTGTGGTATACAGTTAAAGATAGCCGAAGCAATGAGTGACTTGCAAAAATTCCCTGATGCTTCAGACAATGTCAAACCATATGTGCAGACACTGATTGCTGTGCAACATGCCCTAATTCTTGAGCTAGGGTTTGTGCTGTGGCTGTACAATCTACAATAGCCATGAGCACAAGATGTCTGTCCTCTCGTTCGGTGGTGGATGGGGCTGTTGGGATCCTTCACGTATGTGAGTTCGTCCCTCCTCGACCCACCGATTCTTTTTTTGCATTACTGCAGCTACATTTCATCCAATACTAGCACCAATTTCTTGGAAGGATAATCACAGTCTCGATATGCCACAATTCTCTCATGATCAAAGTCAGAAACCTGCTGGTATGGCCGCCTTATTCTTCGGTGAGGCATACTGCAACTGTCTGTTCACAAGAACGGCGAGCAAACACAATTCCAATACTGCACAGCAGCTCTCTGTTCTCCTCTCTTATACTTCTTCCAGGGGGCATTACTGGCTCACACTATTTGCATGTGTGCTGCACTGCTAATCATTTCCATGTGCTCCCATGATCTATGCATCATGCAAATTTTGGGCCGATTGGATGATCCTTCCTGGTGTTGCACTTTTAATGGCCAGCAGTGAAAAAAAAAAATAAAACTAATTTCAGCAATATTGTATATTCTCTCTTTCAAGTTTCCTAATGTGCTTTCATACTGTATCTCCAAAGCTGCATTGGATCAGTTTACAAGATGTGTATCTTTAGGTGAGTCAGTAATATTTTTAAAACCAATCTAAACCTCTACCAGTTTTGAGTTTTAATTAACTAAACACATTCTAATTAAAGTAAAATCTTTATGCATTTTTAGTTTGTTTTTAAATGAAATAACCATGCACATTACTTGAATGTTTTTTTGCTATGCCGCCCTTTTCTGATTGATGAAGAAAAAAAAGAATTCTTTTTTTTACTCCAGTATCAAAACACAGTCAAGTATGACTGTGATTCTGTCAAAAAACTATCCATTTCATGATTCTGATTTTGACTCCATGGACTTTGCAATGTTGAGTAGTGAAAGAATTTTTTTCTCGATTCCTACTCTAGTAATTTAGAAAGTGTCACCCTGATTCCACGACCCTGTATGAATGAATTCTGGAGAGAAGGCAGAAGCAAACCGTAGTAAGTAGAAATAGCAGATGCACTAAATACACACCCTCAATTGATATTCAAATCGTGAATAATGTGTCCAGGAAACATAAGTACTCCAATTAATGAATATTAGTTAAATAGTAGATGTGTGACACAAGTCTGATACTATGGAGATAACAAATTAGATACTAAGTTCTGAGTTTGCAGCTATCTCAGGGTGGAATGTTTGATGAATGTATGTAATTGACTACAGAAGAGAGGTTTTCGTGCAGGATGACCCATGATTTGGTCTGATCTTCATATAAAATCAAGAAGATAAAGTTGATATTCTGAGCATGTCTGTTGAACTCAGAAGTGATAGTTTATTATTACTTTTACAAATGTGATCAGTGTTTATCTTCTACATCTGACTGTTATATAGTTTTATCTGAAAAGAAAGGAAGAGAAATGTAAAACCCATAAACATTAAGAGATGGATTGATTGTGGGGGGATAGTTAAGGCAGACATAACATTTTTTGTGATGTATAAATTTCCAGAACTTTGAGAGGACCTGTGGATTCCTGTGGAGTACAGAGATGCAATTTTTGAACCCTGTCTAACTTTTTTTTTAGGCCTTCATCAAGTCTTAAGTTCCTGCTAATGAATGATAATACCTATTCCTCTGAGATCCTCAAAGTTGACTTGTTGAGAATTTGATTGTTTAGAGCAGGGGTCGGCAACCTTTTGTTGTAAGAGGGCCAAATATTTTATGTGGGGATTACTTGGGCCAAAAAGAGCCAAACTCTTATTTTAACAACCAAAAAAAAAGGAAATTCTTATTTTAACAACCAAAAAAAAAGGAAATTCTTATTTTAACAACCCAAAAAAAAAGGAAAATCTTAAGACGCCCCGCGGGCCGCACCAAAACGCTTTGCGGGCCGCGGGTTGCCGACCCCTGGTTTAGAGTGAATATTTTGAGATCTCCAGATCTAAATTGTATTTAGGATTTACAAATTCCACTAAGTCACCCAAGCTCCTATAATTTACATTTTAGAGCTGCTCTATAGCTCAAAGTGTAGTCGTTTCATAATACTAATATTTTTGATAACCAGGTCAGTATGCTAGCCAATTTGAAACGTTGCCTATTGCAAGAAATTATCTTGTCTTATATTAATTTCTTTTACACAATTTGTTGATTCTGATTTTTAACGAATGAGATAATTTGCGTACCACAAGAATTACTTAAACTACCCTAAATTTAATGTTAATTAGACAGGCATTTCCATTTCAGATTGATTCAATTTTTAATTTTTTGAAACTCACTGCACTTTCATTTTTTGTTAGCTTTTATCCATCACTGTAGAATTTATAATCCAGCCTTTAGATTTTAAATAGGATGCAAAGACTAACGCAGAGTTCATTGTGAGGGTTTAACTGCAGACCATGTCCATGAAGCTAAGATGATATGAGTTCATTTGTTATTTAAGGGGTGAGTAGATGTATTTCTTAACAAGCTGATCTTGTTAAGAAGAACAACATCTATTCTATGTTTGCAATTCATTAATCTACGAAGAAATAGATTCTAATAAGCACTGAGATAAGCAAAGTTTAAAATTTCAATGGCAATAGAAATGTCATCTAAGACTCATTGCAGTTTCACCTTCAGCCTCACAAGAGGCAGTTTATGAGAATTATTTAGGTGAATAATTATTGCCCAGGATAAATCTTAGAAAGCAGTCCACATTACACTTCTAGAAAGGGACAAACACAGAAAAAGAAAGGCAGGCATCCAAATTAGCTCTTGAATTTCAAATACAGGCTCAGGTATATCATTTGCATGACAGATCACCACCTTATTCATTTGGCTATGCCTAACATCCTGTCTGAGATTTAGCAGAGGCCAATCTATACATTTCGTGATGTTTTTTTCTTACTGATATGTCAGCTTTTGCCCTATAACTGATTTATGTATTTAATTACCTTCTGAACTTTAATTTGTTTAATTTGTTTGATTCTCATTCTCCAGCTGAACCTCCTGAAGTTCTTTTCCTAGAACTTTTCTGCTTACGTCATGCTTACGAAAATATTTTTCTCAATTTAAAAATTTCCTAGCTAACACTACACATCCAATGTCATTAAGTGTCTCCCTCTCCCTCGTTTTTTTTTTTTTTCTTTTCCAGACGTATGTAAAAATAATAAGCCAGCTTTTGTATTATAGAGCAATAGTTGAAGTTGAAGTTTCTCAACAGAAATTTAACCATATCATGTGAATTACAGTAGCTTCCGAGCCTGACAAAGATCATTGGTCAGAGAGCAAATATTTCGTCCTCTGACAATTGAATAGCATAAATTTTCTTAGATTCACATTTTCCAATATAAAATAATTAAGTTATTTTACCCTTCCATCTGATAATTATTTGTTAGGTGTGCAAGTATGAACAGAAATCTCAAAAGGAGAAAAATGCTAATGTTATTGTTCTTTCAATATTACAGAATTAGCAGCTAAAGGTGTCCGAGTTAACGCTGTCAAGTAAGTAATATAATTATTTTTCAGAATATTTTGATTAAATGATACATGCCAGAGACAGGACATTTGTAGGAATTTGCTGTTAAGCAACCATCCCACTCAAAAAGAAAGAAAGAAAGAAAGAAAACAGATCATAAGAGATAAAAAAAAAATGGCAAATAAAATGCACTTACTTGATAAAAACAAAAATAAAAAAAGATAATGGAGAATTATCGTACAGTTTTGGAATAGTTTGTGTATTCCATCATGAGAGATAGCACAAATATTTAGGACAACACAAGACGAAAACACGTGTGAAGTAACTTAGCAGTAATAACGAGTGTTTTACATGCCAGTAACTGTATAAGTAAGATTATGTGGAATGATTCAGCGAGGAGGTGGTGAGATAGTTTATTGGGGTGGGTGAGGTGCTTGGCATCTGTGAAGTTTAGATGTATCCGGTTTCATTGAAATGTATAGGATCTTTGGTAGTGAAGGGATTTTTACGTTCCTTGATGCATGTAGATAGGAGCAGCATATTTGTTCCATATTGTCTGAGAGGAATTGTTTGTAGGGGATCCAATATACTGTGTTTGATGGATTATTTTGATGTGCATTGTATGAAATGTAAATGTTTGGGGATCTGAAGGCAGGGGTATGCTGGTAAGGGGCAAGGGATGGGTAGAAAAGGAAAGGTATGTATTTGATAGAGGGTCTGGGTGTTGTGGTTTTTTATGATTTTTCTGAGTTGTTTTGTAGGAGGTTAGGGTGGGAGATAGAGGGGTAGTTATTGATAATATCCATAAAATATTTAAAAATAGTTATGTTAGCTGTATGATGAGTATGACTGCAGTGCTTGCTATGTTAAATTAGATAATAATGAATTTAAAATATTTAAAAATAGATAAATAATTGCTTAATACATATCCAGATAAATAATTTGTCTTTTTTAGCCCTGGTGTTATTATTACCAATATACACAAGCAAGGTGGTATGAATGAAGAACAGTATGCCCAGGTAACTTAACTAATCCATTCTAAAAACATTGCTTATTTTAAAAAATATCTTGCTTTGGTTACAAAGAAAACAGTGCTATCATTCCATGTACAATGAAAATCTCAGTAAGTTGTGTATTTCATGAGCTGAAATTTTTTTTCCTTGTTTTTTTGGTAGTTGTTGTACATATGGAGATAAG
>JAFIDM010009631.1:48443183-48461473 GCA_023159025.1 Thereuonema tuberculata | reverse complement strand
TTTTTTTTTTTTTTTTTTTTTTTGAATTCTGTATTTTTATCAAGAGATATTGGGAGCCGCACTTAACCCAACGAAGAGCCGCATTTGCCCACGTGTTACAGTAGCGCCTCAGAGCGTCGACAATCGGAACTAAATTGTTGTTCTGTACAGTATCGCCACACCGTGTCGACAATTGGAAATAAATTGTTGTTCTGTACAGTAGCGCCACGCCACAGAGCGTCTACAATCGGAACTAAATTGTTGTTCCGCACAGTAGCGCCACACCGTGTCGACAATTGGAACTAAATTGCTGTTCTGCACAGTAACGCCACACCGTGTCGACAATTGGAACTAAATTGTTGATCTGCACAGTAGCGCCACACCTTGTCGACAATTGGAACTAAATTATTGTTCTGTATATTGTTCCAAGTATAGGCATACATGAGGTCATCGAGAGCCACATTCTGGATTTTCATGTATATAAAGAGCCACACCATAGTCACGTTCCATAGTATTAAATACACAAATTCAAATTTAATTACATTTCTTCACACATCGTAACTGCTATATAAAGTATAAAAACTACATATAGAAGAAAATAAAAAATGAAAAAGAAAACCAATATTAAATTTTGGACTAATTATTTTGTATTTTTTTTTAATTCTGTATTTTTATCAAGAGATATTGGGAGCCGCACTTAACCTAACGAAGAGCCGCATTTGCCCACATGTGGTATATAGTATTCTTTGTATCCTTTCAAACTTGTAGTTCTTGGAACTTCAGTGCACAATTGGATACAAATTTTACCTCTCCAGTATACACACATCTTAAGGATCACGATGCATATTGATTATTCCAATGGTGAATGATAAATATATCTCTTTACTATTTAAATCAATTTAAAAGTTGTCATAAAGTAAATATTTTTTTAAATAATTTTTGTTAATTTATAGTAAATATTTGGGATACTAAGTTGGTCAGGAATACAAGTTTTCAATTACTTCTAAATTGTTTCATCTGTGTGTTTATTAAGTATGAAAAAATTAATTAAAATATTTCTCCAGTTTCTGAATCAACAGCATAATGACAGGGGAAAAAAAACTGTACAGTATAAAAGAATTAATAACAATTATTAGAATTTACATAGAATTTTAGGAAAAAAAAAAAACAAAAAACTTCTCCTCCCAATGTTTTAGCAGTCTAACTTGCCAACACTATCTACCACTGGTGGAAATTCATCAACTGATTTAACAAGAAATCCTTACAATATGGCATTACTTAAAACATTATCATAATGTCAGAATAACACTTTATATTTATTGCAGTAAGACAAATCTGCAGACAGAATCTGATGATGTGAATTATTTTTGTTGTTTGTTATTAATACTTATTTACAACAAAATTCAGACTTCTAAAAGAAAAATATTTAATTTCATAGCAATGCTATTAATGGGTAAAAATTAGATAAGTGGCTAAATCTAATTCCCGACATTTATAACCCGGAGAAATTGTTTATTTTTGAAATTAACTGTTTAAAACATTTATAATATCTCCTTATTAATCATATCAAGTATGTTTAAGATAAAAAAAAATAAAAATTAGACATTAAAATTTCAAGGCAGAATATGAAACGTAACATTTCCTGCTGGGTGAAAATTCCATGTTCCAACCTTCAGTTCACTATAATTTAAAATATTGTTATTTTCGAACATGAAATCTGGGTTTAAAATAATTATTATATGTTACAGAACATAACATGAAGACTAAAATGTAAGCTAATATGTAATTTGATAATATTCAGATGTTTTTGTAGCGGCGACTATACACTAGTCATTTTCCTGCTCGAAATTAAAATCAAAAATTCCGCGAATTGAAAATAGTTATGTATTATGTCTTGTACGTGACAGTGAGATGCACACGGAAGCTAGGTACAGTGAACCATGTGAAATCCGCCATCTTGTTAGTGATGCAGCACGCTTCATGTAGTGTCTCATGTTCTTATATGTTTATATAAATTGTCATTTGACTGATTTGTCATTTTAACGTGAAATTACGTAATTTTGACCAGAAACTTGAAAGCCGATGGTATTAAGAAAGATATGTAAAATATAACGAAGTAAATTGACCATTAATCGCCAAATGAAGTTTGTAGTTGAGGTTATATTCGTGATCATCATTTTCCTGGCTAGACAACAGCAGGATAATGATTGCACGACAGGACAATGATTTTAATGAAATTGGAAGACTGCATCCCAAAATTCATGCTGCACCTGATGAATATTACCCATCAATACAGAGCAATAAATCATTAAAAGACAACCTAACTGGAAAGAAGGTTCTCATACACGCAGACTTCAGCAAAAATTATTCAACCAAATATAGTTCTGAAATACAGGTATTCCATTTCGGTGGTTCAAGAAACCATTTTTGTTTGCACACTGTTATAGTGTATTATAAAGACAGGGATGGCAATACAACATCGCAATGTTTTTGCACTTTGTCAGAAGTTTTAGATCATGATGCTTGTGCAATACGGCCACATCTGAAGCCTGTTTTGGATTGGATTTCTTCATCGTTAAAACCTGTCACTATTTTACATTTTTTGAGTGATGGGCCAGTCATTCAATACCGCAATTGGTATATATGTTTTATATCTTAGCCAACAAAGTCAAATTCTTCTTTCCCCAACTGCTCATGTTGACGTGGAACAATAGTGAAGCAGGATACGGCAAAGGAGCAGCTGATGGTGTTGGTGCTACATGTAAACGAACGGCTGACATGTTAGTAGCCCAAGGAGAAGACATTGTTGATATTGCTATGTTTTCAAAAGTACTGCAAGACCACTGTGAGAATATCAAGATCTATGCAATAACTGAAGACGATTTCGAGCATGTTCATCTTGCAACCATTGGAAAACCACCTCGTTCTTTTTCAGGAACTTTAGAAGCCAACTAAGTAGTGGGTAAAAGAGATTCATTTTAAATTGAACATGAAATCCTTTAGTTGCTTTTGCAAAACTAATAAGCACCATTACATGCTTGGCTATCTCGATTTTATGGACAACACATAGAGGATCATACAATTTATTCAAGTTCTGAATCTGAGACGACTGTGGCAGAGTATTGTAAAGCTGGAAAAAAATGAGAATACCAACCCAGATACTGCCAATGACTACATGACCATTTCCAAAAAAAACCCCAGCTAACGTAGCCTCTACATCAGAAATAAATGACATGACTAACTTATCATCACCAGGCAATTCTGAAAGAGTATGTTACCGAAACGGAGACTATGTTCTTGTCAAATTCAAAACTAAAAGTGTACATTATAGATATGCAGGATTGTGCTTGGAAGAAATGAATGATGAAGACGGAGAGATAAAGATAACCTTCTTAAAAATAGCCAGTAGTGACGGCAAGCTATTTAAACTTGAAAATGCAATATACGATATACCTTTTGAAGACATCATCAAACGTCTACCACAACCAGTGCTATATCTCAAAGGAGAACGAATCTTTTATAAATTTAAAAGCCCTGTCTCTGTTTTTGAGCAATAATTTCGCAAATCACGTTTCTGGCCAAAGATATTGATTAATAGTTGGAAAATCACATTCATTGTTCCATTTCTTTAAGGATTATGATTTATCAGAGACTTTGTTCATATTGTTGATTTTCTTTCATATTGTTCCTTTGTTCCATTACAGTTTAATTGTGTTTGTAGTCGATTGAACTTGATTTTTCCAATTAATAGGAATGGGAGTGATCATTTTTCTGTACCTTGTCATTCAGTTGTCAGGGGACGTCATTTTCCTGTCAGACTGTTCATTTTCTTGGCATACCACTTTTAAAAATTCTATATTAAAGCTATAATATCTACTTAAGTGTATGAAAAGTGATTTTGTTATCAATAATAAGTTAACAGTAAGTGAATTAAAAATTAATAAATGCATATTTCTTAAATTTTTTCCAATAGTTTTCTGTGTTTCATTTTAGCCACCTTTCTAATTTTTACCCTAATATTAAAATTTTTACAACACAAAATTATTTAGTAGAAAGTTTAAAGCAAATTATGGTGTGGTGACTAAATATTTTATTAACAACCATTATCAGAATTTTTCTAGAGATTTGGATAATTCAGAAAATGGCAAGGCATTTCAGAATTTATAAATGGAAGAAAATCTCCCTCATTTTGATAGGAAAATAATTGGAATTTCTGAATTATCCAAATTAAGTCAATGGAAAGTTCTTACAAATGATTTTTTTGCATAATATAATAATGTAACTAAACTGTTCTAAATTGTAAAAATAAAGTTGCTATAATAATTATGTTATGTTATTTTTGTTGGGTATTTTTTGAATTTTAGCATAAAAATAGAGAACAGAACAATTTAATGAAAATTCACCAACTGAAGTTTGTTTTTCTTTTAGAAGTGTACATTACTAATATTTAAAATATTATTTTTATGTGAATGTTGATTATAGCAGAACTTACTAATGAAATGACTACTCTGATCTTTTGAGTACAGAATGCAATGAGTGCTGCTAGTGAACAGTCAGAAACCTAAGAACAGTATTTTCACTGAAATTTTAAAATTTCTTAAGGACTTTTACAGAAAAACTTCAGAATTTCCAAACAAACATCTACAGATTCACACCAATGATTTCTTTTTTTAGGATAAAAGTAACGAAATCCAAGTTATTACTCAGACTACTATTACTGTACTATCCGATTCCCATTTTCAAATTCAAACATTTTTGTAACAGTCGATCATCTTCATAATTTTCCTTTCAGACAAAATTCAGAATGTAGTCTACAAACTGTTAGATTATTTAGTATGTTATATTTTTTTTCTACTGCAGAAAAGATCTTTTTATTTAAAGAAACGTCCATACTTTCTATGAGGCAAGTTTAATATATATTCATAATGTAATACAATTTCAGCAGATTTTTAGAGGAAGCTACAAAATAAAAGAAAAAAAGACAAGTCTGAAATGATCAAACATTTTCTTTTTATTTATTTATTTTGCAATTTTACAGAATATCATTCATGCTATAATTGTTACATCTGAAAATAAACACAAACATATGAAACATGATTTTCTGCAAAGAATATTGCAAAAAAATGATTCACAGCAACATAACAAATTTTCGAACAATAAATGTACAATAAAGGGTAATTGGTAAATAATTGGTAAGTGTTAGTTTAATAGATCTAATTTGATCACAATGTCCTTAATAACCTAGAAACAGGACAAAAATTTACTGTTATAAAAATAACTATTTGTTTAATAATTTATCATTTTGTTAAGACTACATTATCACCATTCAAAGCTACATAATGACATTGTTATACTCCCTCTGTTCCGAAATACTGTTCCGATTTCACGTTGTTTTTTGTTCCAAAATACTATTCCGATTTGACAGTCTAGTCCGATTTGAGATTGCCTGACAACATCCATGAATGTCAACAATTGAAGACCTGATTTTATCCGATTCTGTACCAATATCTACAAACATTAAAGTCATCTATTGAGCAGTGAAGTACCTAATACTGGTTTAGAATTTTCAAAATGCTGTTACTATTTTACTATTTTCACTGAAAACGAGAAAATTATTAAATTTTCAAGTTTATAATTCATTTTTAACAAATCGGAACAGTATTTTGAAACAAAATTTTTCATTAAAAAAACTTTTTTTTTTTTTTAAATAATTATCATCATCATCATGATGTGCGATCTTCGTATATACGAAATTATGCGGTCTACGGAACCTAGTGACCCCCGAAGGGCGAACCCCTAGGAGAAGCCGTAGATAAACTAGGGAACAGATACTGGGGGTGGTTTCCCGTTGCCTTCCCCCAGGACGCCATTAAGGAATGACGTCCGACCAGAGAGAAAGTGAAGAAGAGGCTGGACAACACAGGAAAGGAAATTGAAACAGCCATGCCCTTGCTGGGATTCGAACCCAGGAACTGGCGCACTGGACGCCACGGCTGGCCGCCGCCGAGACCGCACGACCACGCCAGCACGGCTAAATAATTATATGATGTTAAAAAAAAGTTAAAGGATGCCACGACAGGCCTATGCAGGCCCAAGGACTCGCGGGAGGCAAGGTCCCGGCGTTACTTGACCAACGGGACTAGGTTGAGGTCGGGAGGTCAGCCCGACACCCGTCCGCCTTTAACTCCCGTGAAAGAAACCCGGTACCCATTCTGCAGAGGGCTGGGTAGGCCCTAGGACCCGTTTGGAGGAGAATGGAGCGTGGAAAAATTCCCGTCTCCGCCGAGACCGGGAATCGAACCCGCAACCTCCAACCCGCAACCAAATTATATGATGTAGTAGACTATATTATCGACGTAAAATATTCATTGAATTATAGAAAAAACGTCTAAATTTTATATAAAAAATGTGTTTAATGAACAACATAATTTATGTTGAATGCAAATCAGAACAGTATTTCGGAACAGAGGGAGTAGTTTTTAGTGTCATTTCTTCTATTTAGTAAAAGTTCCAGAAAAAAAAACAATATTGTAATAGCATTTTGAAAGGAATGCCTAATTTATTTACTCCCAAGATGTTCTTGCCATGATGCAAAATGCATCTGCAGAAATCAGATAGCAGTGTTAATGCCTTCCTGGGAAATTCACTTTTAAGAAAATTTAATTACCTGGTTATATTTTACTATATACTCATATTACGTATTAAAAGATAATTATGTTCTTGGACTTAGTACAAAATGTTTGAGTCACCATGTATAAAATTTAATAGTAATAGTAAAGAAAATATGTTCAATCTCTGTTAAATTTATTCTAAATGTCTGTACTTAAAAATCTTCATCATGGAAAATTAGGGAGGTCTGCAGATGTACAAAGTTTGGTATTTCTTTATTTCTTTTAAATCTTAACTATATGAAGCTGGATAGTTACTACCTTCCTTGTTTAGATTGAACCCTTCTCAACCAATATTCTGGACCTTTGACTGACTTGGGCAAAATTTTCCAACCATCCTTTTTTCCAATGTAACATAAATTAGTAATTTGGTAATAGGTATAACATAGAAACACAATAGGTATAACATAGAAACACGGTTATACCTATGAGTATAGGATAATTTCTGTTTTTCTTCAAAATTAGCAATTAAAATATCACATACAAGCCATCCATTTAATTAATCTGAGCACTAATTTGACAGTCCAGTCCTAAAATTCTCTGATATTCAAAAGTATTAAAATATAATCAAAATCGAGACATGTTTTATTACAGCAAAGGTTGTATAACAAATATTAAAAATTAAAAACACTAAAAATTTCATTTATTTGATTTTTCATTAAAAACAATTTAACTTATTACCTTCAATTTTAAAAAAATATATTGTTGGATTCAAAAGTTAAAGGCCACTTTAAAAAACAGTTTTCTTCTCACACTTTTATCCCTTGCTTAATTTTGTTCTTAAATTTAGACACAATGGATACATTAGTAAAAGTGTGAAAAGAAAATCATTTTTTTTTATTTGCTTCGGATTCAATCAACCAAAACCAGTTTGATTTTCTTCTCATTCTTAACTATTACAATAAAAAAAATAAATGATTACAAGTGGCAAAAGATCAGAGAAATTATTTACTTTCTTACAACTGCAGTAAGAATTGGATTGCATATAATCTTCTTTGATTTCTCTGCTTGGTAAATTCCATTCAACAGATTCATCATAATTAGGAAATGTTCAAAAAATATTAGAATTATTCTTGATGGACTTTAAAATTTTGTTTGTTCACAAACGTGGTTAAAATTCCTGCAAATAAAAAGATAAAATTCAAGTCTTTAAAAGCAGAATTAATTTCATACGCTTATTTCTATTATAAACTGTAAAAACGAAAACAAAATGCAATCAGGCACTGCCTTTATTCCTATTAATGATAACTGCATTATTTCCTAAACAAAATTTTCACAAATATTTCAATCTACTACCATAGTGATTTTTTAATTAAACTTCTTTTTTTTTTTCTACTTTAACACATTTAATTCTAATTACTTTGTACTGATACCTTTTTTATTAAAAAAAAATATCAGTACAGCTTTAAACACCTTAAACTTAAGCCATTCCAGGATATAAGTTTTGTGATAATTGTAACTTAAGATACTAGAGTGATTTGAAGGTTTTATCTCAAAGTTGCTTTAATCTAAGCTTTTGCCTGAAGTGGTTCCTCATTCTGTTTATGCATCTAACTCAGATTTCTAAACTAAGAAAACATTTATCTTTTAAAGAAGTTTTCTAAGAAGCCTGATTGAGGAGACACTTGAAATTTAAACCATATGATTGAGATAGAAATCCTTCAAATTAATGGATCTCAGTGTTAAAACCAAGAAACAGTTGTTCCTGGATGCCTGAAGATAATGGAGATGTCCCTAATAAACATTCTTAAAAAGCTTCACAGTTTTTTTTAACAGTAATTTGGAGCTGGATGTATGTAGATTTACTATAATCCTTAATAGTATCATGTCTTTACTGATAAGACAGTATATCTGTGTCTAAGACAAACAAATTGAAGGAAGCAATCTAATTTGAGTGGACCTCTGTATGCAACTGATTAAAGTTTTGTTGCCAAGAAACACCATCATCACCTCCAATGCTCAATCGAAGTGTCCATCTTGTGGCCCATATAAGGGACTTAAGAATCTTACTTACAAAGAGAGGGAATGGCCTTTACATTGCAAAAATCTATGTTCCTTTGTGAGATGAAAAGTTAACATGGAGTACTTCAAAACACTCAAGTGTTTTTGAGATATTTGACATTGTTTTCATTGATTTTAAAATATTAGCTTATCAACTTCCTACAGTTCAATTTCAACAAGTATTCCTGTGGCGTAATGTGTAAGTTATCGGATTGGAAATCTAAGGAGCCAGCATTCTTTTCTGTGAGGGGAAGAATTTTTATTATTGTTTATTTATTTATTTTTATTTTTTTCTTCTTTCTTTAAGATAATAAAGGTTTTTATTTTTTCCCTCCAGTAATGTTAGGAATATAAGATAGAAAAGTAATATACAATTAGAAATAAATAAATAAATAAATAATATTATCCTTAACTTATTTTTTAGTAGAAGTATTTTAATTTAGAAAATATAAAATAAGACACAATTATATAAATAAGCAACTTAACTAAACGTTTTTTTTAATCCTGTCTTTTGTCTTTCCTGTACTAATATGTTTTTCTCCTGATGTTTTGTTAATATTATTAATGCTTGAACCATTAAAATTTATGGATAAGAGTTCTAAGATTCATTTAAATATCTAATCACCTCAGATTTTTAATTAGATTTTTTTTAGTATTCTTTTTCAGGAACAAACTTTTTTTTTTTCCGTCTTCAACAGTGGTATTGTTATTTGCAAAAGAGTGTAACAACTGTGAGGAGATACTTGGATGGTATATAGTAGAAGTCACATCTAGACAGCTATGGTAGTTACAGCACATTTCTAAGAATATGTGTGTGTGTGTGTGTGTGTGTAAATTTATTAGTTAATCTGATCAAAAAATAATATTAAATTTGATGATGGAATAAACCCATCATAAATGAACCATGTTGTCTTTTTTCTGAAATTGTCATGGGGGTTGGAGGGAATCAACTTCCTAGACTTGTACCAACACACTTCTCTGAGATTTCCCCTATAAGTCTATCAACCCTTTTACATAAATGTACCTAAACTAATTGTGCAACTGTTGAACTGGAATAAAAATCCTGAAATAAGGATTTTGTTTGTTAAGTTTTACGTATAAAGCAGGAACATAAAAAAATATTTTTTTAAATGAATTTAGAACTAAAATAATTTTAATTAAAAAAAATAAAAAAAGGTATGACCATTAGAGAATTATCAGGATAAATTGGTGGGATTTATAAAATCGGGTTATCAGAAACAATTATGTATATGCAAGGTGGCCGTAATTAAACTGAGACTACTCAAAGCCATCTGTAGCTCAATCAAACAACTGGGATGGTACCAAATTTGGTGGGAAGACTACAGACATGGGAAGGAGGATTCCATGAAAAAAATAGTTCCAAAAGTTGCCAATAGGGGAAATGTGGCACTGTTGAAGCCTAGGTAGCTGAGAATTTGCATACAACACTGGTAAAAGCCGTTCATGCAAATTCTCGGCTACGAGGCTACAACAGCGCCAGTAATTCAGGATATAAAAGGGATGGGAAAATTTCAGAAAGACATTCCAATTACCAGTTCTGCTCAATATAAGTCTTACGTTATCTCAGCATGCGTAACTTGTGAAGTTATTTTACCTTCACCAGGCCAACGCAGCAGCCACTCTTCGTGAGTTTAGAACCTGTCAGAACCTGCATAAAAGTCCGTTGTCAGCTAACACATTGAAATCAATGATTAAGAAGTTTGAAAAAACAGGATTGTTTGCAGTTCAGCCTGGCAGAGGACAGAAACAGTGCCAGAACAGGAAATTGCAGACATTGCAACTGCGATCGTCGATGGCACAGAGGGGACCCATGCTGGTAGTAACAGTGTCCATGAAGTAGCACAACATCTGGATTTACATGTGCCACAATATGGAAGGTCTTTTGGAAAGTTACAAGATCAGCTGTGTACAGCATCTCGAACACAACAATTATGGTAGGAGACTGACGTTTGCTTTCACGATTCTTGCCTGAATGGAAGTGGACGATGCTTCACCGTGGAGAATTCTGTAGGGAGATGAGGCCTACTTTTATCTGGATGGGACTGTCAACACCCAAAATTGCTGAACTTGAGCATCGTACCACCCCATGCGTTTCAGGAAATCCCATTATATTCACCAAAAATCACTGTTTGATGTGGCTTCACAGCAGCTTTCATCATAGGACCATTCTTTTTTGAGAGCATTACTCCGACAGGACCAGTAACATGTTCCATTACCATAAAGAAATATCGCGATATGCTGAATAGTTCTGTCATTCCACAACTTCAGCAAAGACAATATCAGGATGAGATAATTTTTATGCAAGATGGAGCACCACCATACTTTGCTGGATCAGTACAGCAGCTTCTAAGGCATCACTTCACAGACGAAAGAGTTATCAGTCGCTTCTTTCCGGTTGCATGGCCGCCTCACTCCCTGGATTTAACTCCACGTGACTTTTGGCTGTAGGGTTAACAGAGACCTTGAAGTCCTTTAAGATACTGAAGTTGACTATCTTAAAGAACGTATCACAAACTGTGATGAACATTCCTTCAGACATGTTACGTTTGGCTGTAGAGAATATTGTGCACAGGATGCAATTCCTGGTCCACAAGAATGGTGACCAAATTGAAGCAGGGCTACTTCTGCATGGGAGAAATGAATATGCTGAATAAAAGGTAATGTTTCAGTTTAGTTCCGTCTTTGTTATTCATGTCTGTCCATTGCAACTCTTTTTTACATTACACAGGGCCACATTTTCCTCTATTGTTGATTTTTGGAACTACTTTTTTTTTTTTTTGCGGAGTCCCTCTTCCCATGTGTTTATTAGTCTCCCCACTAAATTTGGTGCCATTCTAGTTTAACTGTTTGAATAGTGTCAGTTTAATTACGGCCACCTTGTACTATTAAATTATAAATGAATACTTTTTTTAATTTTTATCCAGTAATTTTAATGGTTCAAGTATTAATCCAATCAAATACTATAAAGTAAGAGCAATTCTTGTAAAACGGGTCTAAGGATTTTGATGAGATAGGGTGAATCTACCATCTTTGGGTGTGAGATAGCGATTTAGCTAGGTCTCAATTTCGGGAAAACTCATTTAGGGGTAAATGATTGACCTGAGTACCAGGTTATTGTCTACATTGTTCTTATTTTATTTTATTCTTAATAAATTCGTGTTCTATTATTTACACTTAAAAATGCACAATTTTATGTTTACCTGTAGGAAAATAATAATTTTACTTAATAATAATTTTTAAAACTTTTTCCTTTCAATGTCACGTGTATTTACTGCGGAGCTGTCCATTTCCTCGAACGGGGTTAAATTATAACTAGTGATTGTCTACAGTGTTCTTACTATATTTTCTTTTTATTTTACCGAGCAAAGCTTCCAGGTACTAATATTAATAAAACATCAAGAGAAAAGCATATTAATATAGGAAAGAAAAAAGACAAGATTAAAAATAAAACAATACCACTGTTCAAGCAATCCTGTAGCCCATTTTCTGCAAATGTCCATAATAAATCCATTATAACTGCCTGAACGTAATCAATAATCAAATACTCACTAGGAGATCCTTCATCCTCAAAAATAAGTACAATTTCTGCAGGGGCTATAATCCTGAGAATACGGTAGATGTGGAAGCACAGTAACTTTGTTTCACCAGAATCTCAGTCACAATTTGAGACTGATATGCAGACTCACTGCCATGAAAGGAAATCAATTGCCTGATCTCTGATCATTGTTTGTGGACAGTATCACTCTGATCATTGTGACAGTCTCACAGGTGAAAAAAACCTGAAATTAGGAGTAGATCAAATTATAGTCATTATTAGCTTAATTGAATGAAGTGGAAAGGCAGTCTGATGCTCGCCTACCTTAAACCTCTGAGAAAAAAAAACTGATAACCAATTGTTAGAGAGCAAAGTAAACCCTAAAGAAGAAATAATCAGAGAAAAAATTTAACTACTGCTGGTAATTTATGGATTGGACCATGATGTTTCTTATTTCACACCTTCTCTTGAGTTGGCAATCCTAGTCATCTTGCTCAGTGACTGAGTGTCCATACTCAACTGATTATTATCAATCTTCACTACTTCCAAATGTGTTTACATATTGCAATGTCATGTGCACAGGTGATTTATCAACCTTTAGCAGGCATACCAATATCCATGTCATTGAGTGGCCACTTGTACGCAACTACATTTACTTTTTTTGGAACACAGGGATTGTACTAGTTTAACTTAATAAAGTTGTCTAATCAGTAAGTAATATCTAATATAATATTCCTTTAAGATTTTCAAATGAATCTACATGTTATCCCAAATTCTCAATTACGTATACATCAATCTCCAAACTAACAGTTAAAAGATCAAATTTGTGACTAAAATATTTGTATGATTCTTACCTTGCATGATGTAGCCTGTTTTTCTGAGAATAACAATTCCTTCCCCAAAAACAGTCAGGTCTTGACACAACATGAGCTATTTGATTTAAAAATAATAAAGAATCAAATTGAACAAATTTTTATTATTTTAGTTTCATGTAAGATTTAAATTCATCTACATAAATATATTACTATAGCATTTAAAAAGATCATAAATGAGTATACATAAACAATTCAAATGAGACTTGAATCACCCAATAACTACTGGAAGAAGGGATCTAGAGATGCAAAAGTTAGATCTACAGGTAATGTAATGTAGAAAATGGGTGGTAAATATACCTAGCACCACGACTTAAGATCTATTATACTGCCCCAGCCTTAAGACACAAAAAGTCCTGTAGCTATTGGAAATGCCAGTAGTTTACTTACCGTAAAAAGATCTTTTGGTTCAAAGAAAAAAGAACCTAGGATTTTATGTCTAAGGGCTGTGAAATTCTCAGTCACACAGGACGTGTGAGGAAGTTTCTTCTTCAGAATGACAACTCCTACAAACAGGGTTGTTTTTAAGGTTCATCAACCATAGATGCTTGTTAAATCAACAATGACCAGTGAGTAGACCAACAACAATACCCAATTCTTTTTTTTCATAGCTTTAAATGCTCGGAGGCACGTTTATTGCTTGGTCCCTTCATAAGCATCTTGGCTTGTGTTTGACCATCAAGCCTGTGCCATAGCTTAAACTGTAAAGCTCTTGAGAAAAAAAAATTAATCATGTTATTGGATAAACCAATAACAGGTTCTGGACCTATAAAGGTCAACTCCGCAAAAAGTTGGTTTCTCATTGACCTCATAACCACTGTGTCGTGGCACTCAAAGATGAACTTTATTATACTGTGCCAGTAAGGACAGAGCTTTGAGGCAATCTAAAACAATCTTAGAAGTTATGCAGCACTGATTAAGAGCATTCAGTGCTGCTTGATTGTCAGAAAAAAAAAAAAATTCTTATTTCTGATTTTTTTATTCTAACACATACCAATACAAGGAAGAATAGCAAAGATTTCTGCTCGAAAGAAGTTGTAAAATTACCCAGGCTATATGAGAAACCATAGTTGCCTGTTTGGTAATACGCAACTGCCCTTGAACCATTGGCAGATTTTGATCCATCCTTGGGGTGGACCATAAGTCATGATCAGAAATTTTAATGGTGTGGTACAAAATAATAAAATGCAAAAATCAATACAAAAAATTTATGAAACTCAAGAAGATACAATTAGTTATGACAATATGACAATAATAACATCCATACTAGTGTCATTGTGGCCTTCAGTCTAACTTGT
The DNA here is from genome assembly GCA_023159025.1 of Thereuonema tuberculata. NCBI lineage: Eukaryota > Metazoa > Arthropoda > Chilopoda > Scutigeromorpha > Scutigeridae > Thereuonema > Thereuonema tuberculata. The sequence continues at coordinate 48,447,099 of JAFIDM010009631.1, read as the reverse complement.
TAGTGATGTTAACCGTCATTTTTGGCATGCAATTGGATTTGCCACCATGTGTATCTGCTCGCCTGCCAAAGAATATCAGGAGTGATTGTCATGAAGACATAGTGAACCTCCTTTGTAAATCTGCAACAGAGTTCATTATGTTTTAGGCGAATCATTTCTTGATTCACCAAAGAAGTCAACAAAGAAGCAATAAGCAGAACCTCAATGCATCATGGAGTAGTATAGTTATTTGTTAAAATCCTGCAGCATCCCAATTTTATTTCTAAAATCCTACAGCACACCAGATTTTCATTGCTTTACTATGAATAACAGAATCATTTGAAAAAAATCTCAGCATAATTTACACACGAATATGTCTCTTTCAAATATTTAAAAATATAAAGTAAAAACTGAAGCATCATCAACAAAAAAAAAAATATATACACTATCCAGCCACTTTCTTAGGTACACCTACCTAGTAGCTTCTTGGGCCTCCTTTAGCCCTCAAAACAGCCTGAAAATGTCGAGGCATGGATTTCACAAGATGCTGAAAACACAGCCTGTTCCAGCTCATCTCACAAATTTTCAATCGGGCTGAGATCAGGGGACTGAGCAGGCCACTGTAGCAAGGAAAAGTCATCATCATGTTCCTCAAACCATTCCATAGTGATGCAGCTTTGTGTACCGGCACATTATCCTGCTGGAAGTAGCCATCTACATGAGGATAAACTGCTAACATGTACGGTTGCACTTGATCAACTATGTTTAGGTATGCTCTAGCATCCTGACGTACCTCCAGAGGTATCAATGGACCCAACGTGTGCCAGAAAAACATCTCCCACACCACAACACTGCTCCCCCAACATGGCCAGGAAAACATCCCCCACATCATGACACTGCTCCCACTGGCTTGAAGAGTTGTTGTGAAAACATCCCCACACCAGCATTGTGTGCACAGAAGGGTTTACCTAATAAAGTGGCCGGACAGTGTAGTATATTTTATTTCATTTCCTGTCTGTTTGATATCTAAACTACACTTTTCGTCATAATTATAGTTAACTCAATAATATTATATTGTTAAAAGTTATTTTTAACCTGATTACAATGTGAATTACTAATTTATTAACCTTCATTTTTAAAATGAAACAGAATTTAGTTTAAGTTTGATTTTCTCAGATTATTTAATATCTAGATTTTAGTATAGATTAGCGGATTTGGTTTTACAGAAATCTAAATATTTATTGTAGATACACTTAGAATTTTGTTTTGACCAAGAGCATACTCATATCACCCAGTTGAAAAGTTCTGATCTACACTGTGAGTCACAGCAGATAATATATACTGGTTAAGTAGTTTGTTTGTTTTGTTTTTTTTTAAAATCACATTGGCATTGATCTTATCAATATTAAATTAGTTTTACAAATGATTTTCCATGCAAGGTTTTATTCTCATTTTTGTCATAATGTCATCACTTAAGATCCTGCAACTGTTCACTTTTTCCAATTCTGCATTACTGACTTCTATTTTTGCTTATTAATGAATCCACTGAATAGACACACTTTGACAAAAAAAATTGATGCACCAAGAAGGAATAATTCAATTGAGACAAAATTTGATACAATTATTGTATATGTACAGAAACCAAAATGATTAGAATTTCAGAACAACTGCATGATTAATTGGACAGAAAGAGTTACATAAAGTGAGCAGGACAGTATGGTGTTGGTCCACCTCTGGCATGGATGCAAGCTGTTACCCAACGTGGCATTGACACAGCTGGTGTTCTCAAGGATTTCTTGCCCAACAGCCTTCAATTGGCATGCTAATTTGTCGACATTCTTGGATGGTTGCAGGCGATTCCCCATCACATCCCAAATGTGCTCAATAGGAAAGAGATCTGGTGATCTGGCTGGCCAAGGAAGTGTGTCACAACCACGAAGACAATCAATGGAGAGGCATGTCTTGTATGGCAGGGTGTTATCTTGATGAAATTTAAGCCCAGTGTGCTGCAAAAGGAATGGCAACACAACGGGTCATAGAATTTTGTTAATGTACTGCTGTGCTGTTCGATTGCCATGGAGCACTACTAAAGGGGTCCGACTATCAAATGAAATGGCACTCCAGACTATAATTTCCTATTGTCGGGTTGTGTGATGTGCAACAGTAAAAGCGGGATCCTGGCGATGTCCGGGCCATTTTCAGACATGTCTGCATTGGTCGTCAGGTCTTAGTTCAAACGGGACTCATCACTGAAGACAATTCGTCTCCAATCAGCACAATTCTACATTGACCGTGCCTGGTACCACTGCAATCGCTCTTGACGATGTGTACTGGTCAGTGGTAGGTGCAGTAATGGGCACCGCGAGTATATATTCTGCTCCCATAGTCTTCTACTAATGGTCCAGATGGTCACTTCAGTATTGATCACACATTGGATGGCTGATAGTGACAAATCTGGTGCTGTAACAGCTGCGCTGACATTTACTCTATCTTCCCTTTCTGTCATTGCCCTAGGCTGTCCTCTGCCCTCTTGTCACTGGAATATGCTGTTCAGGACTTATTCCTGCCAGCATCGTCTAATTGCCGCATAGCTTCGAACCAAATGCCGAACGATTCACTTGGTTTGTCCATCCAGCCTCATATAGTCCGATCGCACATTCTCTTTCAAACTCTGTCATATGGTCATAGTGGCCGCAAATTCAGCGGTGAGACATTGCTGCACTCAAGAAAATGCAATTGTAATCCAGTGGAAGTTTTTTTCCTAAAAGTGAGATTCGCTCTTTATATACACCATTCAATGCTCAGTTTCAATGTGCTGTAGCTTTGGCTATTCATTCATTGAATGCAAATTTTTGATCATTTCCATATTCGGTTGAAAGGTTTTTGCATGTGAAGTATCATTACTATCGGATTAGTTTTTCGGGATGTGTCGATTTTTTTGTCAAAGAGTGTATTTGTCTTCTTAAAAGTTTATCTTTAATCCAACATTTATGCATCTGTTAAGAAGTTCTTAAAATCTGAACTGAAATTTCACAGTATCTTTTAGAATGCCCAACTATACTGTTGACAAAGCTGTCTAAATAGTAAAATCACAATAAAAACATACATGCACATAAATAAGGATTCACTGTCAAAGATCTTTATTTATGCATTTACTCCAATTGACGAAGCAAGATTCTAAAAGTAATCTTTCAGTTTTATCATGAGATTCATTTAATTTTTTGGCTTGTTTCTCTTTCAAACAAGCCTTAGTTTTACTGAATCCTTTTTTAATATGATGATTCTCAACCTCAGTATCATCCTACTGACTAAGAACCAATGAAAATGTATGTACCGTATTTCTTCTTCATCTCACTCCTTCTAGATATATTGTTAATCATCATCATCTTCTTATATCATAAAATAAATGTAAAATTAAAAATAAATTTAAAATACATTTATTAGACAGGAATTTTCGAAGAGACTATTTCCTTCTCTTCTTCTTCAGCTACAATCATTTTTAACAAATATGGGAATTGAAAAGATTTTTCATTCCTTACCTTAACCAAAATAGTTTAATATTGAAAAAAATTTGCAGAGATTTTAACATTAATATTGGATTTAATTATAATAATAAATTAAAAAAAAAATTATGTAAAAAACTTAATGAAAGTGACAAAAAAGGAGAAATGGGGACTGTATACAAAATAGAATGTTTGTGTTGTGACAAGTTTTATCTAGGGGAGAGCAAAAGAACTATTAAAGAAAGGGCCCTGGAACAAGGATATTACATTATACGTCGTCCAAACAGCGGTGGCCGGTGAGCCTCCTCGCCCCCTCCATCCCCACCACCGCCCACAGGACCCCCTATCCCACCCCTACAACCGCCCACACCACCCCTACCCAACCTTCTTCTTCTTTTTTATATACTGGGGATTTTTCAAAAAACTACGTTTTT
>JAFIDM010009631.1:48368512-48438183 GCA_023159025.1 Thereuonema tuberculata | reverse complement strand
ACACACACACACACACAAACTATATGGTCATTAATTATTGGATACCTCTAGTAATGTGACATTAATCTGGTATGGTGTCAAGTATGATATAGGTCCACCTTTCACCGCTATCATAGTCTCTACTCTTCGAGGAAGACTTTCCACCAATTTACAGTTGGTTTCTGCAGGAGTTTGGTTTCATTCCTCTATCAAGATGTTGAACAGCTCTGTGGTGTTTTGTGGGTGGTTTGGTCTGGCCTTCACCTGGCACTCCAATTCATCCCATAGGTGTTCAATGAGTTTGGGTCGGGTCATTCGAGTTCATCCACTCCCATGTCCTCAAACCACTCGGTCACAGCCTTTGCTTTATAGACGGGGTTATGCTGAAAATGAAATGGGTCAATTCCCAATTGTTGCTACAGTGTGGGTAGCACTGAATTGTCCAAAATTGCACCATAGGCCTTGGCATTCATGATACAGGCAACAAAACTAGTGGACCAAGACGAAATGACAAAAAACAGGACCATACCATGATTTCCCTTCATCCGAACTTCACTGTGGGAACAACAATAGTCCTCTAAGTAATGCTTGTCAAGCATATTAGGACCATACTTTTTTGAGACTATGACTTTTTCATGTCCTGTTACCTGTACCATTAATGGAGAGAGATATCTGCAAATGCTGCAAACATTTGTCATTCCTGAATTGCAACAAAGACAATGCTCACACTCGACATGTTATATGCAAGATGGAGCACGACCACATATTGTTCTTGCAGTACAGAACCTGTTACGCCAGCATTTCGGGAATGAGAGGGTTATCAGTCAATATTTTCAGATGGAATGGCCGCTCCGTTCCCCGGACATGATCCCATGTGACTTTTGATTGTGGGGGTTACCTGAAATCCATTGTGAATACTGATAGCGTTACAAACCTGCATTCGTTGAAAGATATCATACGACTGGCTGTTACAAACATCCAAACTGACACTTTACATGCAGCAATAGAGAACGTTATACACCGGATGCAATATGTTGTACACAAGAAAGGTCAGCACATGGTCCAGAGGACCCTAATGATTGATTAATGTCGGTAATGTTGATATCAGATTGTTAACAAACAATTGATGATTAAAGATTGTTGTGTTGTTTCAGAACTGTTGTTGTTTGTGTTTGTAAGTCTCAAACTCCATTCATTAATGTACTGTACGTTCATAAACTTTCATAATCCTTTTTGCGTGCATTCATTGAAATTATTCACCAATTTACTGGTTCGGACAGTGCCAAATTTTCTCTTATCTTTAGGTACTACTTTAGGTACTATTTTTTTTTTTTGCAGAATTCTTCTCCCCATGTCCTCATTAGACTATGCCTGAATTTTGGTTTCATTCCGTTTATTAGTTTTTGCTGCAGATGCCTCCAAACAGGGAAAGTTTTATGGCCACCTTGTATATATATATACAGGGTGGTGCAAAAGTCTGGACCCATAAGCAATTTCTTATACAGCAATTTATAGTTTACATATAACAATTGATTTACTTATAAACAATGTATAACAAATGATTTCCTATTTTTAACATAATTTTGACATAGTTTTTTGGACAATACATTTCCAAGGAAATGGATTGGACGTCGAGGACCGGTTGAATGGCCGCCAAGATCGCCGGATTTGAGTCCTCTGGATTTTTTCCTATGGGGCCATCTTAAATCAGTGGTTTATGCTAACAGACCAAGAACATTACAAGCACTAAAAGATAACATCGCACAAGAAATTGAAACCTTAAGAGGGAATAACTCTATCTTCAGCAATGTGCAAAGATCATGTGTCTCCCGAGTAAGAAAATGTTTGGAAGAAGGTGGAAAGCAGTTCGACTCCTTATTGTAAACTGTAAATTTTTTTATAGTTACATTTTCATAAGTACAATTTTGTAAATCAATTGTTATATGTAAACTACAAATTGTTATATAATAAATTGCTTATGGGTCCAGACTTTTGCAGCACCCTATATATATATATATATATATATATATATATTAAATTGAAGAGAAGTAAAGACTCAGTATTTTTGAATAGTGCAGGAAAAGTTCCATATTCTTGCTGTAAACTCTTCCTTTTCATTACTAGAGTAATATATTTACAAAAACTCCACGTACCTCATTGTAGTATTATAAATTGATTAAAGATAATTAAAAAAATAAAAATTGAACACTATATGAAAGAATATTATTGAAAATTTTATGAAAAGAATAGACAGAGGTACTAGCAATGAAGACTCATATCAAGAAAAAATACAAATCATGTCCAACCTGTTAAAACAAAATGGTTATCTTAAGATTTTGATAACCAAATTTGAAATTACAATTCTTTTAAAATAAAAGAAATTGTAAACTATGAAAATACTAGAATTTATGTCCATATCTGAATCAAAATAGTTTATTTTTAAAATAACTATATAAGTTGTATAATATATACTTAGGTTTTATTTATAAAAATAAGATTAAAAACCTTTTATGCAAAAAAATTAATAGTAATGAAAATCAAAATGAAATGGTACATGGTGTTATATACAAAGTTGATTGTAAAACTTGTGGTGATTTTTACGTAGGCCAAACAAAAAGAATGTTACTTGAATGTGTTGTAGAACATGGTAGGGTCCTGAAAAATAAAAATTTGGCTCATCAGATAATAGCCTACCACTGTCTGAAAAAAGACCATATCATGGATAGTAATGTGAAAATATTATATAAAGAATGTAATTTAAAACTAATAAAAATCTTAGAAATAGTGTTATAAAAAAAAACTGAAGAGAAAAATTTCAACAGATACGAAGGAGTTTAAGTTGACCCTTCCACTGTCATATTAATGAGAGACTTAATAAAATACTAAAAAAACTGCAATAATCCACATGTTCAGTTATTAAAAATTTCTATTTGTCATGCTATTATTTTGTTTTATTTTTTTTAATAAAAAAAATAATAAGCATAATTCTATAAGTTATATTTGTAATATTTGTAATAATTCTTTCTGTATCTTTTGTGATTTAATTTTAATTTGTTGTGAAACTGTTGTAGATGTTATAAAATTTATAGAATCAATACCAGCACCTACAATACAGGTGTTTTTATGTCACCTAGTAGGACTGGCCTTGTGTAATAAAATTATTAATAATACCGTATTGGCCCGAATATAAGATGGCATTTTTTTTCCAAAATCCCATCCACGAAAGTACTATTTCGTCTTATATTCGCAACCAAACTTGGAGCGCACACGAAACCGAAACCGAAACCAAGCATGCTCTGGCGCTCAAGCAACGCCAAACGTATTCTACTACGCTTAGTGGTGTTGTACTTTTTGGCAAAAATAGTTTAATTTAATTTCATAAATGACATTTCGCCTAGCTTAGAAGTCACAGATTTAACTAAATATTACTGACATTAAGCCTATTACTGCAACCAAAAGTATTAACGATTTCAACCATGAACTGGATGTGGGAAGATAATTTGTCAACAAACTTTTTTTTAAATAATTTACTAGAAATATTTGTCGAATTACACCTCGTTAATAGGTATAACGTCTTATATTCGCGACCAATAGTTTTTTATCAAATTGGAGCTCAAAAAACGCCATTCGTCTTATATTCGAGCCGTCTTACATTCGGGCCAATACGGTAATAATAATAAAAAAAAGATAATTTCTTATTGATTTTTGTAACAACAACCAAGTTATATGATTAACGAGTTTTTAGAATTTGTTTAAGTTTCTGACCATTTATACTTTTGCTATATGTATTCCACTCATATTAATATGCTTGAAAAAGGGAAGATGAGTTAAACTTCTCGAAAATTCGCCATTTACAGTATTTTTAATAAATCTATTTTAAATACTACAATGAGGTATGTGGAGTTTTTGTAAGTGGAGGAAAAGGTTGTCCCAATTTTAGAACAATCATTTCATTTTCATGGCAATCACAAAAAAAAAAAAAAAAGATATTCATAATGCAGCATCATACAGTGCAACTTGGATAATTCGAAGCTGAAGGGACCACTACAAAACTTCGAATTAAACAAGTTACATCTTTTAACTTTAATTTCAGGTCCACTGAATGCTTGAAAAGATTATTCTGTCAATAAGTAAATATTTATTCAAAAAGATCATGGTATGAAAGACTTAAACACTGTATGTATGTAAACAAAATAAGATTTATATTACGTAAGCTACAGTACAGATTACATTCAATACAGAAAATTATAGTTTTTCTAAAAATTGTGCAATGTCTGATTGTTTTGTAGAATTCAGTCGCTTAAGGTTAGCAAAATCATCTAGCATGTTTGGTGAATGGAAAACAGCTTCACTTACGTTGGTTTTTCTTTCAATGTACCGACGAAATTCGGCACTTTCCCATACTCGTTGGCGATTTGGCATTTCTTCTTCACATCCTTTTCCACCTCACGAATGACGGCGACCTTTTCAGCGAACGTTAAATTCTTGTACATGCATGGTTTACTGAAAGACATGGTTACACTGACAGGAGGAAGCTCGAATGACGTCTGAAGCGTCACGTGTCGAACGGTGGCAGGAAGGGGATTTCAGTTGTCACGTGTCGAATTTCTTAACGATGAAACGCCGAAAAGTCGTTATGGTTCGAAATTTTTTATAAAAAACTTCGAATTATCCACGATTTTTTAACACTGATTTAATACGAAATTCAAGAGACTAAGAGAAATCTTCGAATTAACCACGATTTTGAATTAAAGACGTTCGAATTATCCAAGTTGCACTGTATATTAAGGAATGAAGTTTTTATCTTATGGAAGCTTATTTCTAAATGACATTTATTACATTTTTTATCATGAAGAAATGTTATCTTGCCTAATACATGAATCTAATTAAAAATGTTTTACTTGTTAAAATAAACAAAATTCAGTAAAACAATTCAAATCAAGTAGAACACAAAGAATGCAGTCACTTCAAAATGATTGAAAATGGTTAACTAAGGTTAATTAGATTCTCATTTATAAAAAGTATTCTCTCGATAAATATGTAACTAAAGACGGAAAGAAATGAAAAGAAAAAGAAACTATGAATTGGTGAAACTTGAACTACATTTAATAATTTTAATTTAATGAATGACGTACCTTCAAAATTTGTGATTCATATGAATTTCCATTTATAAGTCCAACTAGACACACTTCACCAAAATTTATATTCTGAAATTTATTTAGACATCCATAACATCCAGGTCTTTTGCATACAAAGTACATGTGACAAAATATGCGACAGCAATGAGAACCTACAACAGTATAATTAACTGAATCAGTAGTCAGCATTAAGCTTTTATTATACTGAATTAAGTATATTATTATTATTATTATTATTATTACTGGTACAAAATAATGCAATTATTAAGTTTTCAAAATCTATAAAAAAAAATAATTTTGTCTTCATATATTTATTTATCTTATATTGTAAAAAAATCATAAACAGATATTGATATTTCTTACAATTTTGAGGAGGAATATCTGGCTGCACTATTCTGTCATTTCGGCGATCAGGCATAACTATATTACAGCAATGGCAAAGACAATGGACTTGTGATGGTTTGCATATATATGAAGATACAGATGAATTTCCTGAAGTTCCTAACAATTTTCAAAACAAAATAATTGAAAACGGAAATTAAAAAATGGCGTTTAAAAATAAATTGGGAGAGAGGGATAGGAACTGTATTTTATTTTAGATGACTTTGCTTTAAATGATGATAGCAAACAATTTTAATATCTAAAGCAAAAATAAATTCTATAAAGCTTTTGAAGAAATTAAATTTTGAAACAGAAAGAAGAAAACTTCCAATTTGGAACTTTAATTAATTTGAGTTAAGTTCCCAATATTGTAATTTCATGAGGCAAATACAAATTTTAAGATATCAATTTTTTTTTTAAAACAGGGTCATTCTATGTCAGATCATCAAGGCTATGTAACCCACCATCTCAGATTTTGATGAAATTTGGCACACTGTTTCTTTGATTAGTTATATGACAATATTCAAAATTTCACTTTTTTGGTCTAATAGGTTCTGAGCTATACAAGCCTAAATATGGATAGAATACAACAAAAAATGACATGTGACTTTGAGCTCCAATGCGAACGCAGTGATCTTAATTTCTTGATATCTCAGGAACTAACAAAGATATAAAAACGATTATTATTTTTTTTTTTTTTAATTTTCTTGTCAAAGATTAGAGTATTTTCAAAATTTATTACAATGGAGCAAACAGGCTATTCTTTTTTTTAAAAAACTTACATAAAATTAAAAATCTTTTTCAGTTTTATGTTGAAAATAGGTGATATGTAAGTTCATTAAACCAAGCAAGGCAGAGGAAGAATCAAGTTGATTTTTTTTTTTATATATACAAAACCACCAAGTGGTCTGCTTTAATCATACAAAAAATCTTTTTGACCTTCTCTCTGCTTTCTGACTTATTGCTGTAAATGTAAAAAAATATATTTACTTTGTATTTCTATGTACAATTCAGTATTTCACATTTGTGTAGAATTAAACAATAATTATAGAATTTTCAGGTAATAGATAAGATGCAATGTCCATAGGTAATTTCATGATAATAAAAATAATTTTTAAGTATTGTGAAGAAATTGTCAAACTATAAGTCATCTAACTGATGACAAAAACAAAAATACGAGAGCCATACCTTGGAGATCTGATTAATAAATTAAACATGCAAATTTTACAGGTGTGTGTGTGTGTGTGTGTGTCAGTCATGGAGATAGAAAGACAGTGCAGTGTAGGAATGTTAACTAATTCACAGTGTCATAAATTAAGTTAAGTAAAATCAAAATGATTTGTAAACCTTGAAGAACTTTCACCTATCAATAGAGAAATAATGTCTTTAAGAGCTGATGTTTCACAAGGAAACATTACTCGTTTCACCACGAGTGCTACTATCTAAGAAAATATAAAGACTATCAAGTCACTTGCTGTAATTCTTTTGGTGACCATGATACTAAAAAGCCTATTAAAGGATTGCTACACAAAGTGAGTCTTGAACTTTACAATTAAAAAATAAAAACATCAATGTTTGCCCTGACCAAAAACTGAAGAAAAAAGGCTACAGAAGCAATTGAACACACTGAAGAGCATGCAGTGAGTGAGATCAGCGATCAGTGCACTGAAGCTGACACATCTGTGTTAACAGAAGAACCTGCTCAAGAAGTCAATAGCAGTCTAACTGATTTAGGATTATCACCAATAAAACTACATTCCCTGCCCTCACACAGTAAACCAGCCTATGCAAAGAGAAAAATTTCACAAGCAAAATCAGCCTGCAAAGTGTCATGTGTTCTAAGTTGTGATGTTAAAGGCAACACTACTGACGACAGTGACAGTGATGTACATAAGCTAAAGTAAAAAGCTGAAGATTTGGATGAACATGTAAATTTAATCAAACAGAAACTACCAATTGTAAACCACCAAACAAAATTTCAAATATTAATAATGGTTTTCCCCTCATAGTCCAGAAATAGTGTCACAAGAATTCAAATTTTCTGAATATATGGTGCATCTGGCAAGAAAACTGCGAAAGGAAAAAGTTATTTTGTCTGTTCTTGAACCACAACATGGGAAAACACTTCCAGCAGAAACTGTGAATCTTCTTGTTGAATTTTTCCAGGATGACCAGTATTCCAAGCAAATGCCAGGAATTAAAGACAAAGTTAGCATTGCAAAAAAAAATGTTCATGTGCAAAAAAGACTTATACTCAGTAATTTGAAAGAATTATATTGGGAATTTAGTAGAGACATCCCAATGCTTCCATAGAATTTTCAAAATTTTGTACACTTTGTCCAAAATGGTGTGTTCTTGCTGGATCATCTGGAACCCATTCTGTGTGTACGCACTATTCACCAAAATCTTGAACTTCTAATTAACCCCATACAAGGGGTGCAGCAAACTTACCATGATTTAATTAACATTTCGGTGCGCAGTAAGGAGAACCCAGAATGTATGTTGCACAGATACAAGAACTGTCCAGCAACTTCAATGTTAAAGAAGGTAGGGAAAGCGATTAGTAAACCAATCACAATGCTGTGCAACGTCTTCTGATAATTGATATTGCTTTAATTTCCTTGTGATTATTTCCAATAAATGCAACAATTGCACCTCTATAATGCAGCTCTACAACAATCACTATAAATGTGATTGCTGCGAATGCAAACGTTGCAATTGTTGTGCTTAATGATAATTTAATGAGATTTTAATGATACTTGCCTATGTGACAGACAAAACGGGAATATAAGTCTGCTGATCTTATCAGAAGACTAAAACTATGTTAATTGAGAAATTTTAAGAATGAATGATGAAATTGAATATTACCAATGGGTAACGTTAGATAGAACAGAGCTCTTGTAGATAATTTAAACAATATTGATTTGGTGGTCACGAAATTGGAGAGCTAAATTCATCATTCATATGTCACAAAAGCACAATTAATATTTCTCAAAACACTGAAGAAGACAATTCATTCTGACACTGCTCTTGTACTGAGGGATTTCAGTGAAAATTATTCTTTTGTTATTCAAAATGAGGTACAAGGTTGCATTGGCATGCAGAATTCATCCCGTTGTAATTTACTATAAAAAAAGACATTCATGATTCAATAATGACATCAAGTCATTGCTGTATTTCTGACGACCGCAACCATGATGTTGCGAGGGTATATAAAATTCAGCAAGCAAGAATAGCATACATAAAAATGAATTTTCAGCATGTTAAGAAAACGCACTATTTCTCAAAATGGTTGTGCAGAACAATATAAGAACTGTAAAAATGTCATCAACTTAGTCATCACAAGAATGATTTTGACTTATGAGCATCATGAGTCTTCTTTGCAACAAACCACAGTAAGTCTACCTGTGATAGTATAAGTGGCATTCAAACGTATTACAGCTAGATCTAGTCTTCAGTGCCCACGACAAGGACAAATAATAACACCAACTGATATGTATAATTTCTGTTCCAAAAACATTGAAGACATTCAGTTTCACTTCATTTTCAAAACTGAAATGAGTGATGCATGAGCCAAGCATCAGGCAAGATTTTCTCAAGCAAAAACCATTCTGGATAGATGAAATTTAAAACATTTTGTTCCCTTATCAACTTCTAAAGTAACTATGAAAAGAACAAGTCTGGATGAAGATTATTCTTTAACTTTTGACTTCGGTTGTGAAGAAATGAAAATGCTTAAACAATGTCATACACAGTGTTACATAGCTTGTTTGTAAGTGATATGTTTGAATTGTTGAAAAAAATATCAACCATGAAGAAGGAATGCATCGAAATGCTCCAGCAGCTTCATTTTACTGGCCATCACCTGAAGATGAGTGTAATGTTCCTTTCGCACACATCCTGTGAATTTTAGAAACTCCAATGACAACAAGTTCAGAAAGAACTTGCATATTTTCAAAGTTGGACTTGAAGTTATGTGAGGATAACTGTCTTTCTGTTCATTCTACTACATATTAGACATAATACAATAATGAGGAAAGATGTAAGATATAATGCGAGTAGGTTAAGGTGCTGTGAATTATTTTCACACTGAGATTTTAATATTTTTTTACATTTACAGCAATAACCCAGAAAGCAGAGAGAAAGCCAAACAGATTTTTTATCAGATTAAAGCAGACTACTATGTATAAAAAAAAAATCAACTTGATCCTTCCACTGCCTTTCTTGATATATGAACTTGCAGGTCACCTATTTTCAACATAAAACTGAAAATGAATTTTAGCTTTAGATGAGTTTAAAAAAAAAATAACAATAGGCTATTTGCTCCATTGTAATGCATTGTTAAAACACTTCAATCTTTAACATGGAAATTAAAACAAAAATCTTAGTTATATCTTTGTTAGTTCCTGAGATATCAAGAAATTTATATTACAATGTTCGCATTGAGGCTCAAAGTGCGTATCATTTTTTTGTTGCATTCTATCCATGTTTTGGTTGGTATATTTCAGAAACTATTATACCAAATAAAGTTAAATTTTGAACATTGTCATATAACCCACCAAAAAAAAAAAATTGTGCCAAATTTCATCAAAATCTGAGGTGATGGGTTACATTTGCCCAAATTATTGAACGATTTGACATGGAATGAACCAAAACCAAGTTCATTGTTATGGCTCGTGGCCTCCTAAACCATCCTATCACATATTCATTAACACTTCTACACCCTTATCACCCCATACCCCAACCTATACCACCATTCCCATACCTAATTTTATATCCTATAACTACCTGTATCTTGATACCATTCCCAGTTTATATTGCAATATTTTATCTTCTTTGATTTGAGTTGCAATAGATTTTTATCATGATAATTAGTTCATGGCAAACAATTGATACTGTCTGAATCAACAGAAGAACAATAGTCAGCAGGAATAGGGTGAGTAGTCACAATAGATTGTGGTCTCAAAAGATATTTGAAAAATTAATTGCTCTTTAATCCATCATTTTAACTTAAATTTTTAGAGGTAACCAATCTGTGTCCAATTAAAAAGCAAAATAAAAACCTTTATTAATAATAAACAGCAGATGATTTTTTGTTCCATTAACTTCGATGCTGTTTCACTTTCCCTAGCATTTCTATACCAAAAGCAATGAAGGCTATGGGAGATCACCTACCCAGAGGACCTACAAAATTTCGGAAGTTCTCTACTGCCTGGAGAACATATACTTCAAGTTCAATGGAGACTTCTACAGTTAAAAAGAAGCAGTCATGGGATTATTATGTTGTCTTCAATAGCAGACAATATATATATTGGGTGAGTGCAAAAGTTCTACCCGTTTTTGGATATGAAAATCTGCAATGGAATTGCTCTCACACATGGCATTGTAATGATGCAAATCGTCTGCCAATCAAACGTGTGGATGCCTCACATAAAAATGCATCGTGTCTCACAAAGTTAATAATCTAAAAAAAAATATCAGAGGGTGTAACATGGACTGCGAGAAGGAGCATATAAGACATTGTTTGTTATATGAATTCAATAAAAAGAGTATGGTAGTCGCAGCATGTCGCAATGCTTGTCAAGTTTATGGGGAGGATGCAATAGACGAAAGCACATGTCGTCCATGGTTTCGTAAATTTAGGGAAGGAGACTGAAGCTGCCAAGATCAGGCTAGGAGTGGACGGCCATCACACGTTGGAGAGGACGATATTGACCAAGTCATAAGGAACAGCCTGAACCCAACCGTGCAAGAATTAGCAGAGACCTTCAACGTCCACCGGACAATGGTCGAGAGACGGCTGGGTAAGTTGGGTTTTACGAGAAAGTTGGATCGTTGGGTTCCACATAACCTGACAGCTCAGCAACGGGATAACCGAATCGCCACCTGTGTTTTCTTGCTTTCCCAGTACAAAAATGACCCATTCTTGACACGAATTGTGACAGGAGATGAGAAGTGGGTTATGTATCGTAACGTAAAGCGTCATAGGACTGTGTGTCGCCCTTCTGATCTGCCTGCATCGACTTCGAAAGCTCAACTTCATCCCAAGAAGGTGTTATTGAGTGTGTGGTGGGATATGCAGGGAATAATTCACTGGGAGGTCCTGCCACTCAACCAAACCTTCAATGCTGCCTTCTACTGTCTACAGTTAGACAGGCTGCATTCAAATTTGGTAGCAAAGTGGCCTGGTCTCATCAATCATCGCGGTGTTATCCTTCATCACGATAACGCCAGGCAACATGCTGCTGTCATCACTCGCCAAAAGTTACTGGGCTTTGGTTGGGAGGTTTTACCCGACCCTCTCTATTCTCCTGACTTGGCACCAACTGACTATCACCTATTTCGTGCGTTGAACAATTCCTTCAGTCAGAAAATCTTTGATGATCTTGATGCTGTGAAAACTGCCATCCAAGACTTTTTTGACTTGAAACCGCCGGAATTTTACCGCCGTGGGTTTCATCTCTTACCAAAAAGATGGCAAGAGGTCCTAGATAGCAATGGGGATTATGCACAATAATAGGTACTGTTCGTTTTGCGTTTATTTGCTCTTCTTTATGGTTAATAAAAACGGGTAGAACTTTTGCACTCACCCATTATATATACAGTAGAACCTCATTATAACGAAACCCTATTATAACGGACGTCGCTTATAACGGACAGTTTTAAAAAAATGTATAATTAAGGATGCTAATAATAATCTGACGAGTTAGATTAATAATAATAAAGGATGCTAATTTTTATCTGATGAGTTTTACATTTCCAAGCAAGCGATTAAACATCAATCAAACAAACCCTGCAGAAAATAAATTATTTTTTTTCAAACGAATGAATGTAAGCCAGTGGTGCCCAACCCACGGCCTGCGAAGGTGTTACATGTGGCCCGCTCTTTAATTCCTGTTTTTTTTTTTGGTTGTTGAATAGGAGATTCTGGTTTTTTTTGGTTGTTGAATAGGAGATTCCGCCACATTGTGGCCCGCGAAATTCACAGCAAAGTCAATTTTGGCCCGCATATTATGAAAGATTGGGCACCACTGATGTAAGCAATCAACATGAACCAGGACCTTCTTGTTCTAAAGATTAATGCAGTGTATACGTACATATCTATTCAATTCAACCTACTATGTTGAAGGCTGTTTTTTATTTGATGTATAATAAACACTTTTTGTAGCTAACTATTGTACTTTCATTGATATACACCCTGTTATATTACACCCCTATATGAATTATTTGTTATAAACCGGACTTTCATTAAAACGGACAATCTTCGGCCCCTATTAGTCCGTTATAATGAGGTTCTACTGTATATATATTTATTTATGGAGAATTTTGAATAAGAGGTCCTAAGCTTAGCACACCTAGCAACAACATTGTGGCTGAGATATGTTGATAACACATTGGTTGTTTGGTCACATGGAGAAGAACAGCTAAAGGAGTTCCTTGAGCACTTGTACTCGAGACATTTGAAGATCAAATTCCCAATGGAAGTGGAAAAAGAAGTCAAACTGCCATTCATGGATGTGCAGATAACAAGAAAAGAAGATGGAACTCTGAGCCATACAGTCTACAAGAAGCCTACATACAAATATCTGAGAATTGAATTGCAACACTGTCCAGCTAAGAAAGGAGTTTTGAACACACTGACCTACAAAAGGAGCTATTAAATTATCAAGACACCTTAGAATTTTAATGAGAAGATAGCTACCCAATACTAAGAACCTGGTTACCAACATTGAAGAAATTACCCAGAAGCCTTGATAGAACCACCATGATGCAACACAAGTGAACAAGAATTTAAGATGATTCTGGGATATTACTGAGAAACTCTCAGATGCCTCCCATGATGCAGAAATTAAGCAGAAGCCCTGGAGATATATACAGGGTGTACCTGAAATATGCTGCCAAACTTAAAGGTTGTATTTGATATAAACAAAATTGAATTTACACCTCAAGGTCTAGGCTGCATCTGTTCTGTAATGTGTTCTGTAATGGTGGCTTCACATTTTTGAGTTCATAGTGCTGCCCTAGAAGTGGCAGAAATTGTAAACACAACATGGCGCCGAAATTAAATGTTTAAGTATTTTTTTCCATTAGTATTCCAGTTAACCTCCTTACCCAATTAACCCTTGCCTCCCCTAAATCATGTCAGTTGATTTTGATAGGCAGTTGCTTCATTATGTGGACAATGTATGAACATGAACATATTTTTAGGCAACCACGAAGAATGAATTTATATTTCCATCAAACAAATTCCCATAAAGGTAAAAGAGTGAAAGAGAATTTGATATATCTAATGTGAATAAAGAAATATAGCTTGGAAAATCTTTTTTTAATGTTTATTCTATCTTAGCACTGTTGCACCCACAAAATTTATTAGGATTCAATATTTTTATCAGTCACTTTGCCAAATTACACATTCAGAATCAAAACACAACAAAATTAAAAGCTGCACAACTGCAGCTATTTAAAGGTATAAGGTTATTTAGATAACAGTAATGACTAATGTTTAAATAACTTTAATATAGGACTGTAATTTCAATTTTACCAGCACTTGGAGTCACTGCATTTGAAGTTTGAGCTGCCACAATTCCTGGAAGTCTAGGACACTGCTGGCACCTACACAAATTGGCAAACATTCTTAGCTTTGGTGTAATGAAATCTTAAAAAAGTATATTCAAAGATATATTTATTGTTTCCAAATTTTATTTTTATGTAAAATTTAATTTTATACATGGTTATTATTTTTTTTTTCTTATAACATTATTTTTCTCTTTATTTTGATCTTTGTTTATTAAAACACAGAAAATTTGGATATAGTACTCTGATTTTTACTTTCATGGTATGTTTATATCTGAATAAAAATTTAATATGCAAAATCTTAAAGACTATGATTATAATGATTATTTGTGTGTCTAACGATAACAGGGCAAGAATTGGAAATTTTGAAGAAACAGGAACACTAGCAGTTCGGTCTAACAGAGAATGGAAACCAGTACCAGAACAGGCAACTACAGACGTAACAACTGCGATTGTCAATGGCACAGAAATTAATCATTTGTCTGTCCATTTTTTACATTGCACGTCACATTTCTCCCTATCTGAAACTTTTGGTACTACTTTTTTTTCATGGAATTCTTCTTCCCATGTCTTTATTAATCTACCCACCAAATATGGTGCTATTCCAGTTGTTCGATCGAGCTACACATGGCTTTGAGTAGTGTCAGTTTAATTACAGCTATCTTGTATATATACAGGATGCATGGGAAAGTCCTAAGTCACCCAAATAACTTTTGAAAGATGATAGCTACAGTTAGGGAAGCTAAGTATTGGTATAGTAATTTGACAATGTGCCATCAGATGAGACTGATGGCAGCACCCCTAGCAGCAACATGTGGAAGTTAATATCTTGGAAACCATGACAAATACAGAAATAAAATAAATGAGAAAATTGTAGAGAATCACTGAACTGATGGTTTACAGAAAAAAAAAATCATCCAAATAGAAGGAGGTAGACGTTACGTATTCGGAATGTCATTTAATGCAAAAGTGGTATGCATATAATCTCCTCATCCGGCTGCGTAGACCATCAGTTGTGTTGCTCAAAGTAGACAGTGGACATATTGAACATGCTAACGTAGAGCATGTTCAATATGCCTACTGTCTACTTTGAACAGCACAACTGAATAGCACACTGTATAGCAGTATCATCTCACAATACTTTTCATTTGAATAACCTGCCATGAGCTTTTGTTTACAAGATACTATGTAGTCATTAACGGAATATTTGATAGTCGACAATTCTTTCTAGACTGCAAAGCATGAGTTTTATCTGCAATCACGTCACAGCCATCATTTGCATACGGAACACAAAGGCATATGCTCGTGATGTCTATCACCTTCTATTTGTATGATTCTTTTCCGTAAAATGTCATTTCATACTACACTCATTACCAAAAAAAAAAACGACGCACCTAGAAGGAGTTGTCTGATTGTAATGAAATTTCGTATGCAAAGACATTGGGACTGCCCATGCAAATGATTAAACTTTAGTGTCCAATGAATGAATAGCAAGAGCTACAATGCATCGGAACTGCGCACTCAGCTGGTGTATATAAGAAGCGATTCTCAATCTGATGGTCAAAATTTCTGTTATATTGCGACTTAGGATACCTTTCAACGACTGAAAAAATGCCTCGCCGCAGGATTCGAGCTCATTACGTGCAACTGTCAGAGTTTGAAAGAGGTCGTATCATTGGATTGAAAGAGGCAACATGGGCAAATCGGAGAATCGCTCATCATATGTGTCAAAGTGATGGGGCGATTACAAGATGCTGGCAGGAATGGGTGGACAATGGCAGATTTCAGCGTCATGAAGGTAGCGGTCGCCCTAGGGCCACAGCAGAGCGGGAGGATAGAGTGATTGTCATATCAGCTGTCACATCGCCTGAATCACCATTATCAACCATCAGACGTGCCACCCGCACACGAGTGTCTACCATGACCATTCACAGACGGCTGAGAGAGCGACATCTACTCTCTTACCGACCGCTACGCCACCTGCCACTCACATCTGCACACCATCGGGCCAGATTACAGTGGTGCTTGGCTCGATCCAGTTGGAATGATGCTAACTGGGGACGTATAATGTTTAGCGACGAATCCCGCTTCCAACTGTGTCCTGACGATCGTCGCAGATATGTCTGAAGACGCCCAGGGCAGCGTGCCGATCCTGCTTTCACTATTGCACGCCACACAGGCTCTCAACGAGGAGTTATGGTCTGGGGTGCCATTTCCCTTGATAGCCGGATCCCTTTGGTCGTCATTAGCGGCACACTTACAGCATAGCGGTAAACACTAACGTTGACGACATTCTGAGACCTGTTTTGCTACCCTTCCTTTTGCAGTATCATGGCCTTATTTTTCAGCAAGATAATGCCAGACCACATATGGCACGTGTTGCTATGACCTGTCTTACAGCTTGTGAAACACTTCCTTGGCCAGCCAGATCCCCAGATCTCTCTCCAATCGAGCATGTCTGGGATATGATGGGAAGGCGACTGCATCCACCAGGGAATGTGGATGACCTAGCCCGATAATTGGAGGAAATTTGGCAAGAAATACGACAGGAGACCATCAGAGAGCTTTATCACTCTATGCCATGTCGTGTGGCAGCTTGCATTCAGGGTAGAGGTGGGTCAACACCTTATTGAGCTCGTTACTTTGTAACTCTAAAATAAATCATTCAATTTGTCTGAAATTTTAATCATTTTCTATTCTGTACATAATCTTCCTCTCCTCCAATTTTTCTCTCCATCGGATAACTCCTTCTAGGTGCGTCATTTTTTTTTGTTAATGAGTGTAATTCGGTGATGCTCTACAACTTTCTCATTTATTTTTTTCCCTGTATCTCTCATAGTTTCCAAGATAAGGTTACTTACTTCCACTTTTTGCAGCTAGGAGCATTACCATCAGTCTAATCTGATAGCGCATGGTTGCTTTTTTTTATACCAATACCTAACTTCCCTAGCTCTAGCTATCTTCATTCAGAAGTTATTTGGGTTACTTAGGAATTTCCTGTGCACCTTGTATATAAACAAAAGCAATGAAATTTCTATGCTTTGTTTTAGATACATTTGCAATTCCAAACAACAGAAATGAAATAATGGAATTTAAAAAAAAGTCCACAGGAAATAAAATCCCTGCCTGCCCTCTTTTCAATAATAATAATAATAATAATTATAATAAAAACCCTTAGGATTTTATTGTTTTGAAATATTCAAAGTGAAAGTATTCCCAGTACAGGCCTGTGTAGGCCCTTCAGATCATGCGAGTTATGGCTCTCTGCATTTTATAATCAACAGAACTAGTTGAGGTTAGGTAGTCAGCCAGATGCGTACTCGCCTTTTACCCCCAGGTAAAAACCCGATATCCATTCTTCAGAGGGCTGGGTAGACCCTAGGACCCATCTGGAGGAGAATTCAGGCATGGAAAAAACCCCGACTTCCACCAGGGACTCCTTACCCACTCTGCTACCTGGCCCAATGAAATATATAAGCAAATAAGATGTGATTCCAAATGTAAGTGTAAGTAAGAACTGAAATAATTACAAGATTTGAAGATTTGACAGCAAAGGAAGAAGATATCTAACATAGAAGGTACAATAATGAGAGAAAGAAAGCAAGTAGTTACAGGGTAAATGTATGGATTCTACTAAGCAAATATACAATAACTTTAATATCTATAACTATAATAAAAAAATTTATTACCTATAACTGAACAGTCCAGGAGAACTGGGAGTTGAAACACTTCCTTGAGGTGAACCCCTGGAAAACAAAATTAAATGAGAAAATTTAATAAAATAAAAAGAATGTATTTTTGAATTAAAAATTCTCGTATTTGCCTGATCTGCTTTATTTAAGTTTTTGCAGAAGATGAATTACTTTCCTAATAATTTATCTAACTAAATAAGTTTTTATGTGACAAATTAAATTTTTGACCATTAGTAATGAACATAAGAAACTATATTAAGAGATGGTGCTCCTAAGGGCAGATGTAAATATGGCTGGTGTAGTTCTTCATCAAAAACCACCAATGACTCAAAAATAGCACAAACAGTGAATGTTAAATTTGCTTAAAGGAAATCAGCCACTAAAATCTATAAAATGATTTTAAAATATTTTACTTTTTCTTGATTTTTTTTTTTAAATGGTATCTTAAGTTTAAAAAGCATACAGGATTCAATAGATCAACCTTCTTTAATCATTTTACCAGGAATATTAAAAGAATTAAGATTCTTTTTAGCTACCAATCAACTTTTAAATCGTTCGAGTATTATCAGAAAATACATATATACGTGTGTGTGTGTGTGTGTATGTGTATGACCGTTTAGGTCATGAATATTGATTACTTTGAATGGGTGAAATTTCTAGTCCTTTAAAATCCTGTGAACACTGGTTAGGCTAACTCCACTTGTGGATGCAATTTCACAAACACTATTCCTTATTCTCTTATTTTTGTTGTTTATTCTAATAAAATATAGGGGAAAAAAGAACTTGCGCAAGATAATAAACAGTTAAAATAAACAAATACAATACAATTAAAAAAAAATTGTTGAGCAAACAAGAGCACTAAGTTATGAAGTACTTTCATAATAACCCGATTGCATTAAGTAGTTGAAGAAAGATCAAGTATTTCCCATATAATGAATATCACAAAAATCTTCAAGTAAGAGTGTTACTTTGTAGTGACATCAACTGGAAGTCACTTTCTGAAGTTCAGACTAAAAGATCAAATTAAAATATTGTACCTAAAAAGCCTTGGGTCCTCCCAAATTAGGCAACATTTTTCTTTAACAATGGAAATTCTGATGCTGCGCGAATTATGAAACACTGTGTGCATGTATGTATATACCATATATGCTCCAATAGAGGCCCCCGGCGTTTATTTGCAAATCTAGCCTCGGCTCCCGGCGCTTAATAGAGACCAGCTGCTATTAGAGGCCGGTCATTATTAACAAAAACCTTCAGAATGCAATATTTTTACACATAAATATCGGCTAAAAATTACAAACAGCTACTTCATTTGAATTTCACATGCAACATAAAGATAAATGGCAATCTCTTTCTGTACCTTTCGCTGCTATTCATCGTCCGAATCCGTAATGACGGGCGGCCACCCCACCAGAAGTTTCTTTTGCGTATTCCACCATGCGAATCTCAAACGCAATGTCAAATGACCGTTTCAGCTGCATTTTGTAAGGCAATGTACCGTAAGGTATTATGCACGACTATAAAGATACGGATGCTTACACTAGTACCGGTAGGCAAATATCAAAGACCGGGCTACTGTTAGAAACCGGCTACTATTTGGCCGTATTCCTTCTGCAGCCCAGCGCTTATTAGAGACCGACGACAGTTAGAGCCTCGGCGTTTATTGGAAAGTATATGGTATATATCTCGAACGAGCAAAACTCAAAGCAAGCCCTTCAAGTTTTGCAAAGCAAACCGTATTCATAGTGGAACATATGTCTGCAAACGCCAACCGAATGTGCTTGAAGGTACCACTAAGGTCAGAAATAAAACACAACAAGTAAGGTAGAAAACATGTTTACTAGCCCTCTGTTTACAATATGACAGTAAGTGTACACTTACAGGTTCACAGTCGGTGCTCAAAGTTCCTTCCACCAACAGTAATACATGTGCAATAGCTCATGTACTTGTACAGGGATTGCTTTCAATTCAGTGGACGACCTGTTTCTCCATGGCACGTATGCATGTCGATTGTTGCTGACCACAATCATGCCTGTTTCCATCTAATGATCCCGTTTCAGACAATCTCTGGTGCAAACATTTGATGATTGGGTATACATCGGTTAGGGAACTGTTCACAATACAAATGTATAGCGGTTCATCCATTTCTGTTTGCTGCTCCAAAGACTAGGTGCATATCCTCTCATCATTAGTGAAATGATACATCCTACTCATACAAAGTCAAAGTCTTAAATGACGATGGTTCACGCTGCCAAACAGTTCCCTCTAGCACATTCGGGTGGCATTGGTGACATACGTTCCACTATGAACGTATGTTTGCAAAATATGGTTTGTTTTTGTATTCCTGACCTACCTTTAAAGTTTGTACAGGATATTTTGAATCACCCTGCATTTTTATGTATATATATATATATATATATATACATAGAGAGAGAGAGAGAGAGAGAGACACACGAACAAGTATATATGTATTTCCTGATAATACTCGAATGATTTAAAAGTTGATTGGTAGCTAAAAAAAATGTTAATCTGAGCATTTTTGACAAGTGAAAATGAAACAAATATATGCATTTAAGAAACAATATCAAAGTAGCCTTCATTTTTTTCCATGGCTTTAGTCCATCTTTGCAGCAATTTTAAAATTTCTTTTGAGCAGATCTGGGCTGGCTTGGAGGTGAACAAGTCTTCCAAGTGCTTTTTTTGATAGCAATGAAATCACTGAATGATTTTCTGTTGAAAGCATTCTGCAGGGACCGAAACATGTGGAAGTCAGATGGTGCAATGTCCAGTGAATATGGTGGGTGTGGTAAGACATCCCATCCAATCTTGTGCAGCTTTTTGCTGGTGACCAAAGACATGTGAAGCCTCAAGTTATCGTGATGGAACACAACGCCCTTTCTGTTCACTAGTTCTGGCCTCTTCTGCTGAATGTTGTGGTGCAATTTCTCCAATTGGCTGCAGTATATATCTGAATTGATCGTCTAATTGTGTGGGAGTAGCTCAAAGTAAAGAATGCATTTGAAATCCCATCAGACAAAGAGCATAACCTTCTTTGCATGAATATTCCACTTCGGTTTGTATTTTGGTCGTTTGCTAGCCTGACATCAGGATCGTTTCTGCACTACATTGTTGTAGACAATCGATTTTTCATCTTCAGTCACTATTCGTTTCAAAAATGGGTCCGTTTTATTGCGTTTCAGGAGCATGTTGCAAATGAAATATCGGTTGATGGAGTTTTTCTCAGACCAAAACATCATAACGAGAAGTGTACACAAGCTTCACCAAATGTTCATGAACAGTACATTTGGGAATTTGCTGAGTATCTGCTAACTCCTGAGTCATTAATTTTGGGTTGGCCTCCAGGTGTACCTTTATGTGATTGTCACCCACTGCTGAAGGTTTTTCAGGGCGATCCAGGGCATCTTCTAAGCTGAAATCCTCGGCTTTGAATTTAACAAACCACCTCTGAAACATTGATTCACTAACAGCAACCTCTCCATACACTTCACAAATGTTTTTACACATCTGTGCAGTGTTTTCTCCTTTCTATAGAAATATAGCATCACATGCCAAAAATGCAACTCTTGTTCATTCATATTCGAAACTCAATAAAAACACACAGCTCTACTGATCGCGACCAACCTTTGCTGAGAGAAGCAGTAACATGCCACCTTGCACGTAATACCAGCATATAACGTGTTTTCAAACGGTAAGACTGCATATAGAACGCTCAAACATTCACCTGTCAGACATGCTCAAAACTTTCTGGACACCCCAACAATTTTTGTATTTAAAATCTTTTCCAAATAGGTTCTTGTCAAGTAATTAGCATGAGAAGGTGACAAAAATTCACATAGCAAGGCATTGGAATCTAAACAATGGATTTCAATCTTAATTCTAATAATTTCTCAATGTCCTTTACAATGAGTATTAATCCAGTGCACACAATTTGATATAATGAAAATGAATTCAATTTAAAAATTTAAGTAAATAATGCAAATTTAATTATTATTTGTTTTTTCAGAAAATGAAAAAGTTCCACTATTTGTATTCAGTAGAAGTTAGAATTTGGATTTTAGCAAACTGTTTTCATTTTTGTAGTTTTAACAACTTGAGGAAAAAAAAAAAAAAGAAAAGAAAAACAAGAAATAAAATAAATAAATTTTGAGAAATCAAATTTTAATTAAAGTAAACTTTTTTGCAGAAAGTAGAAGTTTTCCGAACTTCTTGTATTGTTTAACTTAAGTCCTTACTTCTCCTTTATAACATTTCTTATCATGATATTCAAAACACTTTCAACACCAATATATAAAAAATATTTATTTTTTTTTTTTAAAAATATATTTATAAAACAAATTTTCAGAAAAGTTTTTAAACTTGACAAAAAAAAAAAAAGAAACTTTTCCAAAAATTCATTTATAAATATATATGTTTTTTTATACATTTGGCATTGGAAGTGTTTTAAATTCTTGTATTGTTATTTTTTTCCAGTTGAAATCAAAAAAAGAAAGAAAGAAAAAAGATTTTTTGTAGACTTGATAATATTATTATTATTATTAAGACTGTATACTAATTTTATCTGCCGATAAAAAATTTTAATCTGCTTTACTCATTGAAATCCGTATCTTTATCCTTTCCAAAAATAAATATTTTTCATAAATACTAATTCTTTGGCGATTTGCCAAATGGAGTTAAGTCCTTTCCAGAAGAACATTTCTGGGAAAATGAAAAATAAAATTCAGAGTTGTTTAATAAATAAAGCTTTGCATTCTGGAAGGAGGTGTCTTTATGGTTAGCTAGGCTCACAATCTATTGAAATTTCAAGTTAAATTTGCTTCTGAGTCTAAAATGGATTGACTGAACATGTTATCTCAAAATGGCCAATTGTGGACTTGCCCCCTTTTGGCAAATCACCACAGAATTGTTAATGACTAAACTGTTACAATATTTTCATGCAAAACAATTCAATTATAAACAGTTAAATTATTAATTTAACTAGATTTAAGAAAATCAAGGCAAATCAGAAAAATGAAAGCTTAAGTCTCTCATCCTTTAAGCAAATCTGAGGTTGAAAGTTTTGCCTGCTAATGATAAAATAAATAATAAATAAATAGGTAAATAAAAGTAAAGCATATCTTTCTTATTCTTGTAATTTTGTGGAAAGTTTTGAAAAAAAGGGTGGAGGATATTTAAACAAACTTTTTGCAGTTACAAAAAGCAGAAATTTATGTGCTTACTATTTTTTTAATCATTAACAATAATTATTATAAATTTTCAATATTTGAATTAAGATTGAAGTACCAGAGGAGATCGAAAAGTTTAAATTGTGGATGATAGCTAGTTTGAATCTTGCACTACAGAGAGCAATTGCTCGATCAGGTGTCGCCCTGGCAGAATAAGCATGAACTACTGAGTACAGATGGCGCATTTGCTAGTATCGTCAACTTGTAAAGAGGTGTAGTTCGTTTTTTGTGGGCAAAACAGAAACCCCTAAGTGAAACCACAGAGAAATGTTGGAGACATATGGTGCTGATTGTCTGGACTGTAGCAACATCTCCAGATGGTGCAGGTTCTTCGAAGAGGGCCGAGTAAACTTTACTGATGAAACGCATTCCGGCTGACTAATAGCCACTGCAATACCACCCAATGTCACAGGCACTGAGGCAGTAACTTAAAATGATCAGCGCATCAATCTGCATACCTTGATACAACAATTCAACATTTCTTATTGCACAGTGGATGATATTGTGCATGACAGATTGAGATTTCGCAAAGTCAGGACGTGCTGGGTACCCAAAGAAGGGCCAGAGAATGATGTCCTGCTTGGACCACTTGGAGCTTTAAGCTGAATCTTGGGCATACCACTATATGCCTGAAACAAAGCAGGCGAGTATGGTATGGAAACATTCTGGGTCTCCGCCACCAAAGAAATTTGAAGTCACCCAATCAGCGAAAAAAGTTCTGGTGACGCTGTTCTAGACATGCATGGTATACTCTTGGCGGAGTTTCTTCCAACCGGGACCACTGTGAATGCCACAACCTATGCTAGAACATTGATAAACTTGGGTCGTGCCTTTCGAGACAAACGCCCTAACGGAGACACTGCAAATGTTAGACTTTTTCACGACAATGCTCATCCCCATGTCGCGGCTTCTGTTCATGAAAAAATTGAGAAATTTGGCTAGGAGGTGCTCCAACATCCACCTTATAGTCCAGACCTCGCACCGTCTGACTTTCACCTCTTCGGACCACTGAAGAAATTTCTAGGAGGCCAACGCTTCAGTTCGAATGAAGAAGTGAAATCAGTCGTGAGCAGGTGGCTACGATCCCAGGAAACGGAGTTCTATGAACGAGGAATACTAAAGTTGGTGTCACGAAGGGAGAAATGTGTCGAGAGACTTGATTCATATGTTGAAAAATAGGTAATACCTACAGTTTGTTTGTGCATTATTATTTTTTTCTTACCTATTAAATATTTTGCAAAAAAAATTGTTGTATGTTACTTTTCGATCTCCCCTTGTATTTCAGAAAGAATAAATACTACGACTAAAACTTGAAATTTTATGACTTAAAAATAAGATCATATAAGCATGGGCCTTTGAGATAATACATTCAAAAATTTGACCTAAAAATTAAAACTGACTTTACACAGCTAGTTGGGGAATCAGTGCTTCAAACAGATTTACCTCATAATCAATAAAATAAATAGCTAAATAAAATAAAAATATGCTTTAAAAATTACTAAGGTTAGAAAGATGCATTTATATGCACAATAAAGATTATATTATTTATTGTTTAATTAAAGATAACTGGAAAAGTCTTTACGTAAGCTGGAAAAAAGATATGATATAAAAATCCGATCTGTAATATCACTAAACCATGTGGAATTCCAGGAGAAAAAAAAATAAATTCAAAATGGAAAATCATTAATATCACTCTTTCAGGATTTTTTTAACCATCCTTTCATATTTCAAACTTCTTTTCAATTCGAAACTCGCCTTTTCCTTTCTCATTCTTCCCAGAAAGTAAAAATTTTGAAATATAAACATAAAATAAAAACAGATTGAAAATGTAGGTGATGCACATGGCAATGTGTAGGAAAGGTCTATCCCAAACCTCTATTGATGAGACATCTGGTAGCAAAAAAGTTTGGAGATTGACCCATTGGGCAAGGAATTTAATTAACAACATTATCAAATATGAAAATATTTAAACTTAATTATAATTGTTTTGAATAAATTTTTGGTTGCAGATTTCACCAAGCAGACGAAAGCAATAACAAATGAAAAAAACCTGAAAAAGAATTAAAGAGTACTTCATGAAATAATTATCACTTCTAAGATTAATAAATTCATAGTTTTCAGCCATATTCAAGCAAATTAGTTTCATGCAGAAGATTATATAAACAATTTCAGTTTTCCACAACTGTCCCTGAAAACCAACTTCTTTCAGATTAGTTTTTTTTTTTTTTGCTTTTTCTGCAAATTCAAAAGACTATCAGAGTAAGGCTTGACTGACATATTCAACCCCAGAAGCAAGATCAGACACTAACAAAATGGGAAGGAAATTTCTTGGTTTGTTTTTTTTTTTTTTCTTCTTACTTTTGTGGCATCTATACAAAAATGACCCTTAATAAAAAATATATTATAAGAAACTAATTTTAGAATAAAAATTCACATAATTTTTTAATGTTAAGTTACCTGCAACTATCACAGTTACAGCTACTTTGAGAAGATGCATCACTATCACTAGTTCCAGATTCAGATCTGAAATCTTCGGCACATTTGAACCCTTTCAGCTTTTTCTTTGGATACAACTAAATAAAAATAGAAAAAAAAAACTTATCAAAAATTTGAATAACAACAAGCAGATATTTAATAAACAAATTTTTCTATAAATAAGATTTATAAAATTAAATATGGACCAACTTTAAATTCTACAATGGATCATATTTTGATTTCTACAATTGCTTGTTTTGCCATTTCCTGAGCAATGGGATGTTTGTGAAATAATTTATCAACTTAATACTTAGCCTAATTCAATTAAAGAATTTATATTATAAAGTCCGAAAACATAGTTCATCAATTAAGGATAGGAAAACTTTTTTTCTTTGAAATTATACAGAGTGTCCAAAGAGGAAAGGTCAATAGAGGTAACAGTATAGGCCATTCAAAGGAAAAAAGTTTTTAAGAACATGTGTCCTATTCCGAACAGTTTCCAAGATAGATCTATTTGATGTAAACTTACAAAAATTATTGACAAGAAAGAGATATTTGTTAAAGTGACAAATTTGTTACAGTTAAGAAAATTTTTCAGAAATTCCATCATCAACATCAATATACTTTGCAACTTGTGTGATAACAAGGCATATTGCTCATTTGAGTGCATCTTGACATTCCTTTCTGCAGGCACTAACATTCATAAAAACTGAACATGCAAACAGCTGTATCTCAGAAACCATTCACACTAGGACATTTCTTAGAATGCAAATACTATCCCTCCCAGAATACTGACCTTTCCTCCTGAGACAGCCTGTATACTGTCAAATCAATTTCTCAAATTCAGTAAGCTACAGTTTTGACTGAAAGAAATAATTTAGGAATAAAAAATTAGCTTACAATACCTAATTTTAAATCTCTACTGTTAAATTTAAGTCATCTGCAGATGAACCTAACAAATCATCCATTCAATATGGAGTAAAAGTAATGAAATTAATACACAGGGTTCCATTTAGTAAGGGAAAAATAGAAAAATCATGATTACATGGGTAAAAATGCATTGGAAATGTATGAAAGATGGATAATACCATCAACCATTTTCAATCTACTGCAGGATAAAAGTATTTCCAAGTTTTTTTCAGTTCTTTGGTCAAAAGCTTTCCTCTTCCAATCGAATCCAACAAAACCTTTAATTTCATCCACCCATCTACCTTGTGTACCCATCTACCTCATCAGTCTCCTTTCATTCCTGGGAATCCACTTTAGAATTTCTGTTGACCATCTATTATCATTATGCCTTCTTACATGGCCAGCCCTTTTCCATTTGAGTGTCTTTATAGTGATATTAATATACACTCTGGTCTGCTCTCTCTCACTTACATAGTTTGTTAGCATTCTTGAATGATTACTAACATGTACCTTTTCATGCTTCTTTGAGTTGTCTACAATCTCTGAATTGCTTTTCTGGTCAATGTCCATATATTCACTCCATATGTTAAAACTGATAATGTACATTGGTTAAACACCTTTCTCTTTAAGCACAGTGGCATTGCATCTTTCAATAGTGCAGTATTTTGCCAAAGGTATTCCATGCTACTTTGATTCTATGATTAATTTCTGGCATAATGCTTCCATCTATTCTAATTTGTTGTCCAAGATATTCATAGCTGTTAACTTCCTCTAATTCAAAATTACCAACTTTAATTGGTTGCCTATTAATAAGTCCATCAAACATAATCTTTTAAACTTTTAAGCTTTCGTTGGCAAGTTCTTGCATCATTGATTGCAATTCTATAGCATCTTCAGCTAGGACAACTATACCATCTGCAGACCAAAAGGTGGCTTAAATAGTCAATATTAATTTCCTTGTCTTTTGTTTACTTAGGTGCTGCTCTTGTTTTCTTTTCGTTTAATAATTATCCTCAGCCCGTTTAATGTTTTGTTTACTTTGTAATTTCTTTTGTGAACCTTCTGTTCCTTTTAAATAATGCCTTTTTGCCTACTAGTTGTAGGAAAAGGCTTTGGGTTAGCGTCTAGCAACGCACCCTTTAATTTTCTTGTTTGTGAGATCACTGCCAGGTTGGTGGTAGCCTTCACTAAGGGGATCTCACCTTTCTGATTCCTTTATCGGGGAAGGCAGGGTTTGGGCTGATAAGTCCGCAGAAGGACAAAACGGCTGTCCCAATTCCTTCCCCATAAAAGAATCAGAAAGGCGATTTCCTTTTCTTTTATTTACTTAGGTGCTGCTCTTGTTTTCTTTTCGTTTAATAATTATCCTCAGCATGTTAAATGTTTTGTTTAATTTTTCTTATACTTCATAGTTTCCTCGCAATTTCTAATAGTCATTAGTGATGTCAGATTCATTTCTAGAGCCGTCATGAACTTTTTACAGGTACATAAAGAGCTTTAGACTTTGAGACTTTTATTTTCCTCTACCGGTATTGCTTTTCTTATCAGTTCACAATTGTACTTCCTGATATCCTCAGTAATGTGGTTACGAACTGTTTTACAAAGCTTGGCATATTCCATTCATATCACAAGATCATCCTTGTTCATCTTCATTTTTCTTATTTTGATCAATAGTTGTTTCGTGAAATTAGATATTTTCTTCGCAGATTTTTGTTTTTCAGATCCTCCAGTACTCTTTTTATATCTCTTCATAAAATCTTCAACTGCCTCTTCAGAATAAGTAGTTGATGGAGCATAAACTTGAATTATCTTGAGCTGATATCTCTTGATATTTGTAAAAAAGTTTACCACACTATCTAAATTACTATCAATTGATGCCAAATTATTTTTTAGCCCTTTATTAATTATGAAACCAACTCCACTATTTCTTCCATTTTTTTGTACACCTATTGTAGAACAGATATCTACTCCTTAGTTCCAACAACTTTTCTCCTTTTCTTCTGACTTAACTAACACCCATTTGCTCTTCCCCCAATTCCTGTAATTTTCTGTCACTCCAAAGCGTTCGACAGTTATACATAGCCAAGGCCATCAACAAATGGCACTAGTCCTGTAATCTGGTGATTCTTTGCTCCCTCTGGCTTCAAGTACTATTGACTGCTGTTATCGTCAGGGAACTTACAGCTTCCGGGGAATGAGGGCCTTGGTTTGTTGTTTGGACCCTCAGTACAAAACTTGAAGGTGTTGGACATTGCTCACCAAGGTGGCCAGTGCATCTTGGTGGGAAGCCAATCTTAGTTTGTTCACCCTGTTCTCATATGGCTACTAAGAGCTGCATCGCATGAAGGTAGGGAATGGACACTAGGTTACAGTTCCATTTGGTTTCAATAAGCCTTATAAAGGAATTAAAGGGTCTCCTCCAAGAGAATACAAAGGCATTATGAAGCCAAATAAAGATATATGAAGTAAAAAGTAAAGCAGAGTTAGGGTGTCATTCTCAAATAATAACTATAATTGGTGCCGTCATAGATTGATGAAAATGAGTGGCAGTATAAAAGGAGCTGTTTGGGAGGTGTTTATCTATTTGTGTTCCAATTGTGAAGAAATGAGTTTGAAATAGCAGATGATTTGTAGAAGCTTCAAGACATCATTTAACAGATGATCTTAGGTGGTAAGCTGACAGAAGACTACAGGCAGGTCAAAGTCAAGTGGAAATAGCAAGACAGCTGAATCCTTCTCTGGTTCACGGACTGTGGAACCAATTTCAAAATACACAATCAGCTTATGGGTACAGTGAAGGAAGGCCTAAGGCTACAACTTCTGTCGATGACTGCCATCTTCAACTGTCTCCTAGAAGGGATAGTGTTCCTACTCTGACATAGCTGCAATTGCCCTTGTTGCAGCTAGAGGAATGCTATCTGCTTTCATTGTGCACAGAAGGCTTCACAAAGGAAATCTTTATGCTAGATGACCAGCAGTCTGTGCACCCCTTACCCTCTTCTCCTCAGTAAGAGCAGAAATGTTTAAAATGAGCAAGACTTCATATCATTTGGACTGAAAACCAATGGAGGTTAGTAACAGTTCAAATTTGTTTTACAGTGTGATTCTGGATGTGCTCTGATCTGATGATAATGAGGGACATGCTATCATCCCCCTAATATCCATAAAAGGAACAGTTATGGTGTAGATAGCGTGATGGTTTCTGGTGGAATTTTTTTGGGTGGATGCATAGATCTGTATGTGCTTCACATATGTTTGACTTTACATAGGTGCAACAGGCAACAAATTTCTCCTACAAGATGATAATGCATGTTGATTTAGGTTGATTGATCAATATATTCAAGACTGTATATATGGATTGACCAGTCAGGTCTCCCAACTTTAATCCTATCAAACATGCTTGGGAACTCTTGAGACACACATTGTTGCCCTGAACCGCCTCCTGAAGACCTGAATGGGCTTAGAAGAGCTTTAACTGTGCAATGGTTATTGCTACTCATAGACACCATCATCAACATCATGAAGCACTGCAATGAGACCTGATTTGTTATTAGGGGTGACTATGCCCCATTTTGAAGTAATTTGTTCATTTAATGTGGATGCCTTATTTTTGACCTGGTTTTGTATGTGCTCATTATTGGAGAAAATGAACATTTCATACAAAATGTTTTTGGATCCTTAACAAATGCAACAGAATCTCAACAACTTTCATACAAATTATTCATGTATCTTTTCAGTTCTCATGATTTTTCTGTTTTTTTCTTTAATTAATGGAAACCAGTATATAGTATTATAAATTAATTTTATTTATTTCAGTCAAAATTTCTATTTACTAAATTCTGAAAATATGTTGTAAAATTTTTAACATCATCCTAAATGTTCTTCTAAACTGAAATTATAAGTATTAATAAATTTATTTTATATTGTTAATAAATCTTAATTTTAATTTAAATAAGCTGTGGTCCATTTCTGTAATGTAATCCTAATCTGAAAGTAAAATGATATATATTCTCTTCATTGGCAAGACACAATAACACTTTATTTCAACAAGGTAATTAATGCTTTTAGACAGTGTCAAAAGTAAAGCAGCCCCATAATATGCACAATTTTATAAATAACATTTTATCGGAAGCGATCACACCAATTGCAACAATCACATTGATAATAATAAGGACATTATTATTAGTTTCTTGGTTGTTAGCAATCCATTATTAGCAAACCACTCCTTGGGGAGGGTCAGGGAGTGGTCCTACAGGTCTTGATTTTTTTACGTGGTCACCTACTTTTTGATGCTGAACACAATGGTGAAGGTTTCCGTCCCCTATGTTTTACAGGGACGCTTTTATGCTGTCTGGATGTCACACTCTGTAGCGGCCAAACGGTTAGAGATATTCGAATGAAACCTTCACCGTTGTGTTCACCATACTTGAGCATCAAAAAGTAGGTGACCACGTATAAAAAATAAGACGTCTATGATCACTCCCTGACCCCCCCCCCCCCGACATTTTTCTTTCTTTTAAAAATGCCTTTAAAAGACAGAAAACGCCTTGGGGGGTCAGGGAGTGATCCTAGAGGTCTGATTTTTTGTACGCAGTCACCTACTTTCTGATGCTGAACACAATGGTGAAGGTTTCATTCTAATATCTCTAACCGTTTGGCCGCTAAAGAGTGTGACATACAGACAGGACAAAAGCAAGAGCGGTACCCTAGCAATTTTACAGGCAAGCTGTAACCTTGGGGCCGCTAAAAATGAAGTAGCTTCACCAATAGAAGATGGAATTTGGGGTTTATTAGCTCTCTTTTGATTGTAAATACTATTAAAAACATTTTTTTCAATAGATTTCTAGAATACAAACATAGTTGGTGTCATCTATTGATTAAAATAATTTATTTCTCAATGGAAATGAGATCAGTTTAATAATGACATTTCAGCAATGAGGTTGAATCAGTTTGTTAGGATACATATCATTCCTCTGCTGCCAAAAGGTACTTTGGTCAGGAATTTATTGCATTTAACAGATAATTCTATGTCACTTCCTTTTGTCAATGACAAATTCAAAGGCTAGACATTTTTGTAAATTAACATTTTGCCAAAGCTTAGAAATGGTTGGTAATGACAGCTACTCAAGATCTGAGATGTTCTTATCATCATCATCATTATTATTATTATTTAATAAACTCTTTTAACAATTTCAATCAATTTTATTTTTAAAACAAAAATTTACCAATTCTCTTAATAATGAAATGAAAATTTTTATTAGCTAAACTACCCAAATTCTCCAGTTTTTGGACAGGCTACAGATTGCAGTTTTTTTGTTTGTAATCCTTTCAGCACTGGAATAATGAATCAGTTTTGTTAATCTATACTTCAATTCTACTACCATCAGATCCTTTGGTTAGAAATTTAACTTGTATTTGACAGAGGTTGCTTCCTTTTATAGGGTAAGAATGGAAGATTGATGGATACAATTCATAAGCCAGACATTGAATATCGATAAATTTATAAATTAAGCCTACCAATGAGCAGCAATTATAAAACTTAATCTGGAATACCCAGTTTTGTTTTGTTTTTTCTTTAAATAAAATCTCTTTAAAAAAAATGATTTTAATTTTTCTGATAAATTTTTCTGACCTGAAATCTCAATGAAAAATTATGTTTGCATAAATCTGAAATTCTCCCATCTTTGGAGGGCTACAGACCACTTAGAAATTGGATAACTAAAAATTTAAAATTCGTATTGTAACTTATATGACATTGATATTCACAAGTCAACAGGTGAAGGCTGTTATAATTAAACATATGCTATTATAATTAACTCCCATGTCTACCACTTTATCAAATTTAGTACAATTGCTATATAAACTAAATTTAAAGACATACAAAATTTTTCTAAAAATCTTCATATCTTACTTAATTTTAAATTTTTAAATTAAATAAGAATGCTTAGCTGTAATGGAATTTGAAGGGAAATCTGTAGAAAATTTTCAAAATAATCAGTTAATGCTGATGAGTGTTACTATGTTGTGATAATCAGAATTGTCATAGATAATTAACATGTGATTTATCAATAAAAATGATTCAATCCAGTGCGATTTATTTTATAATCATTAAAAATAATGAGAATGTTGTCTATATAACTTGAAATTTAAACAATTAAAATGAAAATAAAATAAATTTTCATTTATCCTTAGTGACCACACTTAAATTACGATATATTAATAGAAATATTAGAATTCTACTTCTTAACAAACATTTTAATCTTTTTTTTTTTCCCTCCTGTAATAATTGTGAAAGCAGTCAAAGTAATGCTCCTTTAACAGAGGGCTGTTTCTTCATTAGCCATGACCCTTGAACAATCTCTTTTTGTTTTGAAAGAGCTAGCCTATCCCTTCAGAGGGCAGCCCCTTCTAGAGCTTTCCCATGTAAATTTGGAATGAAAAAGTCTTCCCTGAAAGTCACAGGAAAGTATACATCTTAAGAGGAGAAAAGTGCCCCCGTTTGGTTATCAGTGAGCTGTAGAAAAAAAGATGGAGTAGAAACATATCATGAATTTCATCAAAACCACTAATAAAGGGTAAATTTGGTGAACTACCTTCGACTAATCAACTTGTAACTGAAGCTTTTAATGCTTAATATGCCTTAGTTTGACTGACATTTCCATTCATTGTAACTTACTAAGGGGATTATGATATTCTGTGATTAGATAATTGGGGTGTATGAGATTGCATGGCTGTGTAATGAATTCTTAATTTTTAAATTTTGAGATGTAAATGAAACTTATAAGTGGATGATGAGTTTAACATTTTCTCTTTCTTCAAGACTTAACTTTACTCATTAGGGTTGATTAAAGCTTCGCCCAACAAATTAAAACTTTTATATTTTCTTTACATTTTGGTTAAGGATACTGAGTAATTTTTTTTTTTACATTGTCTGTAAAGACCTTGCCTTTATCAATATCTACTATGCATCAATCTTTCTAATAGGAATTTGTCCCATCTGCAGGACAGGACTACTATGTACCTAACAAAAATTGATAAAACTGTTATTGTTTTTTTCTTAATGTGATGCTATACAGCTTCTTATATATATATATATATAAGGAACTTTTGTGTGTGTTTTTTATATATATGTAAATAAGGTGGTTTTAAACTATGGGGACAAACTTCAGGAGTTTATTCTTGGGAGGAGGACAAGGAACAAAATTGGTCCTACGAACTTATGTCTGGAAATGCACAGGGAATCCACAATACAACATTTATTACATTACAATGCTAAACAGTACGACATATGAATCTCTGTCCGAGCATGTGCTGAAGACTTTTAATGGGGGGGGGGGCATCTGAAACGTGTCATGTACGCTGAGCCTTTCACTGATGTGCAGACTCTGGAATAATGTGTGCATACCGCTTGAGACAATGTTAGGCTACAGGCTGGAACATTTGAAAGGGTTCATCAATCAATGATACGAGTGTGGGCGCTTGCATTTAGGCCCATGGGAGCCACTTCAAGCACCTACTGTAGCATCCATGGCACAGTACATGCTCAAATAGAAATTAATATGCCATAACGTTTAGCAATGTAATGTAATGTAATGAGTGCTGTATTGTGTATTCCCTGTCCATTTCAGGACATATGAGCATAGGACCAATTTTGTTTCTTGTCCTCCCAAGAATCAACTCCCAAGGTTTATCCCCATAGTTTAAAACCACCCACACACACACTATGTTGCCAAAAGTGTCTGGACAGCAACTGTTGGCGTTCTACGATGCGTTAGTGCTGCTGTCAATAAGAGGTTGGACGTCCTTTTGCTGCGATTACAGTCATTACTCTTTGCGATAGGTCTTCCACTAAGTTCTATAAACTGCTACAGGAATTCATTTCCATTCTTCCTGTAGTATAGAGAACAGCTGACGAGTGTTAGTTGGCCAGGTGAATCTGACCCGGAACCTTTGTTCCACCTCACCACAAAGATTTTCTATAGGTGAGGTGATGGCTTGGGCTGGCCAGTTAAGTTCTTCCTTCTCCATGTCTCGAAACCATGGAGCTAGGGCCCTTAATTTGTGAGCAGATGCATTATTGTGCTGATAAAGAAAAGGACTTATTCCAAACTGTTGCTACAGTGTGGGAAGAACATAATTGTCTTTTATGTGTTGGTAGGAATCTGCGTTTCAATATCCCGGCACACAAATCAATGGGCTCAGTCCAAAACAGAAGAAATAGCTCCACAGACCATTATGCTGCCACTCCAAATTTCAAGGTTGGCACAAGACAGTCCTGTAAGTACTGTTTACAGGATTCTGCCAGATCCAGACATGATTGAGTACTGTGATTCAATGCTACACAGAGCCATTTTCCATTGATCCATAGTCCACTGATGGTGATGCTTGTATCATACCCAAAGGATAGCAGGCACTGACAGGTGCAATCAATGGCTTGTGAGCAGGAGCACAATCAGAAAATCAAAACAACTCTTAGTGAATGGTTCTGTTATTGACAACTGTTCCCAAGCACATACGGAAGTTGTTTGAGATGACTGCTAAATATGATTTGTGATTTCCTTTGACATTATGCTTGAGTCTGCTGGTCCCAATTATTCAGTTTCTTGGGCCTATCAATTTAGGGAATGGGTTCAGTGGTTCCACCATGTTTCCAATTCATGATAACATTGCTGACAGTAGACCTGGGCACATGCAATTTGGCAAAAATCTCTCAGACAGATTGACCAAATATGTGGATTCTGACTATCATACTACGTTCAAATGGATTCAACTCTTTTTGTCCAATCATCCTGACAGCAAAGAATGTCTACACTTCTAAGGAGCAAATGCCATTCCTTTTATATTAACAGCATTATCACGTGTTCCTGCGCCATTCTGGCAAGTCCACGTGAAGCTCAGAGGGTGTCTGGACACTTTTGGCAACATAGTATATATGTATATATAGAGTATCCCTATTTAGAGCTCTTTGTAGCTCCAACTAATAAGCAGAATGTGACCAGAATTAGGAAAAAGTCTATTCCAAGCATGAAGTGAAGGATTACATGAAAAAAAAAAAAATTACTTCTAAAATCTGTTTGATACATTGAAATATGGCACTGTACAAGAGGAAATGACAGACAAAATATCTACAAGTGACTAAGATAAAGTTATGATGAAATTTCAATTTTTTTATGTTAAATACTTCATCAATTTCAACACCAATTTTGAGCACTTTATATCGGCTTGTATCGCCGATTTACAATGAATTATAATGTGATTATTATGCTCTACAATAAAATCCTTTCACAATGAAATTGCAATCATATCTTTATGTGATATTCAATAAATTATATCTTTACATACTCATTGTGTGTGTGAAGTTTCAAAGTCATAGAATACTTTCTTTGGGGTGCATTGGTTTTTTTTTTTGCAACAGAGTGTATATTACCTCAGATATTTTATTGTAAAAGCATGCCTTATTCTGTGAAATTTCACTTTTGTAGAACTCAAAATAAAATAGACATTAAAGTTAATTTTTGGGAATATTGATATGATATGATAGCCCATATGAACTTTAATTAGTAGCAAAAAACACTTCATTGAGTGTTTTTTCAAAAGTAATAATACATTTAAAACTGTTAACTTGGCATGTAAAATAACATTTATGTAAAAAATCAAATGAGAGAGAGAGAGAGGAAAACTTCCAACATGTCATAAACAAATATAGAATGATGATGTAACATATCAACTCCTACTTCACTGTGATGTGTGGATGCAGTGCAGAAAACAAGTAAGATTGTTATACCATTTGCTTTATTGCTGCTCAGAGACAACATTTACACCTTTCTTTGAAATGGAGAGCAATAAATTGGTAGGATGGAGGCAAGCCAGAAAGCTGAGATGTCCAGAGCCAAAAATATCCCAAAAGCCTGGCTCGAGATTATGGAAACAATTCCAAAGGACAGTGTCTCAAAAACCTGCCCAAGGTTGTCCACAGCTACAACAACAAAAGACGACCATTATCTGATTCTAACTGTCAAAGAGACAATCAACCTTATCAGAACATACTCTGATTTGAGCTTTTTTTGGTCACAGGAAGACTGTTTCATGATCTATTGTATCTTGAAGCCTTCATGAGATTCCTTTTGCAAGAAGACTTGTAGTCCATGTTCTACTGATAGCAGCTTAAAGAATAGTCTAGAGTAAAGTAACCAATATGGACCCAAGATCAGTGATCTAAAGTTCTCTTTTTTGAGGAATCAAGATTCAGCCTACAGACTGATTCCCGACTTGTACTGATCTGGAGAGACCTTGGAACATGATAGCACCTTTCTAACATTAGGAAAGCCATTATAGAGATGGTGATTTGATGTGGGAAGGTATAACTTTAGATAGTTATACTAGCCCCATGTCTTTGAGACTGGGTCTCAGATAGCTCAACAATATAAACAAGAGCTCCTGAAGCCATATGTTCGTCTTTTTAGTGGAAAGTTAGTCCAAAATTTGTTTTTATGAACGATAATGCCTGTTACAAAGAGTTAACCTGATTGATGAAATCCATGAAAGTGAAGATATTGCTCAGATGAAATAGCCAGCCAGATCTCCAGATTTGAATCCAACAGAGCATGTTTGGGGTGCTTTAGGAAGACAGACAGGAGAACGTGCCCCTTTCCACATACACACACACTCTCTAGAGATATAAAGAAGGTCCGATTAGCTGTTCTTGAAGAGGCTTCACTGAAATGGTAACTGTGGAAGGCACAAAGGAACCAAAAAGATTTTGCACCTCGAACTGTCACCGGGGAGTCTGGGATGGCAGTTTTGTTCTCTTTAGGACATATCAGCCACGCAAAATCCAACAATGACAGGCTAAGAAGGTGCAAACATTTGACATTTTTTCTATTATTATGTATTTTGGTTGTGTTTTGCTTTTGTGGGGTCCTGCTCTTGGGAGCGAGTGTGGGATTCTTATACGTTCGCACCTTCTGAGTCTGTCATCAGTGGAGTTTGTCTGACTGAGGAGTCCTAAAGAGGCTGTCTCCCTGGTGACAGCTAGAGGTGCTAAATCTTTTTGGTTCCTTTGTGCCTTCCGTAGTTACCATTTTGTTGAATTATTAGACACGTAAAATTTGTTATTACTTAAGTAGGCTTCACTGTTAACTGGATTTATCAATAACCTCATTCACAACATGTATCGACACTATGAGGCCTTAGGAATCAGTTTTTAATCTACCATTTTATTTTGCCCATACCTTGTCAAATAATGGGCCCAACTCTGGTTCATTGATATATCACCTTACTTACTGATTTTATTGAACTGACTGAACTGAACTGAGATAGTTAATTAATCTAGTTGTAATTTAAAAAAAAAAGCCAGATATAGTAATCATTCAAACTTAAAAATGATACAAACATGCCCATTTACTGATGTCACATAGTGGACCTATGTCTAGATCACTGATATACATTCTTATAAGTGTATATTATACATTATAGATTCAATCCTACCTAAACTTCTAGCCTTTTATTTTGTAAGTCCCACAATTAAAAAATATTTACAATTTCTAAGTAAAAATTAATCAGTTATGGTGCACTAATTTTAAATTAATGAAGATCAGTTATTTACCAAGTATTAAACAAAAAGAAAGAAACAATCTTTACAAATGTAGAAAACAAAATACACCTGGTTTCTAAACAATAGAAAGGACATTTAAGACTAAAGGTGTTACATTTTAAAGAACACTCCAATTCCCAGATTTGTAAGAACAACAACATATGTTATTAAAAAATAAAAACCAATAATAATGTAATTGATATGAAGTCCTT
Source organism: Thereuonema tuberculata (assembly GCA_023159025.1). Lineage (NCBI taxonomy): Eukaryota > Metazoa > Arthropoda > Chilopoda > Scutigeromorpha > Scutigeridae > Thereuonema > Thereuonema tuberculata. The sequence goes on along the minus strand of JAFIDM010009631.1, from coordinate 48,399,987 downwards.
ATACATATCAGGATTCCACATGTAAACATGATATTCATCCATGGTTTGAGATATGAATTATTAGCTATTAATAATCATTCTTTTCAATTAAAATAATTCAGTTCCTAGGGAATATTTTTGTGCTAAACCATAATAAAACATTAAAACTTTCAAGCAGTTAGACTGATCAATAACTCTTGCTGACAAGCTATAATACAAATTTAAGATAAGAAAGATGAAAAGTTTGCTGAAAGTCAAAACATTAATTATCAGATTAAAAATTACTTGTCACATTTTTCACAATAATGAATGCATATACACTGTCCGGCCACTTTATTAGGTACACCCCTGCTGTGCACACAAATGCTGTCTCTCACAACAACTCTTGAAGCCGGTGGGGGCAGTGTCACGGTGTGGGGGATGTTTTCCTGGCACACGTTGGTCCATTGATACTTCTGGAGGCACGTCAGGATGCTAGAGTGTACCTAAACATCGTAGCTGACCAAGTGCAACCGTACATGTTAACAGTTTATCTTCATGCAGATGGCTACTTCCAGCAGGATAATGCGGCTGTGCACAAAGCCCACATCACTATGGGATGGTTTGAGAAACATGACTATGACTTTACCATGAGCAGGCCCAGATCTCAGCCCGATTGAAAATTTGTGGGATGAGCTGGAACTGTTCGCTTCAGGCCTACACCTCCATCAAATCTTCATGAACTGCGTGACACACTCATGTCTGCATGATACACAATACGTAAACAACGTTTTCAGCATCTTATGGAATCCATGCCTCGACGAATTTAGGCTGTTTTGAGAGCTAAAGGAGGCCCAACACGCTATTAGGTAGGTGTACCTAATAAAGTGGTCAGATAGGGTATGTCATAACTGTCGTAAATATTCACTGATATCCATCTACAGATCCTTCAATATTAGTATTCTTCAACAATAACTTTAAAAAGAACAATGTCAAAGTAAAAAAATAAGAAAGTTTAACATGCATATAATGTAATATGAAAAAAGGGAATCAATGAACTGCACAAACGTCAGCTTTTGTACTTTCAGAAATTATCATTGAGGATAAATCTGGCTGAGGAATGAGGACAAAACAGCTGTCCCAGATACCCATCGATAATAGTTCAAGGCATGAAAGCAAACGATTGTGCATTCAATTGAGTGCATATGAAAGCTATAATTGTTGTGAATGTAACTTACATCTAGGATTTCAAAAGTTTGTTGGCTATGCATTTAAAGAACATTAAAAGAGAAACCTTTTAATTTTTTTTTTCAATTGTAAAATCAACTAGACACATACCACCAGATTACAAATAAGTGATATTGAAAAGAAATTTACTTACAATAATATTATTATTTGTAAGATTTAGTTTCAAAATATGATTGAAATGAAACACTTGTGAAAGCATACTTCTCTGTAGCAAAATACCTTACAGGATAAAACAGTCTTTTGAAGTACAATGGAGAAAAATTAATATTCTAAATCCTGAAACTTGCAACAAATTCTAAAGCAGAAAAAAATACAGAATTGACTGTGGAACAGAAATAACTATTCATTACAGATTCAATGCATCTCTTAATAACAAATGTTCAAGTATTTAACCACTAAACAACTTACCATATCACGTGTAATTGTGTTTTTTGAATCCAGTTCTTTAACATCTGACTCACTTCTTCTTTTCTCTGAAATTTAATATTACATATTAATGATGTTGATCTTTAAACATGCTATAATGCCATATTTCAAAAATGAAGATTTTAGAAGAAATAAAAAAATATCTATTTTTTAACCTACTAATAAATAAAATGATTTAAATTGTGGGTTTTTTTTTTCCTCTCATTGGCACTGCAATCTATAATGATTTAGGATAAAATCCAATGCTTAACTAAAGTATAGGCAACAAAAATATTTCATTGAAAAGACAGATGGTGCAGCCTCAATCCCTTTCTTTATTTAATGGAATAATTCTGAGGTGATAGTAAGGTGAAAGATAAATGATCACTCAGGATACTAACAGCATTGTTGAAAGTTAGATAAATAATAATAAAAATAGATGTGTTTTACTTGACAATGAAATTTCTGAATAATATCCACAATCAAGCAACTCCCTTCTGATTATCAGTAAAGGATAAAGTACAGGACTAATTGACTTCATAAATGATTCTGACAGAGGGTTTACAGTTTTTTAGTAAAATTAGTTTTTTCTAATTTTCCAGTATAAGTAAACAAGTTGGTCTGCCAGATCAACTAGTTTGTAGGCTTAAAAAAAAAGGAACCTCTTACTGTCATAGCCTTGTTAAAAGAGGTTGTTTTATAAGAAAATATGATCACTGATCAATATTTTGGATAATCTAAAGTCTTAGTTAATTTTATTGAAGCTCTAGAAGAAATTTAAAGGAAACAGGATGAAATGTAAATTACAGTTTTAGTTATGTGTACACAGGCAATTGTTAACAATGGATGATGTAAGAGAATAATGAATGCATGCAATGATGTTAAGAAATGTTATAACCTAGTCAGCAAGATGTTTGAAGTATCCTGAAAGAAAATGGTTATGGCTAGGAAAGGTATGAAAAATGCCATAGTTAAAAAGAAATCTGGTTTATGAAAAGCAACATATATTTCATTAAAGTTTTAGATTTAATGAAGAGACATTTTCAGTTCTTTATCAATGCTACAAAGTGAACAAAAATATAAAAGTGAATGTAAATAGCATATAAAGGAAGTAGACAAAATAACGGAAACATTTGCCATTTGTACACACGTCTTTAATTGGCCCACTGTGAGGTTTTTTGAACAGTAACAATTAGAAGTGGAACAGATGCATGGAAGTCTTGCACATAAGATAATGGTATTTTATGCCATTCCTCATGTAAAATCTCTACCAAGACTGCGAGTGATGAATGTAGAGGAAATTGTCTTCTCACCTGTTGCCCAAATTTCCCCACATAGGTTTAATAGTATTAAGGTTCAGTATCTGAGGAAACTACGGTAGCTGCTTTACTTCATTTTTGTGCTCTTCAAACCAATCTGTATTGCACTTTGTAGCTTGGATGGCAGTATTAACTGCCTGAAACCAGGAACAGGCATCAGGAAACACTGTCTGCACCACTACATGTTCCAATATGTTTCACCTGTTACACAAGCTTTCAGAAAGACTACAGGCGCCATGATGTAGAAGCCCATATCATCACAACTCACTTCCATGCTTTACAATTGAAATCAAACTATCAGAAAGGTGTGCTTTTGCAGGACATCTCCACACACAAACTGCCAGTACTGCACAGACAGAAAGATGATTCATCAGACCAAATGACATGTTGCCATTAATAAGAACTTTAAGGGATAGCTAACTTCCTACCCTTCCATACATATATAAATCATAAACTGCATTACACAGACGATTTGCATAAGCACATCTGTCGTGCATCTTTTTCAGTGGGTGTTTCATTATTCTATTCCATGTATCCTTATAGTTTGGAACGTGTAAATTTGAACGACTTTTATAAATTTTTAGTCAGTTACACTCTTTTTTTAGCAACCCTATAGGTTGGAGCTATTACGATTCCCCCGTCTGTATGACTGTGTGTTTATTGCCCTCCATAGCACAAACAGAAGATGGAGCTCTATTGAGTCATACTTTGTTGGAGGCTTGGGAAAAAAATCAACTTCTCGTTTAAGGTGGCCATTGACTGGGTCAGGAAAATAGTTGTAAATGGATAAAATTGGGTCTATCTATACTTATTCAACTATGTAGAGAATGAATATGATACCCACAACCTAATTTAGCCATTTCTGGTTCAAGACGGCAACTGGCCAGTTACTTAAGTCACTAGAATAGTGCAAATAGAGGTCTATACATACATAATAAACTCAATGCAGGCATCACTTGAAATTATAATTGATCCATTGAAATGCAATGGCTTAAATAAATAAATGAATGTTCACTTGCTTGCCAATCACTAGTAGTGTCACTTTTAACAATATATTTGATAGAATGCAAATTGAATGGGGTTGCTTGACTTTGTTTATTATAAAATTGTGAATTGACTTGTTTAAGGTTAATGTTCACTTTCTGGAGGATCTATCCATAACATTATTTCCAAAGAAATTAGAAAAAAAAATCATTATGAAGAAATTTAAAATTGTTTCAAATAAAATGAGAAAATGGCATAAAGCAAAAATTAACTTTCAGTTCTTACCTGGATATTTACGTAGATATGCTTCAACAAGGTTATTCAAAATGTGGTTTTTACAAATTCGGAGAACTTTTAATCTACACTAAAAAGGTAAGAAAATTGTACAGCCTAAATATATTTCTACCAACAAATTATAAATATCATTAAAAGTGAAAGTAATCAACATCTCAGGTATTTACTCAGTAATAAAATGATCCAACTGTTATTGCAAATGTTAAAAGAGTAGCTGAGGCAAGAAAAAAAAATATTAGTCAAGTTTAGGCTATGTAAAGATATGAAAACAAGAGGGTGTTTAGGAGAGAAGGGGGGAAAAAAAAAGTCTAATACAATAGATGTCTAGTCAATAACAGAAAGAGATTTTATGTATGAAAGCAAATCAGACTATAGGATATAGGATAAATATAAGATTGAATATAAATATAGGATAAATTTAAGATGAAGAAGAGCTCTCGAAGTTGATAGGACATAGATAATATCGATCAAAGGGTGTGCCACAATTTGTGTGCATTTACAATTTACAGTGACCAACCAACAATTTTTTTGCTAAGCAATGAAATTGCTTGAAATAAAGCTTAAAATAAAACTTCAATCTACACATTACTGAATCTCTAATTCAACATACCAGAAAATTGTTTTCAATTGTATTATCTAATGATAAAGAGATGAATTAAACCAAGATGATAATGAAGAAACTGAAACACCTGTCTAAATTAACGCTAGAACGGATGGGTGAGAAAAAAATAATACAAATGGACGGGTGAGAAAAAATAATACAAATGGACGGGTGAGAAAAAATAACACAAATGGACGGGTTGGGTCGGAAGACCCAATGAGTTTTATATCTTATACTAACATATAAAGATGAAGAGTTTGTATGTTTGAACGCACTAATCTCAGGAACTACCAGTCCGATTTGAAAAATTCTTTTTGCATTAGATAGCCCTTTTATTGAGGAAGGTTGTAGGCTATATAACACCACGCTACAACCAATAGGAGCGGAGCAGTAAACATAAATGTCAACCAACGGATGCGGCGGTGGCGACGGGGCGGCTTGGCTGCACGACGAGAACCGAACATTATCGAGAAGGGCAGAATTTAAAGCAGGTGAAACCACGGGGCACAGCTCTTCATTTAAATAAACTCAAAACTATATCTTATGAAATTATTTATAGTCAAATGACAAAATATGATTGTATTTTTCTCATCCAATATTAAAATTGTAATATAAGCCTACAGATATTTACTACAAATGATATTTCATTGACTTTCTGAAAAATAAATTTAATCAACATTTGCATGAAAAAATTTAAGTATTATATTAAACTGAAAATCAAATCACTTTCTAATAATAGTTTTTTGATTTCTTCAGGATTTAGTTGAGGAGCCATGATGTTGCAAGCCAGTAACAGAATTCACTTTACACAAGTTACAAACAAACAAAAGTGGACGGGGTGGGTCTCACAGACCCATGAACAGCATTGAATATGTCTCAACTACTAATTGATGCACAAAATGGCATGATGATGTAGCCAGAGATTTCTACAAGTAATTAACAAAAGCTACCAGAAATAGCAGTCCAATACGATGTGAATTCTAAAGGAAAATAGGAAATCTAAAAGCACAAGGGTCTGAGAAACCCAGCCCGCCCGTTCTACGGTTAATCGGAAAAGACAAACTATCTTTATTGTTATATACTATAACAAAGGTAATACTATATAAACAATATAACAGTAACAATAGATATGAATGGAATGGATTGACAAGAAGGTATCTAAAGAAAGAAGTTTTACAAGCCTTACGAATGAAATCATCAAATAAAAATGAATTGTATCTCCAGAGAAAACTTCCTAAAAATGTTTCTCAAAGAACTTTAAATTCAGAAGCTCTTAACTGAATTTTGTGAAAAAGTATATGCTACTTTTTACAAACTCGTGTGTATTACAACAGATGGAGCACCATCCATGACTAGCAATAAAAATGTGTTTTTTGCATTGTGTCGAGCTAATGATGACTTACCATCGTTTTTCACATTCTATTCCATCATTTATCAGGAAGTTTTACAGTAGAACCTCTCTAATCCATCACCTTTGGGACTGGGGTATGGTTGGAACGCAAAAAAGATCGGATTATCAGAAAATACAGAAAAATACGGATTTACAGTAAAATATATGGATTTACTGCTTTGTCAAGCAGTTAAAGTTTAGGCTTTTTCAATGTTTTGCGATTCTTAAGAGCGTTGTCACCATCTACCGTCACTGTATATGAAAGTAAACAACACAATGGCACGAGGTGGTGGTGAGTCACCGACGAGTCGGGGACAATTCGGCCGGCTCGAGCATGGTCGGATCAACGGGAGTGGCGGACCAGCCGAGGGCGGACGAGAGGGGTTCTACTGCATGTTCAAAAATACTAAATATGAAAGATGCCATGGACACTGCCATGAAAACCGTGAATTCCATCCGTGCGCGAAGCTTGGAAAGACTCTCTTCAAAGTGCAATTGGAAGCTAGCGAGTCTGCTGAGCACACTGATTTACTTCGTTATACAGACGTGAGGTGGATGAGCCGTGGAAAATTTATAAAAAGGTTCTAGGAATTACTACCTGAAATTATTTGTTTTTTAGATGAACGACATGACGACACTGAGATACATAAAAACGAAAAGTGGCTCTTTGATTTAGCTTTCTTATCAGATGTGACAAATCATTTGAATATCATTAACTTGGAGCTACAGGGTAAAAATCAAACCGTTATCGACATGATTAGCGCAATAAATTCTTAACAAATTGAAGTTATTGATTAATCAACTGAATAAAAAGCTCAAAATTTTCCAGCTTTGGAAGCAAGAGCAAGTTCTCACTTAAATTACGATAATTACAAGACAGAGCTAAAAAAAACATTCTGAGCAAAAGACGTTTCTCTCATTTCGATAACTGACGTATATTGTAACTTTCATGACTTATTCATTTTCTTATGAAGACGTTGAAAAATCTGCTACTGAAATATCAAACACTTCCCATATGGAGATGTCTTCTGTCCAAAATGAGGTATTGCAGATAATGTCAGAGCAACAAATACCAAATTTTGGTCTTTGATACCCGAAGACAAATATCCATGTTTGATACAAATAGCTCTTCAGTTAACAGGATTGTTCAGATCAACTTCCTTGTGCGAATCTGCATTTTCAGAAATGAAAATAATTACATCAAAATATCGCAATTGGCTTACTGATGAACACCTGTCAGCATGCTTGCAGTTGGCGCTCAGTAATTACATGCCGTCTTTGAAAAGCACGTGGATGATAAGCAGTGTCATGCTTCAACATACAGTCAAAATTAGCAATTTAAGGCTACGTTACAATTATGTAATTAGGTACATAGCCTATTATGTATATTTTATATCTCTATGTGCAATAAAAGCATTTTTCTTTGGTATGTATGTTTTTTCTTTAGTAGCTATGCCTTAGCCTAGTCCTAATAGTCGGCCGTCGATCGCTTGTCGCCTAAATATTTTGTGGTCGATCGCAGACACTACAAGTCTGAGCACCCCTGTTCTATATATATCAAGGACGACATTTGTTGGTTTGTTTGTTCACTGTACACTACTAGTCCTTTGACCAATCTGGACCGAACTTTGCAGAATTACTCTGTAGGACCCTGCAGAAATAACAGGCTACAATTGAAACCTGGACACATCTTCCCTTCCCCCTAATTTAATACCATTCACACTTTTGTATAATTTTCAAGTAGAGGAATAGTTACTACGTTTCAAATCAGCTTCGTGGCAATAATTTTTTTTTTTTTTTTGTATTTCCTTTTTTTTTTCTAGGAACCCGGTTAAACTGGATTCCTCTCACAACCACCTGGTAAAAGTGTGAAAGGGATTATGTTAGGGGGAGGGGGAGACATGTCCAGGTTTCAAGTTAGTCTGCTTATTTCCACAGGGTCCTAAAGAGCAATTCTGTAAAGTTTGGTCCAGATCAGTCAAAGGCAATATTTTTTTTTTTACATGTCTTCCTGTTTTTTACAGGAAAATAAAAAAACAAAATCATTCACACAAAAAATTATTTTGTGTTAAACTATTGTGTTTTATGGTTTCTAAGTGACAAAAATAAAATAACAACAAAATCATAAATATTTGAAGGTATTATTAAGTAGGGGCCATTCAAAGTCTAAGTTTCCAAAATAACTGACTATATGAAAGCTGTCTTGAAGAAACCCAAAATTAAATATTGTTTAAATGTTTCCTTAGGTTAATAATTAAATGATTAAAAATGGTTATTCAGATATCTACTCATAACCAGAGACACTGTCAAATAAGAAATCAACTATCAAATGTCTTGTTTGCCTAATACTGACAAGTGATGGTTGGACAAGAGTTGACAAATATGCCAATTCAAGAGAGTTATATGGGCAAGTATCTAGATACTGGAGGAACAGAAAAGATACTGAAGAGAATATTGACAGGAAGACTCTATTTTAGGAGACTAAGGGTAGATCATGACTGAAAGGAATAGATGATGTGGACATGGATTTGCTGTGTTTGGGAGGGGGTGAAAGGTTGGAATTAAAGAACTGGTAGCAGGGAAAGTTGGAGGCAAGTGTTTGAGGGGACAAAGGCCCATCAAAGGCTTTAGTGCAGGCTAAGAGGAAAAGCAGGTGTTTTGGATTACTTCAGAAAAGAAAAAGATGAATCTGACATAAAGCTTCACTTTAAAATTTCTCAACAGAACAAACTTTAGTACAGTTTCACTACTCCAAATTTCTGTAGGTCTTATCACACAAGGAGATGAAATTACATTTACATCTGCACCATAAATAAGGTGTTCAATAATGACTTCTGATGTTCAACTGCCAAAGTCAATCATGTATTGAAAAAGAAACCAATAAAGAACTTCTCTTAAAACAGCAGTAAGTTCAAAAGTAGTATTGCTATTATATGATATCACACAGTTTATCAAGTAAATGATTTAGCCAATAGTCAATATTAAATCATTACAAAATATATTTTTCTTAATCAAGAGTACAAAATAGTAGGAATGTAGTTTTAGTTGAACAGATGAGGAACAAAAGCATTTAATAAGATATAGTATTCTGATATTAAATAGCACAAAAGGAATTCAAAATTTTTAATAAGTTAGAAAGAAATTTATAAAGATCACAACTATAAAGCAGCAAAATACATAAGATTTTCTTATATGAAAATAACTTACTGTATCAAAAAATATACTGTAAAATTTTTATATAATAAACATTTACAGGATTTTGTTTGAAACAATTTCTTTTACCCAGAATTTTGCTGAATGTTTAGGGAATATTTAAAAAGGCAAATATAAAAATACATTTAGGACTTTATCAAAAGTTTCAATTTTAATGGATTGAGATGGACAAAAAGTTACATTTGGCTTTGAGTCATCAACACTAAATTTAAACTAAATGTATCTGCCTTGTTCACAATATGCAAGTGCTGTTCCGGCAAAGCCTTGTGGTCAAGGGGTCGGCCTGCCATGAGGCTGATGTGTCTGAACCTGGGTTTGAATCCCAGTGTGGACTTGATCTTTCTGTCTTCTTCAGTGTTTGTTTTCTTCAAAAAGGAGAAGTCTGACTGTCCCTAACGGTGCCTCCTGGTTAGTTATTCAGACGACAGCAACATATTACCCCAACATGGACTGCAACTCCATGACTAATGATCCAAAAATAGATTGGGGATAAGTAAAGAAAAGAACAATATGTCAATACAACTGACAATGAGAACAGAGTGCAGTGATATCCAAAGATAGACAGGTCTCTTCCAATTGGAAATCATCTGATTAAAAAGAAATTTCTGAACCTTCTATCACATCTTAATATTTTTATTTTCAGACTCACCAATATTTATTCTGCAACTGAAAGTGACAACCTTTTGTAGATATTAGACTGACGTGATTTAAACTGACTTCCTAGTTTTGATATGTTTCAGCAAAAGAAAAATAATAAATAAAAGTTCTTAGACAACTAGGGCCATTCATGATAAAGCTCTTGTTTGGGATTTCCACATATTTTTCTGTGGTTTGAAAATGGTAAGTATTTCGCTCTTTTCTCCAGTATCTAATATTCAATAAAATTCAATCCCAAAGCACTACTGTACTACCAGATTCAACATCTTTTCCATGTATACTTTCTTCTTAAAGTTGAGAATTATGTGAGCAGTCCATTATGAGTTAATTATAAGCTGAAAACTTTCAATGTTAATAAGAGAAGTTTATATTTGACTCAAGGAAAAAACTGAAACTCAGAAGTGAGTTCACACTACTTAGGTTTGAGGCTGGAAAAAAAATCATATGATTTTGTGCAATGCAGTCTCAAATTCATGCATCTCATATTATTTACACTACACAGAAGCTCGGTTATAACGTGATCTTTCGGATCCAAGATCTCAAAGATTGCGATATAACCGAACTTTTATTGCTTCGCGACATCAAATGTTGTATATCGCACCCTATTATCGCCCACACGATTCCAAATCGATTTAAAATGGTCATTTCGCGATTACCTACATCATTCAGAGCTATGTGAGAGAATTTTATATTTATAAATTATTACCTTTTCAACACTTTGATGGGTTATATTAGCCAAAATCGATTTGGCGCTGCCATCTTGGCATCTTGTACAAACGAAAAGTCACGTGGATCGAAACTAGGTATTTATAAGCCTATTAGATTACATGGGCCTCTTTACTGGTTGTCATTGGCAGAAAAATAGATCTCGATATTCATTTTGGTTAACGAAAAAGTCCGCGATTCTGGTATTTTTTTAAAAAATATATTGTATTTGACGCATTTTCGTGACATTAGGGTGGGTATAGAGTCTTAATTACTGTAAATAATAAGGAAACAAGCATATTAATTTACACCTTTCATTTGATTTTAGGTGAAAAAAACGTAAATTTTGCAATTTTTTTATTATTAAACACCTTTTCAAAAATAGATGGGGTCCAAGACCAAATCGCATTATATCCGAATATTCGTGATATAAACAACCGCGTTATAACCGAGCTTCTGTGTATTTATTTTGTCTTAGATCTTTAGTCTTTCTATTTTTTATATTATTTTTAGGTAGATAAGTTAATTTTTTTTCTTTACAATGCTTACATCTTGCATAATAACAGAAATTAAGAGACTAACATTTTTTTACACTTGATAGTTTCTGTATCCAATTCTAAGCCTATAGGAATTTTGAATTTTTAATGACAAGGATAAAATGAGTAACTTCAGTAAAACTCAAACTATTTTTTTTCCTGATAACTTACTATTGGGCACTCGTTTGATTTCTTCATCCATGGTGCATAGCAGCCACCACAAAAACTGTGCATGCATGGCTGGAGACTAGAATAATATAAAAATATGTAAATAATAAAATAATATCAATTTGATATATTTTTCTTTCCTTAAAGCATTATCCAATTTAATGATAGTGAAGAGATGTTTGTAAGGATCGATTAATTAATATAATATTAAAATTTAATTTCATCTAAATCTGTGAAACTTGTCCCATCATGCAATGTTGTTTTTATCTTTTATATTTCTTCAACTATACATCAGAACAAGAATAAGGCAAAGAAACTTTCAAATCATCTCAGACTACTATCCTAAATATTAATAACAAATATTGTAAAAATAAAGAATACAACATGCTAATTCATTATTGGAAAGTTACATCTCTTACAGTTTTCATTATTTGCAGCAGAAACTGTGTGAACATTTTAGAGACAAAATATTCAAAGTTGAAAGTGAAACCAACTGTACTAGCTCTCAGAAGTGTCATAATGTCAAGCTTGTTTCGCAAAATCTCTGTTTCATCATTTTCTGAAAAAGTATTGCGAAAGATTTCATAGACGAGTTCTGTTACAAGATCAGAATTTAGGTCTCTCACAGATCCAATTTTTCTTGAAACTAATACTGAAGTCTATCAGTGGAAGAACTGTAGAGACTATGGTTCAACAACCATGCAATAATGTTATGCTTCAACAGAAATACGGAATTCCCATTCTGATCCATTAATGAAAAACAGATGACTGCATTAAACATGAACTTGATACTGCAACTGGCTACACGAATGCAGAACACTATCACCACAGATTGCTACTTTTTTTTTTTTTTCATAGATGAAATAAAATAATATGAATTATAAAGATTTTTGTTTTCTCAATTATTACTTTCTCTGTGGTCTCTATTCTTGACAGATAAATTGATCACACTAAACAAAACGAAAAAAATAAATAAATTCAAAAGATACTTTGTGGTTTAAAAGATAATATAAAACAAGCAAAATAAAATGAACAGGTTTCAAATTTTTTTAAAAACTTCACATAAGTATGAAAGATGTGAAGAGATTTTCTGCTCCTTCTCCTTTTTCTACAATAAATTTAAAAAAAACCCAGTTGATTAGGTTTTAAGATAACTATTCTGTAATATGCTAAGAACAGCAAACAGTCTTCCTCCATTCTTTGAAAGCAAAACTTCTTTGAAATAAAAGTTAAAGTGTTCACTACAGGCCTATGTGGTCCTTGGGGTCGCAGGAGGTAAGACTCCTGGCATTCCGGGACCAATGGGACTAAGTTGAGGTCGGATGGTCTGCCCGATGCCCATCCGCCTGTCTTTAATCCCCGGAAAAGAAACCCCGCACCCATTCAACAGATGGTTGGGTAGACCCCTAGGACCAGTTTGGAGGAGAATGGAGAGTGGAAAACTACCCACCCTCCAATGAGGCCAGGGATAGAACCCACCACCTCCAACTTACATTAATCATAAATAGTTATAAAAGGTTGAAATAAATTAAAATATTACCATATGCAATCATACAGTATATCTTGACAAATACTACAAAGAAGCATCTTTTCCATTGTATCTTCTGTATCACAAGCAGTTTCGCTAGAATCTACACTTTCATCTTTTCCAACGGAAGGATTTGACGTTGTAGCTTCTGTTTTATCAGTAGAATCCAAACAAATATCTGCTTTTGAAGATGATTTGAACTTTTTGGAAGAAGGTCCACATTTTTGGTCATCCAAAACGTCTTCCTGTATAAACAAACTTAGAAGATTATTTAAAATCTCTGCTATTTCACAAATTGACTTCCAATGAATATTTGAGATGAAATTAATGTTAGCAATTAAAATGTAATTCTCTTTAAAGACAAATTTTAATTATATTCTTCATTAACTCAAGTTTCTTATATGTTACTGTAAATTGATAACTGAAACATTGAAATGTAATTCTTTGGCTTTTTAATTGATTTTTTTTGGAGATGACGGGTTTTGAAACTAAGCTCCTCATATTAGGCTAGTTACTATTTGTATATTCTCAAGGTGACAATAATCTAATTTATACATGTCTTATTGTTTCATCTATTTTAGTTTTCCTATCTCCATATTAACTTCATAAAATTAAAAATGATGTTCATAACATTCATATATAGTAGTTTAATAATCTTAACAGGAAAATTTACATTTACTTATTTAATGTAGGCTTTCTTTAATGTAAAAATGAACAATTTGAAGACACATAATTTCAAAATTAGTTTTAGCATTTAAATTGCACTTTCCTGAAAAAAAAGAAAGAAAAATAAGCAGCCTATTCTAAAAGATTTAAGTATTAATTAAATCTCAAATTTATGAAATTAATTACTTACCATTATATTATCATCGGATGTGTTGAGAACGTGTGTATCTATGAAAAGGAATATTAGAATAAATTACTAAAGTATTAATACCTTAATATTACTAAATATACTTAATCATTAAAGAACTAAATTAAATTAATGCATACAGAATTTAATGTGCCTAATAATTCAACAAATGACAACCAAGAAAGGCAGAAGGGAAAGTAAAAGGATTTCCCACCCCAAGCTGTCACAGCCCACTCTCTTGCCGATGACAGTTTGGGGTGCAAAATCCTTTTACTCCTTTTAAATTCCCTCAAATTTAATCACTGCAATATAAGAAAACTTTTTTTTAAAATTAATTGAGCAAAGATTTTCATTAAAATATATATATATATATATATATATATATATATATATATATTTATATTAAACAGCTTTGTAAAATTATTTTACATATATTAAATTATTTGATGTAATTTGTGACCTTACTCCTAGAATCTGAAAATAAAATTTTTTATCTCACAAAAAGGACTTATTGTTCTTTTGACATATTGTAATTTGTAATATTATTTCAGTTTTCTTGGTCTAAAGTTCTTGAAATTAACATGTTCTAATATCAATCTTATCAACCAATCTGGTTTAAAACAAGAGAATTCTCGAATGTTTAATTATTAGTGAATTTATTTATTTATTTACTTTTTATCTTCGTGAAGGATTTGTGCACAAGCTTCTTTTATGCATATATATATATATATACACACACACACACACACAAGGTGATTCAAAATTCCCTGTACAAATTTTAAAGATAGGTCAGGAATACAAAAACAAACCATATTCATAGTGGAGTACACTGTATATCTGCAAATGCCACCCAAATGTGCTGGAAGGTACACTAAGTTTCAGAAAGGAAGTACAATAGACCTTAGGTCACGGTGCTAAGTATATTTACCACCTATCTTCTACATTCAAGGTTCAGAAATAAAAGACAAGTAAGGTATACAACAAGTTTACTAGCCTTATATTTACAATATGACAGTAAGGTGTACACTTACAGGTTTACAGTAGGTGCTCAAAGTTCATTCCACCAACAATCTCTGGTGCAAACGTTTGATGATTGGGCACATGTCTGTTGAGGAACCATTCACGATACAATCATACAGCGGCTCTTTCGTTTCCATTTGCTGCCATATAGGCTATGTGCATATCTGCCCTCTCAGCATTAGTGAAGTGATACATCCTATTCATACAGTCAACATCTTAAATGACAATGTCTCTCACTATCCAACTAACGTGCTGCCAAACTGTGCCCTCTAGCACATTCAGGTGGCATTTGCAGACATACGTTCCACTATTAATACGGTTTGTTTTTGTATTCCTGACCTACCTTTAAAGTTTGTACAGGGAAGTTTGAATCATTCATTGAAGAGACTCTTGTGATTTAGGCTTTTTTTTCTTTTTTTTTTCCAGTTATCTATTTTTTTGTTCTTTTTTATAGAATATCATCTCAATCTAAAAATTGAATCGCAAATGTGAAAAAGGTACTAAGTCAACTTTTTGTACATTTTGAGTTAGAACTGAAAATGGGTTCAATTGTGTTCACCCCATGCAACATTTAAATGGGAACTAAATCAGGCTTTTCCAGAAGTCTCAGGAGGTCAAAAACTTGAATACTGCTTTACATTTTTTCATTATTTTTGCACTAGTGTTACATTGCCATATGATACTATATATAACATATATATATATATATATATATATATATATATATATATATATATATATATATATAACTTATATGATTAAGTTTGTACTAAAAAAAATTGAAATAAAACATTTCATTTTAACTGCAAAATACGACAATTGCAAAACATGGAAAAAGGTACCTAAGTCACCCATAATCTGGAAAAAGGTACTAGGTCAAAATTTTTAATTATGTCTTTGTACATTTGCATACTAACGTAAAAATAAACAAATAACAGGCATGGGTCGGCTTCACAGTCGTTTCACACCACACCAATGGATTTTTAATTGCTGGCTCTAGTTTTGAATGTGGAAGTTTTTTTTGTGTTTTCTCAGTTTGGTATTTCTATGACTTAGTACCTTTTTCATATTTGCGATTCAATTATGAATTGTTAAACTGTGGTAATCAATTTATTTTAGAGAAATGCCACTAAAATATCTATTTATCTATCTAAATAAATAAATAAATAATCATTCCTCTTTGTTTCTGTGCTATCTATAGATATCCTAAAGAGGAAAGTTTCTTTCTACAGCAATAGCAGTATTTGCACTTCCTGATGGCCTAGCAGTCCTATGAAGCAGCAATGACATTTAATGCCAAATCTTCCTAATTGGTGAAGCTTTCTAATTTGCCCTTGAAAGAGTTTTGTGAAATAAAATTGTTTGTTGAAATTAAATAAACTGAATAATACATTGTGATTTGCAAATAATTCTAAATTCTAAATTAAATATTTAATTTATCATCAATTTGACATTGAATTTTATTTTGGCCATAATAATTTTTTGTCAATGCCTAAAATACAATGAAATTTTTCTCAAAGTCATGCAACAATATATATATATATATGATGGCAGAAATGTGTTTTTCTGTGCAACAGGGCAATCTCCCTCCATCCACACACCAACAGTGAATGAATCCATTTACTATATTTAAAAATAGTAAACAAAAACTTGCCAGAAGACAAAAGAAAAGGAAATCAAATTATGTAACAGCACTGGTTTTATAAATGAGACAAGAAGACATATCCTAAGTTAAAATAATTTTTCAATCTTTTATATAAATACTTGTTAGTAATACATTACATTTAAAATTGTTTTATATAAATTAAAATTGTATTATATAAATGAATAACAGTTCTGAAGTTACTGTAATGCTATTTATGAAATATGTTACATATTATTTTTTATGTATTACTCTTAAGAGATTTTTATGAAAAATTTTGTTGTTTGTTTGTTTCCCCCCATCCCCATTCTATTGGTGAAGATAAGTGGTCACACAACCAGAATGAGTAATTCTTGGACTAGTGATTGCAGGAATTGTTGGAAAATTCTCTGCTTGCTGCATCAAAAGTACATCTGCACAACAATGACAAGAAAGAGTATTAGGCAGAGCATGCTTCTCTCCCTCTAAGCAAGCACTGCTTCAAAGAACACATCATAAGACTGCAAGAAATTCAATATCTATTTAAAATTATTATAAATTGGCATAATAAAAATAAAACTGAAATTAGTAATGTTCAACTATAAATTAATAATACATGTTGTTAATAAAGACAGTTTAATTAATTCAGTAAAGATGATCTGCATCTCCTGTAACTAAGGTCTTTTATCAAGCCAGTCCTTTTTCATTTTCATTAATTATAATCAGCTAAAGCTGATTAAAAAAATGACATCTATCGAAAAAATTGCCTGGCAAGCATCTCATTATGTTGTGCATGGCTTCCTAGGCAATAACAAGAGCTCAAAGAGGTTGTCCCAAAATCGACAATTTTGGACCCACTCGAATTTCGCTGAAAATTGGTATGCAGACTCCGTAGGGGGTGTATGGTCCACAGCAGCAATTAGAAGTGTGCCCGACTTCCGGTTAGACCTGAAATGGGTGAAGTTTGCTGTTCATTTCTATGTTGAAGTATCAAAATGAAACCTATGCCAATCAATAGAGTTCGTTGTGGTGAGTAAAATGATATGTCGTATGTCTACCTGGCACTTCCGGTAAAAGGGATATTTAAGTATATTCTCATGAGTTTCATGACTTTTCTCGAAAATTCTAGTCTATTCAAGAAAGTTCTAGAAAAATCTCGTCGGATTCAGAGGCATTTAGGCTCTCTGTCTTGATTATGCTAGACAATTCTAGAAGTTTCCAGAAAATGTTAGTGAAAATTCTAGAATTTTCAAGAGCATTTTTGACTTTTCTACTTTGACATAGAATGAGACCGGGAACTGTCATGAACGTTCTGGAACTCTCGACAGTTTACTACACTTTTCCATAGATTTCTAGAAATACCTCAAGAGGTATATAAACCCTGTGGCTTTGCACGAGCACAGTCAGTTATGATTTCAACCTTGAGCAGGTCGGTACCACTTTTAACTTGTGCTAAAATGATGGAGGTGGCTGGCACAAATCCCTCCATCTTAATATAAACATCGGCATTCAAGAATGATATTCATTGTTTTTTTCTATTATTTAAACCAGTGATTTAGATTAAAAAATCTTCCAAAATGGCACAGCAATATTACTGTGAATGTTCCACGGAAACGTGTGACTTTAACCACCGAACATGCATTTTCAGGTGGAAACGAGAGTCATTGCATATGTTAGTTCCAATAAAAGCCCTGAAAGAAGCTCTCAAGACTTTGAAAATCTATATTCCAGCTAAAGCACGATGCTGCAACCGTCATATCAATCCAGGAAATGATCTTTTTCATCGTGAATGGTTCGATCGTCTTTCATCAAATCGTGTTATCGAGCAAGAAACCACTGCTATATCAGGACAAAATATAGCTGAATTGGTTGAAGAGTTGTTAGCAGAAGCCGTAGAAGGTGAAGAGCCGGGCAAAATCTTTGATGATACGACATCTTCCTGCAATTCCGGTAGGAAACGATGATGATTCACTGGACGTTAATGTAGATGCTGCCGCACAAGAAGAAGAAGGTTTCTCTCCTGTAGAAGATGCTTAAACTGCATTGTATATACAATACTTCAATCAAGATGTATTCGAAAATCATAATAAAATCACTTATAAAATCATGATACACCTTTACTGTTTGGTTTCTGCATTTTTCGTTCAGCAAACTTAGTTTTACCAATTATAATGGTCAAACAGGAAGTGCCAGCTAGACATGTGACATATCACATTACTCACCACAACGAACTCTATCGATTGGCATAGTTTCATTTTGATACTTCAACATAGAAATGAACAGCAAACTTCACCCATTTCCGGTCTAACCGGAAGTCGGGCACACTTCTAATTGCTAATGTAGACCATACACTCCCTATGGAGTCTTCATACCAATTTTCAGCGAAATCCGAGTGGGGCATAGGTTTCATTTTGATAGTTCAACATAGAAATGAACAGCAAGCTTCACCCATTTCCGGTCTAACCGGAAGTCGGGCACACTTGTAATTGCTAGTGTAGACCATACACCCCTTACAGAGTCTGCATACCAATTTTCAGCGAAATCCGAGTGGGGCCAAAATCGTCGATTTTGGGACAACCTTTTACCAAGAGTTGACTAAGAACTTGCTGGGTACATTTCATACCTTCAAGTTGCAAAATATCAACAAAACTGCATTACCTGTACTCATATGTGGACTTCTTTAGATAAAATTTGGGCAATGTGAGTGAAGAGCATGGATAAAGATTCCAACAAGATATGAAGAACATGGAATTGCGGTATCATGGCAGATGAGCCATGATGGGGGACTAGAGGAGTTTAGTGAGGGATAATCCCCAGCAATACAAAAGGAAATTCATGCTCACATCTGAATTTCTAACATACTTTATTACCATGTCAGTGATGTGGTAACTAATCTCATGTCTACCTAATATCAAGTAATCTCATATGGTAAATTATAGTAGACAATATCCAAATACAGTGCAACTTGGATAATTCGAATGGCTTTAATTCGAAATCGTGGTTAATTCGAAGATTTCTCT
Organism: Thereuonema tuberculata; assembly: GCA_023159025.1. Taxonomy (NCBI): domain Eukaryota; kingdom Metazoa; phylum Arthropoda; class Chilopoda; order Scutigeromorpha; family Scutigeridae; genus Thereuonema; species Thereuonema tuberculata. Next base: position 48,380,467 of record JAFIDM010009631.1, on the reverse strand, counting down.
TAGTCCCTTGAACTTCTTATTAAATCAATGTTAAAAAATCGTGGATAATTCGAAGTTCAACTTCCTTAATTCGAAGTTTTTTATAAAAAATTTCGAACCATAACGACTTTTCGGCGTTTCATTGTTAAGAAATTTGACACGTGACAACTGAAATCCCCTTCCCGCCACCGTTCAACACGTGACACTTCAGACGCCATTCGAGCTTCCTGCTGTCAGTGTCACCATGTCTTTCAGTAAACCACGCATATACAAGAATTTAACGTTCGCTGAAAAAGTCGCCGTCATTCGCGAGGTGGAAAAGGGTGTGAAGAAGAAATGCCAATCCCTTCATCGTCGGAGGCACTTTTTCATTTGGGCGAATTTCGTCGGTACATTGAAGGACAAACCAACGTAAGTGAAGCTGTTTTCCGTTCACTAAACATGCTTGATGATTTTGCTAACCTTAAGCGACTGAATTCTACAAAACAATCAGACATTGCACAATTTTTTGAAAAACTACAATTTTCTGTATTGAATGTAATATGTACTGTAGCTTACATAATATAAATATTATTTTGTTTACATACATATAGTGTTCAAGTCTTTCATACCATGGTCTTTCTGAATAAATATTTACTTATTGACAGAATAATATTTTCAAGCATTCAGTGGACCTGAAATTAAAGTTAAAAGATGTAACTTCTTTAATTCGAAGTCTTGGATAATTCGAAGTTTTGTAGTGGTCCCTTCAGCTTCGAATTATCCAAGTTGCACTGTATATGGATTTTTCATTGTAACTATATATTTGGCCAATTAGCTTTTGTGGTAATGATTACACATATTAATCAAACGTATCCAGTTAATTTTCTAAACAACTATTGATGCTACATGGATAAAATTGACATTTTTCAACTCAGCATGTGTGAATTATATAGGAAACATCAAAAAACTGCGAGAAACAACAAGTTGCCCAAAATTTGTTACCTGACACAAATAATTATAGTTATCAATGAAATGTCATAGTTTTCTAAGCTTCTAACAGGTGATGTAATCATTTGACACTCCAACATTTAATTGTTTCACTGCAATTGCAGTGTTTTAAAGCTTACAATATTGTATGAATTAACATAGCAAAATGGGCAAGCAATATCAAGAACTCTAGAAAACGTAAGGCGTATTCACACCACAGAGAGAAAGCTGGAAGCACAAAATGTATAATGATCAACCACTTAAAAAAAATTGTAATAGAATTTGGTGAAAACAAATGTTGAAGAATGGAAAAGAAGCACTGCATACAGTTTAATAGTCACAGTATTTTTAGTAACTTCATGTTTTCTCCTTAATTTTGTAACATTAAACATAATTTTTAATCATTTAATCAATTTTTTTAAACTATCTGTTTTCTATTTTTAGTGCAGAAAACTTCTAGAAAATGTTGAAGTCAATTTGGATAATGATTGACACATTATACAGTAAAACCTGGCATATCCACAAACAGGGTGTCTACAAAATCTGAATAAAAAAATTCCCTGATTTTTCCCTGATTTCATGAACAATTTCTTTTAAAATCACCTGATAATTCCCTGATCTGTTCAACCAAAAAAAAAAAAATCTCCACACCCTTCTGTTCCACCAAAAAAAAAACAACCTCCAAACCGATCTGTTCAACCAAAAAATTCCCTGATTTTAAGTAATAATTGCAAAATTCCCTAATAATTCCCTGATTTTTTTCCAGAATAACAAAATTCCCTGATAATTCCCAGTTTTTCCTGATTTCCTGGTTCTGTAGACACCCTGACAAAAGTTTTTACTATCTACCCTAAGCTTCTCAGACTAAGGAGACTGCAGTCCCAATTACTTCAAGTTATCAAAGTCTACTGTAGGTACCTAGCCATTTATATTGGTACATTTTGTAGAACTTGTGAGCTATGAGCTCTCACAATGTTTTCATAGCTCTATTAACAATAGACTGATTTTTAAAGTTAACAGTATTACTCTTCACCATTTCATTCCTCACCTAACTTTAGCTTTTAGTTTCCAAATTTACAATTAATTTTAAATAGTTACCAATATATATGTAATTTTGTTCAAATATTAAAAATAACAATTCATTAATGATAATTTAATGATTGTTGTTTGATACAGCTCAAGCTCAATTATCGATGTGCTTTTTTTTTTTTTTAACTATTATTCTATAAAAAAGAAATAATCATGAAATAAGCTGGAAATTTCCAAATAACAATAAATATAAGTAGCCAGTTAATTATCGCTAAAGTTAATAACAGTTATAAACTATTATTTAATTAATTAAATATATATACAGGGTGTTTCCGAACTTATCTTACAGAAGAATATGGTAGATGGAGGTTACAAAAACAAGCAGTTTTAAGTAATGTGTGTTCGGTCTTGCACCGATACAGCGTTACAGTAGTTTTAGTATTGTGGCTGGTAGACAATCATTCATGGAAGGACCATTGTCACCTACCTATTTGGAATGCTTGCATTTGAGAAGATGGTTCTTGTTCGATACAATAGTGGCATAGCCGGAGCATTGACTGCCGCACTTGTTCAAAAATGCCAGGTGTAAAAAGGATGGTGTTGCAGGCTTCGACAATTCATTGATGCAGTTCATCAACTGAATCGACAGGTGTGATGTACAAAGGTTGTTTACATGACCCCAACAGAAGAAGCCAATCGGATTAAGATCCAGTGATTCTGCAGACCACGGGAAGGGATCTCGATTACCTCCTGCGCATAGCCAACAACCACAACTCTAAAACGACTGTAGCACCATATCGGTGCAAGACCGGGCACACATTACTTAATGAAAACTGCTTGTTTTCTTACCCTCTATCTACCATATTCTTCTGTAACATAAGTTCGGAAACACCTGTATATGTGTGTGTATGCTTTTATCTTAGGCTGACTTAATTTCTCTTTACCAAGATTTATGGAAGGCTCTCAAGTTAACAGTATATACTTATACTAAGTCTCGGCCCATAATGACAGAGAAGTTTGTTATCACACCGTCAAACTTCATTAAAAGATGAAGCCACTACTGTCAAGTTAAGACTGCTTCCTAGAATGTTTTATCTAGCAAATATGCAATTAATGTCAGATCAACCATCTGGCATTTCAAAAATCATTGGTTTCGACATGCTAGAGCAGGAGTTCTCAACCGGGGTCCATGTAATATTCTTCGGGGTCCACAGGGATCTCATTGAATCACATTTATTTTAAATGGTTTATTATGAATTATTTGCCAGCGTGTAGAATATGTATTATTTACCACTGTACAATAATTTATTTGCATTAAATTAGTTTTCACTCAAAATAAAGCATAATCATTTACTATTTCGTTGATTATTAATATAATCCCCTTACTTTTTAGCTTTGAGGGGGTCCACCAAAAAAAAAAAAGAAGGGAAAAGGGGTCCATGGGTAAAAAAAGGTTGAGAAACCCTGTTACACAACTAGAAAATCAAAATGTTCTTTCATTAACACATCTGAGTAAGTTACAGTGGACCCGAATTTTCATTTGTACCTCTCTTGATTTGAGGCATGCTTAAGGGCTATTTTCAAGGAAAAAAAAATGTATCCACTACACTACCCTAATTGAATGATAAAAATTACAGCCTTCTTTTGATCATTATGTAGGACTCTATTTCAATGTACAATGAATAATCTAACATAATCACATGGAAGTATGTCTGTAGGAAGTAAGAAATCAACAGAAGCTCATTAAAGCACTATTAGAATGTGTTATTGTCACCTACTATTCTTTAATTCATATTCAATACTTTATATTTGTTACAGACAACGTTCAAATAAGCAAAGTCAAAGTAATTTTATTGAAATAAAATAAAAAAATGCCTTTCACCTGAACTTTTATAATCTTCAGTATCATCCAATCTCGAAGTATTTTCCGATTTGTAAAATATTAGGCTTAAGTCTAAAATTAGAAATTAATTTCATTATTATGTTTGTTTTTAATTTCTCAAATTAATTAATTAGCAATATATAAAAATGAATCATTATCTATAACCCAATATAAAAGCTGCTGGTTATGTTAACTACTTTTAACTCTTGCACTGCCACATCAGATGCCAAGAATAATTTTTTTTATTTTGGAATATTAAAAAGCCAATTGGCATCAATAACCTTGATTTTTATTTAAAATTAGAACTACTAAAATAAATAAATCTAATGTTTTTATAAGAAAATAACATGCATTTTAAGTAAATCTAAACGAACAGAAAAAAATTTCAATGTGCAATCATCAATATTCTCTTCAAAAGAGCTAAAACTTTCTAAATCGGATTAACATACTAAAAAAAAGTAACTTCTACACTATCTTCAGGTAATAAGGATTTAAATTCCTCCGCAGTCTCTTTTTTAGAAACCTTTCTTTTTATTTCATTATTTATTTAGATGTAGAAGGTTGTGGATTATCTTCTTTATTTATTACCACTAAACAATCACACTAATAACAAATTCTATCTAAGAACAGACGCAATATCAACCGCTTCTAATAAAGGCTGAATTCAAACTGCACAATTATTGCAATGAACACCAATTTGCATTATTGGCAATCAAATTGTTAATTCATCTTCTGTTTAAGTAAATTCATGATTTCAAATTTCAAACAAACTTATGCAGTTTTATATTTTAGCTATTTAATAAGCCTAAATACTTAAAATTAACAAATTAAGGCAATCTTCAAAAACAATGAATAAGTTGTAAAAAAATCGAGAAAAACTCTTAAAAACACACAAAATGATTAAAAAAATTTCCTTTAAACCAGACCAGACTAGTTTTAGTCTTTCTTACAGAGTCCTTTGACAATGTATGAAAACTTCAAAACTGGTCTGGTCAGGTATAAAGGCAATTTTTTTAATTGTTTTGTGTGCTTTTAAGAGTTTTTCTCGATTTTATTACGTATTTCTGCATACGTTAAATTATTTATAACTGTTGTTTACTTACTTGGAGACCCTTTCTGATGTCAATAAAAGATATTCATAAATTATATATCAAAATTTTCAGCTTAAAAAAATAAAAACAATGACACCAAAATTTTAACCCATTGACCCCTAGGTCAAAAGTTATAAGCTTTTAAAAATCTCCGAACACAGGAAGTGACGCGATTTATTATCACCACAGGAGCGCGCCTAGCGGTGAAAAGACGAAAAGTTTCGTTTTCGCGATTAAAATGGTCATTTTAGTTTCTATTATTTTAAAGATATATTTAACATTTTAATACATTTATTAAACATTCATGTAAGACTGTTAAATACAGTATACTTTCTGAAATGATTTTTAATTCTAAAGAATAAAATAATCAAAAAAAAAAAATCAATGTAGAAATCTGTAGGCCTATAAATAGAAAGAAATTTGTATTATCATTTTCAAAAATGTTAAATTGGTATTAAAAATTTATGTTTAATTAAATTTATATCAAGTTCAGACTGATATCATTAAACTAAAATTTAAAATAAATGCAGCATCTACATACAGGTTTTAAAAATATAGTAAGTCTGGGAAAATAATAATAATGGACCACTTGAGGATAGGCGGGCCTTCGTAGTTCCAAAATATCCCACCAGTCTACTTTTTGGCTTGTGGGATAAACAAAGCCATGTGCTTCGTTTTAACCCTAATAGATATAGAGGCTGAACTAAAAGATTTGATTTGGATGCAACGATTGTAAGCCTTCCAAAATTTTCAGATTCGATGTAGAGTTGATTATCGCCTATTGAAGAAGACGATAGCTATATATTTTCAAAGAAGGATATAATTTAATGGATCAGTTGAGGATAGGCGGGGCTTCGTAGTTACAACATATCCCACCAGGCTACTGCTTCGCATGTGGGATAAACAAAGCCATGTGCTTTGTTTTAACCGGTGTAGATATAGAGGAAATATTACATTAAAGAAAGATATACCAAGCGTTTTTACAGAATTATTACAATAAGGATCAGAACTGAACCATCCGTCTTGAAATATCAAAAATCGACGATTTTTTTAAGTAATTCACACAAAGTTATATGTTTGTTTATCCTATAATCTCTCGCCGCATGTGGGATACGCGTCATACGTGACGTTGATAGGGGCGTAAACCTCAAGTGGTCCATTAGAATAATAATAATATTTTTTTCTCATTAAAAGGATAATACAATACAGTCTCGTTAGGGACAGAAAATCCTATCAACGAGTTCTGGCAATTAAGTAAGAACGAATTTATGGTTATTTCAAAAAATAATAGTAATAATAAATAAGATCATTATCCAACTATAATTTCTACAACAGCTATAATGTAGTCATCAATAATATTGTAAAATAATAATTGATTGTAAGGAATAATTCATGAGATTGATTTTAAATCAGTATATCAACATATAACAATCATAATTTTTATAGACATGTGTAATTTGAAAGGATTGAAATGATGATGACAATAGTGATGATCTTAAATGTTTTCAATAATCCATATTTTTAACTTCCGTTTTACAATTGAGATATTTTCAGAATCATCAAATATATTTATATTTATGGTATTTAGAAACCTTTCATGTTAAAAGAATGAGTGATGAAAGATCCAAAATCGCTTTTGATTACAAAACAAATCAAAAATGGAAACGAGGAAGACCACGAAAGGCTTGGATAAACGTTATTGAAAAAGCGATGAGGGTTAGGGGTCTGGAAGAGGAATGGACCCTTGACCGGAAGACCTGGAAGAAAACATAGGTGACCACCTACAAAAATGAGACCTCTAGGACCATTCCCTGATCCCCCAAGGCGTTTTGTATCTTTTAAAGGCGTTTTTGAAAGAAAGACAACGCCTTGGGGGAGGGGGGATCAGGGAGTGGTCGTAGACGTCGGATTTTTTTACACATGGTCACCTAATTTTTGATGCTGAACATAATGGTGAAGGTTTCATTCAAATATCTCTAACCGTTTGGCCGCTACAGAGTGTGCCATCCAGACAGCATAAAAGCAATGTTAACGGCCCCTAGGTTACAGCTTGCCTGTAAAACATAGGGGACCGAAACCTTCACCATTGTGATAAGCATCAAAAAGTAGGGTATCTGGTCCAAAAAATCAGACCTCTGGGACTACTCCCTGACCGGAAGTTGGAAGTCAAAAGTGGTCGCTTCCGATAAAGTTGTGTTCATAAAATTGTGCATATTATGGGGCCGCTTTGCTTTTGACAGTGTCAAAAAGCATTAATTATCTTGTTAATGTCTACGGACTTACCGCGTAACTCCGGATCTACGGAAATCAGACTACAGTAGTCAAAACAGAGGATTTCGAGAAAAAAATAGAAAGAAGCAATCATCATTACTATTTTTCAGTGTTTTTATTAATGAATAATGTAAGGATTTGCAAGAACAATTATATTCATCAGAGCAGAGTATGTCCATTATCACTGGATATAATATGTACGGAAGACTGGTCGAAGTGAAATTGCGGTGGTGTATATGGAAAATAGTTAAATCAGCTCTTCAGTAGGTATACGGTCATCCGAGACGCTGTTACACTTTGACAGCCTTGAGGCAAGGTTGTCAGCAGTGAATATGGAATTTCGTGCCTTTCCTGGGTGAGGAATATGTTCAATTAACAAAGCGTTAAGAAAGGAAATTTGTGTTGTGTAGTACGTCTTCCATGGGCATCCCAGGCATGTTGAATAGGATTCAGCTCTGGTGAGCGTGCAGTTCAGTCCAGTGGCGTAGCAACGCCTTGGGGGGCCCGGGGCGGGAGTTCCATTATTAAGCAACAAACAACAAATTTTCTATTCGACAATAAAAAAAAAAAAGGAATTTCTTATTCTTAAGCTGGCTGAAGGGGGCCCCCTACGCTGGCTGGTGGCGCTCCCACCCCTTGCTACGCCACTGGTTCAGTCCATATGTTCGATGTCTACATCTCTTGCAGCGTACCCAAATAAATATTCTACATAAAAAACTAAACTCAACAATCTATATTTTTCCCTACATAAAAAATATATCACCACTGAAAACTAAAATTCTTATCTATTATGCTTTATTCGATTCTCTTTTAAATTATGGAGTAAACATATGGGCAAATACAAATGAAATTAATCTGGAAAGCCTAAAAATACTTCAAACTGAAATATTAAAATTAATCTTTTCCAAGAAAATTTGGAAAAATGTTCAAAAAAGAAATTATTTCTTAATTAAATACGAAATAATGTTTCCAAAACAAAAATTCTTATATAACATAATACTCCAAAATTACTATGAAGTATGGAAGATAAAAAATAATAATACACAATTTAAGGAAAGAAAGTAATATTGAATTAACTTATCCATGCATATCATAGAACGCATTGAAACGGCGTTCCACCACCTTTCTCCGACGGATTTTTTATTTAAATTGATGTTTGGTCCAAATAGAATCGCCCTGTTGAGCAGAGCAGGTCGGCAAATGGCAACAAAATTATTTCGACGGTTCTTCTTGTGCACCGTATTCATAGTATTATAAATATTATATAAAATTGGAAAAAAAAATTATTAGCGTTCCACCACCTTTTTTTTTTTTTTTTTTACAAAAACAGCACTGTTTTTTTATATATAAATTCGGTTTATGGCGTTAGGTGTCGCCTTCCGAAAGAATCTACAAGAAGTCTCTTCCAGGTCTTCCGGTCAAGTGTCCATTCCTCTTCCAGACCCCTAACCCTCATCGCTTTTTTTTAATAACGTCCATCCAAGCCTTTCGTGGTCTTCCTCGTTTCCATTTTTGATTTGTTTTGTAATCAAAAGCGATTTTGGGTCTTTCATCACTCATTCTTTTAACATGAAAGGTTTCTAAATACCATAAATATAAATATATTTGATGATTCTGAAAATATCTCAATTGTAAAACGAAAGTTAAAAATATAGATTATTGAAAACATTTAAGATCATCACTATTGTCATCATTATTTCAATCCTTTCAAATTATATATGTCTACAAAAATTATGATTGTTATTGTAAACTATATGTTGATATACTGATTTAAAATCAATCTCATGAATTATTGTAAAATAATAATTGATTGTAAGGAATATTATTGATGACTACATTATAACTGTTGTAGAAATTATAGTTGGATAATGATATTATTTATTTTTACTATTATTTTTTGAAATAACCATAAATTCGTTCTTACTTAATTGCCAGAACTCGTTGATAGGGATTTTCTGTCCCTAACGAGACTATATTGTATTATCCTTTTAATGAAAAAAAATTATTATTATTCTAATTATTATTATTTTCCCAGACTTACTATATTTTTAAAACCTGTATGTAGATGCTGCATTTATTTTAAATTTTAGTTTAATGATATCAGTCTGAACTTGATATAAATTTAATTAAACATAAATTTTTAATACCAATTTAACATTTTTGAAAATGATAATACAAATTTCTTTCTATTTATAGGCCTACAGATTTCTACATTGATTTTTTTTTTTTGATTATTTTATTCTTTAGAATTAAAAATCATTTCAGAAAGTATACTGTATTTAACAGTCTTACATGAATGTTTAATAAATGTATTAAAATGTTAAATATATCTTTAAAATAATAGAAACTAAAATGACCATTTTAATCGCGAAAACGAAACTTTTCGTCTTTTCACCGCTAGGCGCGCTCCTGTGGTGATAATAAATCGCGTCACTTCCTGTGTTCGGAGATTTTTAAAAGCTTATAACTTTTGACCTAGGGGTCAATGGGTTAAAATTTTGGTGTCATTGTTTTTATTTTTTTAAGCTGAAAATTTTGATATATAATTTATGAATATCTTTTATTGACATCAGAAAGGGTCTCCAAGTTAGATTTAAAAAAATAAAAAATAAATAAAGCATCATTAGTCACCATTTACAAATAACAGGAAATGATTTTCTTGAAAAATGCAAACACTTTACCTTTTGTAAAGATAGTGCCAAATGGATGAAGGATTTTATTCCAAATCAAAGCTCAACAGGCGATAAAATGCTAACAAAGGAGCAACAAAGGAGGCACTGAAGGAATCTTTCCTCATATTGTTGGATAATGAGAACTTACAGGTTAAACAGAAGGTTCTGTTGAGTTAAAAGTTAAGGATCAGACTACAGGTTGAAGAGGCCCAATGGGAAGGATAGGTTTTCCACATTTTATGATAAAGGGTCTAAGTTGAGGTCAATGTGTCAGTCAGATACCTTCCCACTTTTAAACTTCGGGAAAGAACCAATCCCCACTTTTCAGAAGGTTGGATATACCATACTATGAACCATACTATGAACCATACCTATCTGGTGGATAAAAGACCAGGGGGAAAAAAATCTTCAGCAACTTCTAATGATTTAAAGTAGTTTCTGCAGTCAGCAGTCAAATGCCTTATCACTTCAGCTACCCAGCCCAAGCTTCTGTTGAACAACTAGAAGATAATATGATTTAATCTATTTCAAATTGATAATACTGACTTAGTTCTGATGAATATTAGATCTGCCAGGCAAACATCAAAATACTACAAACTTACTTCTGATGTACTAATTTGACAGAACTTTTTAGTAAAGGGCAATAATATTAGCAGCACTATAAACAGTGTTTAGTGGATCATTAATAAAAGCAATGATCCACTAATTAATAAATAATGCTGATAAAAGTAATTTACTACATATCAATTCCAAACTTAAATGATATACATTCTCAGATGTTAATGCTTTTTTTTGCCAATATTCTTTTAGTAAAAATTAATAGATTATAGTGTCAGTGTTGATACCAGATCTCTAATGGGCCCCGATTTCATGTTGATGGATGATAATGCTCATCAATACTGAACTCATCTGATTGATCAGTACTACAGAGGGAAACAATCATTCATATGCAATCGCAATCAAGTCTGGGACACTCTAGGGAAGATAGATTGCAGGTCTGAATGCACTTCATAACCTCCAGGAGCCTAGACCTGCTCTTCTATAAAAATGGAAATTAATCACAAAAATGCTTCTGAATAGCCATGGCAGTGTGAAGTTATGATGTCAAGTCTGTATTTCAGTCTAAGAACATCAAACACCCTATTAACAAAATATCATCACTGAACTTTTGCATGCCAATAGTGGTTATTAATGTTTGTGTTGCATATTTCATGACACTGTCAACAGAATTTTCTATTCAGTCAGTTATTATTGGGCTCTATTATCACAATAACATTATTTAAATTATTTAAGGATTTTATTTTTTTCACAAATCGTTATTTGTTGCTTAACTTTCAAGCACCAGTTAAAACAAGGAAAGGATTTTGATTTCCTATATTTTTTTTAAAAAATTTTGAAAATAAATTTCAGTTATAAATAAGTCTTTTACACTATTTTTTTTTTTCAAGATTTTGATGTACAACAAATCTATCTTTGGAAGAAAAAAAATCACATTTGTTTTCAAAATGAGGTAATTAATCATTTTGGAAATTTATTTTGAAAGTAATCACATAATATAATAATATTACTTGATATATATTTTGATCTGTATTGCCAATTATTCAAGATGAAAAATAACTTTCATCTTGTTTAAAGATTAGTTATTTTAACTAACAATATTTTATGGCAATAACATTAATGAAGTTATTACAATTCTTTGCTGTAATTTATTTTTTCATAGCCCTTATGTAAATAAATATCTACATAAACTAATAATTTCACTTGCACTCTTCAATAAATGTTGGAATTCAACTCTATTCCTGCCCCACCCCAATTACCCTCAAGGCAGCATGGATAACTTCAGAGCATCTCCCAAGGCAGGACAAGACTTTTGTCTAATTTTTTTTCCTCTATGACTTCAAACTTTGATGAAATGCTACTGACAAATCATGGAATATCAACCAAGTATTCAGCTATGAATCTGTTACTGAACAAACAGTTCTAATTTTTTTTTTTTTATTTATTTATTTTGATGCCATAAGAAATTCATTTGAGGCTGGCAGAGTCCAGCACATGAATTTTC
>JAFIDM010009631.1:48335301-48368502 GCA_023159025.1 Thereuonema tuberculata | reverse complement strand
TGTTTTTAGTATTTAGTCATGGAGGTTCCACTGCTCTTCCTATTTAAGTTCTAATTTGTTTCCAGAAGTTTCAAAGTGAATATAAGTCTTGAAGATTAAGAAAGTACTGGAAGGAAGCCATCTTTTGCTGAAAATACATGAAGGAAAACAGCTCATGCAATAGTATGTCAGCCTGCAGAAAAGCTCTGTACAACTCTTTACATTCGCACTATCCTTCTTCCTTTGAGATAATAATACTTAAATATTTAAATTTCGTCATGTTTTCAATTTCAATTGCAATATTCTCAAGATGCAGATTTTTGTGTATCAAGAATGAAGTTCAAAAACTGAACAAACTGGGAATTAAAATTCTGCCTCATGCACTTTATCCTCTAGATCTTTCCTTTACAGATTTTTTTTTTATGCATTTTGCTAACTTTTGAGCAATACAATCATTTACAGAAGCAGCTTTCAGGGAGGTCACGGACCACAGAAACTTTATAGCAGGGTATAGACAATAACATTACAGGTTGGCAAAAAATATGTTGTTTTGTAGCAAATCGTGCTTACTTTAATTTAAAAAATCATTTTACAACACTAGTTTATATTTTTCCAAACTTTGCAATTCAATAAGAATTATTATTTTTACACAGCCTAATATCATCTGATGGGTTTTAAAAATGCACGATTGTAAGATACCTGTAATCTAGAAACCCCTAATGCTGTAGGCTGTTCATGAAAAGCTGTAGTTAAGGTATTCTAAGAGTGAAGAATACTGGGCAGAATAATAGTCTCGCAGGCCAATGATAGCTGTCCAAGCTTGTGGTGAATATGACAGAATGACGGAGAATGAACTTTTACCAAAGTACATATTCAGCTTCCATGAAAATATTGTTACTGGTTAAAAGGGCCAACTTCCCTCCTGAAGAGTTGACTGGTCTGACCCTGCCTCTCTGTTGAAGAATTGACTGTTCCAGAAGCCAGAAGGAGGTGTCAGATGGCAATATAAACAGGGAAACAGGGCCAGGTTAGGCAGTTCGTCTGCAGCAGCCAGCCGCAAGTGGGTTTTCCTTCACGGAGAAGAAGAGAGAAGTTCGTCTTCAGTGGCAACCAGCCGCAAGTTGGTCTCCAGTGGAGAAGAAGAGAGTATTCATCTTCGGGGGCAACCAGTCGCAGGTTGGTCTCCAGCAGAGAAGAAGAGGGTAGTTCATTCCTAGGCAGGAGCCCAAACAAGCAGCTTGCCGCTCGCTGTAAGAAAGACCCGGTGCAGAGAGCAGAACATCATGGGCAGCTAGTCGAAGTCCACAGTAGCTCCAGCAGTGGAAGACGACGTTGACCGAGGACCACTGAGCTATCGTCTACAATCCCTGGTGAAGAAGAAGAAGGTTACGCCATGCAAGTTGAACCCATTGCCGAGAGAGGCTGATCATACCCGGTCTTGGCAAGCCACCTTTCACGGAGAAGAGCCAGTACTCAGACCCGACAAGTGGGCCAGATCCCCAAAAGTGGCCTCCGTAGTGCAGAGGCAATCATCCTTTCCAAACCACAAGAATCCCCTATCTCCTGAACATTTTATCTATGATCTTTGGACGAAAATTCAGGCAGCAATATTACATTTTTTTTTTTCTTGTTAAATATTGTTGTTAAGAGTCTGTAAGACCAGAATATTCTCATCAGTTTAACACAATCAATAGGCAAGGACAAAAAATTTGAAAAACTATCAATTTTGAGAAAATTTGTATAATTTCCGAATTTTTTACTAGAGCAATTCTTGTATTGTGAGATATATTTTACCTCAGTATTAGGATGACTGAAAGTAAAAAAAGAAAAAAACATTCAATTATCTGTATTCTTATTTGGGAGATGCATTTTCCAAAGTTGGGACACAATTTTGCTTTTCTGCATCTTATTAGATGACAGTAACAACTTCAATGATGAACAACTTTGCTAGAAACACATCTATATAAATGTTCAATATATATATATATATTGACAAATTAAAAAAAAAATGAAATGGATTATATTAAATTGAGTCAAAGTATCATAAAATTAAAAACATGAGAAAAGTCAGGTTATGATGGTAGCCTTTCCTGCATTCTTACAGAATGAGTCTACAGTTCAACAAAGTTGCAATTTCTACAGATTTAGAAGTCTACATATTTCATAATATCCCAAACCACTGCATTATAATCTGTCCATCTAATACTGGCTGTTTTAACCATTGTAAGCTATTTTATACTTAAAAAAATTGTTTTCAAAAATAATTTGAAAGCAATATGATTTCATAATTAAAAATTCAAAAACCTATTTTTCATTGTAAAGTTTTTTTTTATATTCTTAGACTTGAAACAAACTCATTTAGAGATCTAAATTTTTCTGATTTTTCCTATCCTTAACTAATACCATCTGGAAAAAAATGTAATTCACAAGAATCAAGATTGTTTAAACTTACATATAACGATTTAGTAGTCGAAGAGAATGCACTTAATACCAGATCAAAACATTTTAATCAATTATAAAGCATTTAATGTTATTCTTTAATTTTTCTAAAGTCGAATTCTTTTACTGAACTTACTAAAATACTTACTATTATTTGGGGAATCCTTCTTGAAAACAAGGAAAAATTCATCTCTATTCTCTAATTTATGACACTTTCCATTAGTAATCCATTTCGTTTGATTTAGCATTGTCCCATTTGTACTAGAAAATGAATACATAACGTTTCAAAAAAAACAACAAAAAAACTGCTGCTTTAACCAACCTAAACATGTAACATCAAATTAAGAAAAACAAAAAAATCAACTGATTATTCTCAATATCTTTACCCCAAATTGATGAACATGTTAATTAATAAAATTTATGCAAATCCTGTACATTTTCTCATCCTGTATTATTTTGTTTAATGCACTAATTACTCTCTGTACGTAATCCAAAAGCAGAATGATTTGTTTGCAATTTGATTACTTCCTCGATTTCAATTAATCAATGAAATTTTAGTAATTCAATTAATTAAAAAAATTATCTTAAAAATGCAATATTTTTGGGTATATTTGAATTCATTGTTCTTCTTCTTGGTGTTGCAGCCATTAGGCCTCGACATCTTCAGAAATTTCTTGCATCTGTCTATTCCTATCCAAAGCAACCCTCTTTCAATTGTTTACTACTAAATTTGAAATGTTCTTTCATTTTCATTAAGCCACCTTTTGTGGAACCAGCCTACTTTTCTCCATATATTTTTCTCAAAACTTACTTTTTTCTGCATCATTTTCTTTCAATCTTTTAATATAGTCAGTTCATCTTTATCTGGCAGCTTTTATGACTTTTATAATGTTGTAATCCCACAAAACATGATGCAATTCATTATTTTATCTTTTGTTTTGGGTATTTTCTTGAACTGGATCAAGTATTTTTCTCAATATTCACCTCTTTTTGTTATAACCTAGCATTCTGCATCACATATAAGTAGCTGGAAGCCTGAACTTTGCTCAGTAAAATAAAACGAAAATAAAGAAAAACACACTCTGGGTTATTTAACCCCTTTAGGAAAAATGGACAACTCCACAGTGCTGTCCATTAGAAAGGAAAAAGTTTTAAAAATTATTATTAAGTAAAATCATTATTTTATCACAGGTAAAAATAAAATTATTATTTTATAACATGTAAAAACACACAGAAGAGGAATTTATTAAGAATAAAATAAAACGAAAATAAAGTAAGAACACTGCAGACAATAACCTGGTACCCACGTCAATCATTTACCCCCCTAAATGAGTTTTCCCGAAGTTGAGACCTAGCTAAATCGCTTTCTTGCACCCAAAAACGGTAGATTCACCCTCATTTCATCAAAATCCTTACGCCCGTTTCAAGATAAAATTTACAAGAATTGCTCACCTTATAGTATTTGAATTTGATTACCAGTCTTAAAGAGTATTTGAACTCCTTAGTCAACAAAAATATTTAGGCTCTTTCATGCAATCTTTGGCTCAAATACAAAGTTCCTACAATAACTACAAGTAGCTTTAAATACAAACAAAGAAAATTCTGGAATTATGTCTTTGCTGTTCCAAATGGAAAACTTTGGAAACTTTGCTGGAACTGAACTTGGAATTTTAAAATGATATTGAAATGTGTATCTTTTTCTTTAATTACAGAAGAATAGTAAGTTACTAAGTATTCATTTTGAGCAAAGGAACACTTTTTTGACATCGACCATAACAATATACTATCTAAATTCTTTAGAGTAATACTCCCTCCCACATAAAGATTATAGTTATAACATAGTAACTAGCACAACTGTATACTTTAACTTTACAACACTTTTCAATAAAATTAAAAAAAAGAAGAAGAAAATACGATAAAGAAAGGGAAGGGTTATCATTTTCCATTTATTTATAATGTAAATAAGAATTATTAAGATGCTTTACCTTGTATCATATAATAAAACATTGCCTTCATCATCTTTCACTAAATGACAATGATGACCAGAAACCAAGCGGCTTTTCAACCTCAAATCACAATCTAAAAATATAATAAAGAAATGAGACATATTAGTAATAGCCAACTGATAGTAAATATGATTTTTTAAAAATCCTTGATATCCCAAAAACTGGGCTATTATTTTCCCAGAATAAAAGAGTCCATCAGAATGGCACAGGTTTAAAGAGGATTTTAATCTCTTATCAAGACACTACCTACAGGAATAGTTCTATAAACTGCCAAGTCAAATAACCTAAAAGAATGTTTACATATATAAACATCGCACATTTAAAAAAAAAGATTATCACTTTTAACCACTCATCTATATATATATATATATATATTGGGTTGTATCATAATTATTGGCTGATTCCAGCAAGAGTAGCTCGCAGAGCCAGTTAAAAAGGATTGCATCATAGTAGGAACTACTAAACAGCCATGCACAGTGAATGGGTCCAGTCCACGTGTTGAAAAGGTATTTCAGTCAGATCAAAGCAGTCTGTGACATCATGAAGCAACAGGATGTGATATTAGTGATTTTGCACAAATTCAAACTTGGACGTAATGTGTCTGAAATGGTTGTCAATTCCAATAAAACATGGGGTGTCAGCATGAGGAGTGACAGATCTGTCCATAGACTGTTTTCAAAGTTCCGTGCCAGTGATGTTGACATCAATCATAAGCCAGGAGCCGGTCGTCCGGTACAGTTAAGGCAGAAAGTGGAAGAAAAAACAACATCCACCCTAAATGAGCCCAGTGCCAAACTTTCCGTATCAACACCGACAGTTTCCAGACACTTGGCAGCTATGGACAAGGTTAAAAACTGGATACCTGGGTTCCACGCAAATCATCAAACAGCAGCAGATACGGCTTCTGGATTGCCCTCCAAATATGTGAGGCTAACACTGGATATTTTTTTAGCACTGGAAATATCTTTCTGCATTGGATCCCTATGGTTGATTAAAAATGGGTGGTTTATGACAATAGAAAGCAAACAGTACAGTGGCTCAGTAAAAGAGAACCACCGAAACAAATGTCCAAACTCCACTTGCACCCACAAAAGGTTCTGATCTGTGTGGTGGTGGACTGCCAAGACTGTGGTGCATTATGAGCTTTTGCCAGGCCAAACAATCACAAGGGCCATCAGCTGGACAGATGTCACCATAAATAATGCAACAAACAACCACTGCTCGTCATTCATTTGGGTCCCATACTCTTGCATGATGCAGCACAACTGCATGTGTCTCTTGGAAGCATGCAAAAAATCAATGCCTTGGGGTATGAGGTCTTCCTTCACCCTCCGTATTCACCAGACTTGGCCCCCTCAGCCTTTCACATGTTTCACCATTTGGACAACTTCTTGAGGAATGAAAGGTTCGTTAACCAGGACGCTGTGATTCATGCCGTTAGCGATTTCTTACACCACTGTCATGCCAGCTTTTGCCACTGTGGCATTTTTGCACTGCAAACATGTTGGGCACAGTCTATTGCTGCAGAAGGCAGATATTTTTCTAAATAAAATGTACTTCTTTGTCTGTTACTGCTGGTTTTGTATTTGTGTCAAAATCGGCCAATAATTATGAAACAACCCAATAGATCCAATTAATTACAGCAGAATGATTTATGAGAAATTTCTGATAAACAATGTAAACTATTCTCAAGGTGGGAGAAATCATCAAATCAACAGCAATTGAGATTTATTGAAAAGCTTTGTATCATGGGTGTCAACATTTGAAATCCTTAATATCCCAAAAACTGGACTATTATTTTCCCAGAATAAGAGTCCATTAAAATGGCACAGATTAAAGAGGATTTTAATCTCCATCAAGACACAAACAATTAATAATACACTACACGATAATAAGCATGATATTGGAATGTTACAAAAGGAGTAAAATTAGATTTAAAAAAAAAAAGCTTTTATTTGTCGTATTATTATGGCTTAAGCTAAGTTTTTATTGTTTACCTTCAAAATCATGACAGTAGAAACCATTAAGCTTAGTTTACACAGAATTGGTTATTATCTGGTGGAAATGACAAAGAAGTTGAACAGCTTTTTATTATTTTAATTGGGATCATGATATATCTTAGTTTAACAAATAACTATAACTTCATAAAATTAATTTTATTAGAATCATATTATAATCTTAAGAGGGATTAGAGGATGTATTATACGATACGTTTGTAAAATTATATTAAATTACATATGTAATTATATTTTGAATCCAAAAAATTTACCAGATCATATTTCACATATTTTATGACGATTTACAGTTTTATCTTTCTTTCTTCATAACCTAATATCATTCTCTGGTGAAATAATTGTTACGAAGTTTTGATTTGAATTAGTTTAGAATTAGAGTTTTTTTTGTCGTTATAGTAACAAATATAAACACACCTTTTGCCCTTCCAATAGTAAAACGTTTTTTCGATATATTTATTAGTGAATTTGCTTTTTTTCCACAGAATAACTGACCCCAGATGGCCTCCGATGAATCAAACGTTGACATTATATAGTGTGAATTAATCAGTAGACTAGAGCAATAAACGGTTGACGTTTAGATTCGATGGGTTCTAAACGAAATTTCGGAACCATAAATCATTTATCCAAAGAGTATCTTATTAAAATTTCGGAATCATAAATCATTTATCCAAAGAGTATCTTATTAAAATAAAATTAACTGATTTTTAATGTGCAATAGCTTCACAAACAGACTTTCAGTTGTAACTGTACCAGTCTGTAATCAGTCTCCGTTACCACGCTTCCTGTAATCAATGGGACAACACAAGTATTCGAATTCGTACATAAGACTAAATAGGATTTCACAATATTGTAGTCTCGTACAGAATATATTCTGTTTATGTTTGGTTGTCTAGTTGCATCTTTTTGTCCAATATTGTGTTGTCATTATGTATCAGTAAATAAAACAGAAACACTTCGAATAAATGTGTTAATAAGCCACTATCAGTTAATCGGCGCTGCTTACAGGAATTTAAAAATACCGTTGTGGCTTGTGCAATGTATGTTTTCTGATTGGCTTAGAAATAGAATATTTTGATTGGCTATCTAGTAGCCATGTGATTTCAACATCCGGTTGTGTTCTTCCGGGAGAAATCAAAAGCCATTTTCTATTGAATTTTGACTGACAAAGAATTTTTCTTCAATAATTCATATTTTGGTGAGTATCTGCTATTGATTTTTTTCTAAATGTTCATTTACGCATTTATTGTTATATTTAATTTAATTCTTTCTAAGTAATTAATAATCAAAGATTTAACATACATTAAATGTCGTAAATTGTGACAATATTATTATTAATATTAAAAGTATAAGTACATCTGCAGTTGTGTTGCGTTTGAGAAAAATTAAACTCCCTTCATCTGTTATTAAAACTTTTAAGATGATTATTTTATTATTTGGCTTAATTGAAATTAATAATTATAATATTTCATTTGTTTATAGATAAAAACCATTGCTAGTTGTTTACTGCCTGTTTACTTTTAATAATTAATGTACTAAAATAACTTCAGGCAAACACACATAGAAAATATATTGAAATTTAGAATAAAATAAAAATAGTGTGTGTGTCAAAACAGTTGTGACAGTTTTCTCTAATAAGAATTGAGTGCTTGAAAAAATTGTGCTTTTATTTTATTCTTTTTTTTTTTTTTTATTAATAATTCCAAAATGGTTTTAATTTTACATAGTTATTTCTCCAAGTGAAAGAAATATCTCTACATTATTTCTAACTGCCATATTTTTATAAATTCTAAAATGAATATTGAATACGTAATTCTTAAGACACTTGCAGTATGTGTTTAAATAGTCTTTGGACAAATACTCAATCAAAAGAGTTTCATTCATATATTATTTTTGAAATATAAGCAAATACAAAGTATCCATAGCATAAAACAAAAAAAACATTCTCTTAATAATTCTTCAATATTACTAATGGTAACAAAAGTAAGCAGTAGGTAAACTTGAAATCTAAAAAAAAAAATACACGAGACTACAGCTTATTAACTTAAATGTAGCTACATACATAAACAAAACATTTCTTTCATATACATAATGCTCTTCTGTAAAATATTTAAAAGCCCTTTATTAAGAAGGGACATTCAACCTCATAAGATGCATTATTTTATAATATTTACATATTAGAATATTTTAATACCATCTAAAGGCCATCTTTGAGTTTCCCGATAAATTAATAGGTTAAGTTCTTACTGGGAAAGAACAACTTTGATAGATAAATAACTGTCCTTTGATACTGGTTCCAAATCCAAATGTGGATTTCCAGTTAAGAACAAATCCTGTTCTCTTTATTTTGAGAAATGTCACATTACAGTGACTAAAAATCATGAATTATCATTAATTCTTAATCACTGTCTCCCATTTAATCAATCTTGACCTTTTCACCCCTCATAGTAAATCCCAGAGAGAGGGATATTGGAAAATCCATTCTTCAAACAGGTATCTCCAATGGACACTTCCAATCTCAACTACAATGATTATATTAAATCTCATTTTCTCCAGAAATAAATCCAAAACAAGGTAGGGATATTGATTAGTAAACCAATCACAGTGCTTTGCAATGGTTTCTGAGTCACCTTTACTTTAGAATAGACTGCGACGGGGTGGTCTAGAAAATGCGCGCACGAGTCTCTTTGCAACCCCATACTATCTTACCCATCCCTATTTATATGGAATAATCGTCATTCTTAACTCAAACCTTGTTAATATACTGAATTCCTAGAAGTGATTTAAAAAAAAAAAAAAAATTGCCCATGAGGGAATTGAACCCCTGACCTTTGCGTTATTAGTATAATGCTCTGACCAATTGAGCTATCAGAAGCAGTTGCGAAGCATTGTGGGATATGTGTCCACAGACAGACAAACCAGGGATATAAGGCATCTTTCAGAAGCCTAATATGCAGAATAAAGACCAATTGAAAGGTTTGACCTTTAAGTACCCGACATATTTAGTCAATTGATTGCTGGTGTGTCAGTTGACAATTTGTAGGAGATAACATATAACATCTCTTAAATACTGCTCAAAATTTTTTTTGTTTTTTTTTTTCTCTGAAAAACTTGCTTTCGTAAATGATTATTGAATTCTAATCAGTAAGAAAAAGAGACTGCTCAATTACATCCTTCTGTTTTTACCTAAAATGAACTAAGGGACCAAAAGATAAAACAGGAGTTAAAGTTAAATTGAGATGATTCACTGCTGATTCTCTTTCCCCAAAAGTCTCCACTCCCAAATCAAATACAAGTTAAAGAATTTTCATATAAAGCATATTTAATTATGTCTTATTTAATTAGATAGATATATTGTAAAACTCGAAGGGCCAGCTTTGTGTTTTGCCTGTTTGATATATATAATTAATTTTTTTATATTCATAGATATATATGTATATATTTTTAATTTTTAAACTCTAAAGTCTAACTCATAGATTTTAAGTTAAATATTCAATTTATTTTTTTTAACATTCTGCTTTGTTCTTTAGGTTTTCTTACAAATGGATTGAAGCTACTGTTGTTGTAATAGAAGTTCAAAAAGCCAGCAAGGATCTGAGGATTCATTTGATTACTCATCTAAGGATTTCAACTGTTAAGTAGGAAGGCTGAAGAGAAGTTAGGCAGAAAGAAGTAAATAGGGTATCACAATTGAAGCTGCTGTTGTGTTCTGCAATATTGGCTTCTCCAGTAAATGTAAAGGCCGCCTCAGTATTGTCATGATGCAGTAGTGACAATATGAGTGTTTTTAGTTGATAACCATCTTTTCTAATATTGCTTTTCAACTAAGATCAAGTAGAAATTGTTATTCTGTTTGCATTCAATTGAGAAGACTAAAGAAAGGGTTAAGGAACCCTGAATCTTAAAGTTCAAATTCTTATTAATATTTGAATTTTATTCTGTCCATCTTGCTGTGTTTATAAGATAAGAATTATTTGAGGAAGGGCAAAATAAAAATTATCCTTTGTGAGTTTTGGTTCTAAAAGAAAAATTTCAGAAATATGTAATAACTTGGTTGATTCTAAACTCACCAATGACATTTCAGAGATTTTTGTAAACAGTACAGGAAAAGGATAAATAATCATTGGACCTTAGTATTGAACCTAAAAAAAAAAAATGCCTAAGATTGTGTGAAATACAAGTGGTTATAAAAAAGATGTTAGAAATCAAAAAAAAAAAAAGTTTGCTGGTAAATCAAATGGTGAAGGATTAACTTTGAAAGATAAAGAAAACATTGAGATAGATACTGTAAAGAAACAAATTCTTAATTTATAGATATATAGTCATTGCAAATTTAAAATCTCCTGTGTGTCATTTTTGTCAATAATAATAAATTGCGATGCCGATGCACTTGTCAAAAAGTTTAAAACAAAGTTTAAAAGGATAAAAAACTACTAGTTTCGGCCCATAGGTTAAGGGGCCTTCTTCCGGTAAAATAAATTTAAATGATAAACATGAGCTTTTATGGCTAATGTTAAGATTAATGCATTTTTCTTTCTTCTTTTTGAATGTTAACCAAGTGGACATTCAAAAAAATTAGCAGGCTAACTATATATTGCTTTTACTTAAAAAGAAATATAAAAATTGTATGGTTTTATTTTAGTCTCTTTTTGGTCTTTTTTGAAGTCGGTAAACTTCTTTCACCTTGAGTAGAATTAGAGAATTTCAAAGAGGTAAATTTACTTCACCAGAGAATGATACAAACATACAGAACTATACAGCGAAAGAACAGGACGATAAATAGAGCATTAGCTGACCTAACTTCTCTCTGTCTGTATGATTATATTGTCATTTTATGATGAATATTTAATTTTGTTTTGGTAGATACAAATACTTTTTTTCCCCTTTACATCTTGTAAAAAGCTTTTACTTTTTTATTTTCATTTTAATTTACATTCTTTGTTTTCTTTTAGCACATAGAATCCTTTTCTGTTATTATTGTTTCTAATCAATTTTAACAAATTGGATCTAATCTACGTCAATTCATCTGATGGTGATGGGTGTGACTGAAAGTATAAAGTACAGGATGACTCAAAACAAACACAGTGCTGCACCCCTCCAGCAGAATGCACCAGGACCATGACTCCATGCGAACACAATATGCTGTGGAACATTCTAATGCCATGGCTACTACTGGACATGTAATATGGCACTGACAACAGAGGAAAAGGTGTTTATTGTGGAGCAATATAGTCGTTCATACGGATTAGGCCATAATAATGGTCCTAGTATACAGCGAGTGAAGATGTTTGCACAGCAGTTCCGCAAACCTGTACCCAGCAACAACATCATCATAGCAGTGAGTAACAAGTTTAGACGAACTGGTAGTGTATTGGCACAGTGCCAACGATGTACAGGACATCCCAGAACTATAACAACGGCATGTACTGGATCAAGTGTGGCTGTCGCCACAGCATAGTCAATGGAAAACAGCCTTGAAACTTGGCAGGCCACAAATATCCTTACAAAGAAACCTGAAAGGTCTCGGAGCGTTCTCCTACACCATCCACACTGCATATTGGCACAGGGAGGGCGATAAAGAGGCCCGGAAACTGTACTTTACCAATGTTCTGGCCATGACCTATGAAATCCTGGAGTTCATGAATAACATTTTGTTCTCCGATGAGGTGCTTATTCATGTTAAAGGTTACATTAATTGACGATCAAACCGGTTCATAGACTTTGCCCGTCTCGATATCATAGAAGTTTGAACTTCCACTGCATTCGGAGAAAAAAACCATTTTGTGTGCAGTATCAGGGTATGGCGTCATTGGTCCCTACTTCATTGAGGACAATGGGGTTTCGTTGACACAATTCTAACATTGCTACAGAAACACATGCCTACACCCATTCAACAATGACCTCAGTGCCTTCTGTTGATGTAGGAATATTCGCTTTGCAGAACAATGGTTCCAACAGGATGGTGCAACCTGCCACACATCACAGATGTGCAGAGACTGTCTCATCAACACCTTTCATGGAAATGTCATCTCTGTTCACAGACTTTCCATATCCATCACATTCGCCAGACCTTACTCCTCCCAATGCGTACATTTGGGGAATGCTTAAGGAACATGTCTTCCGTGCACATCCCACCGATATTACCGAACTCACAGAGGAGGTCCTTCGTGTCTTCTTCGAAATGCAGCAGCCACTATTTTGGGATATGCTACAAAATTTAGTGGGCTGCTAGGAACTCTGTGTTATCAGGGAAGGGGCTTACTTGGAACGTCATTTGCAGACAAACTCTGTAACTTCATTGGGGGAACTGAAACCATGATGTTCGTGTTTCAGTACTGTTTATTTTGGGCCATTCTGTATAATGCTTACTGGCTGGCAGATATTATTGAATCAAATTTTGTTACATCGTTGTATTTTAAATTCCTATTGTTTCCTTTCAAATAGAAAAGCATTTTCTGAAGTTTAATTTCCATATTTTTGAAATGTTTAAATTGTATTTAAAAAAATAATAAATAAATATTTTTTTTTTTTTTTTTTTTTTTTTTTAAGATGACTTGAAACTAAAAGTGACTTCCATATTCCTAAACTGTCAAACATATTTCATGTATCATAAATTTCTTGCTTTAAATTATGTAATGTATAAGTTGTAAAATAATGTAAAATGTTCCATAAAGCTATCATTTTTTTTTTTCATTCCTAATATTATTTTCAGTATTTTTGACAAATATTTTGTTTCAGTGTCAATAGCAGTAGTGGAGAAACTTATGGAATGGAATAGTAGGTAATGCCATTAAACAAAAAAGTTTAAAACTGAACAAAAAAATTTAATAAATATACAAATTTATCAATTTATTTCATTAATGAAACAGATTTTGTAATTACAAGAAATTGATGCACAAACTTAAATACAAAAGAAAATGGTCTAAGATATTGCTTTGTTAATTGGTTTATGTAATAAATGTTTCATAAAGATGCAATCTTAAAACCTTTGCTCAAGTTAATATAAAAGTAGTTTTCAAGTACAGATTTCTTGAATTTTGTTACATGAAATATTTAGGAAAGATGTTCCACCTATGTCTTCTCAAAAAAATGCAATTTTAGGCCTTTGATAATTCTTCATTGACTTATGAGTTTTATTTCAGATTTGCTTTAAAGGCAATTTGTGCTCATAAAATTAATATAATTGCCAATGTAATTTTGGTTCAGTCAGTAAAATACATGGAGTGGGAAAACAATCTTAATAACTGAGCCATTGGCTAAAGTAACTTCTGAAAATGACTTTTTAGATAGGGGTTCTTTTCCTCTGATTTCACTTTCTCAAGTGATCCATGTCATATGACATGAAACTAATTTCCACACCTTCAGGTGGGTATGAAATTATCAGCTTTTAACAGCTTAAATTCTGAGGAAAAAAAAAATTTTGTCGAAATTATTTTTATGAATTTTTTGGATTGATAATTTGTAATAAATGGACTTTTTGGACAATAGACTTTAAGTCAATGTTTCACTGAACTCATTTCCAATTCAACTTATTTACTTGGATGAAAACTTTGATAAATTTTGAGATCATAGTCTTCCAAACACATTTCGCACATCAATGTATCATTATTGTCTGAATAGCAACAGATGAAACTCATTTCAATATTTTGTTGATTTTCTTTTATAGCACACCAAATATTCTAGTTTTATTTTACTGTTTTAAGATTTTTTCTAGTAAAGAAAAAAAAAACTAAAAGTTAATTTAAGACTCACATAGTTTATAATAATTCATATATTATTGATTCATTATGAAATCTGAAAGCTAGGTTAATCCCACTCATCAGAAAGCTCCTCTGTAATTATGTAATGAACTCGTTACATTTCTCCAAGTAAAACCAAATTTTGAAAATGATTAAAATTTCTACTAAATACTATATATAATGAAACCCAACAATATCATTAGGTATAAATAAAGGTGATGAAATCTGCTGAGATAGGTTTTGATCTATGATTAACTGGAACATGATGAACAGGATTCAGAATATTTAGAGAAAGAAATGAAAAGAAAGCAAACAAATCACTACATGTGTAGGACATGGTATGAGGACCAAAAAAAATTGTAAGAAGTATGTCTGATCCTGCACCTTTCATCCATCTGGAATAGGTAGAACTGTGACCTATCAAAGGAGGCACCCGCTTTCCAATTTTATATGGTGAAATGCAAGGCACTAATGGGTATCAGGTAACATCGTTATTTGGATGTGGGCATCTGATCTTAAAGCCCACGGAGAGAAAGGTTGTGCACACAGTGAAATATGACACACTCGGCATGATCTTCCCGTTGTAATTCTTAGATGTTGGCAGACGACTCCTTCAGTGGTCATTGGTTGTCACTCTTGAACTATATCTCCATCATTCCAGTGTTGTACACAGTGCCAGAGTAACCATTAGGCTAAAAAGGCTTAGCCTATCGGCCCTCGGGAGAGCGCCTTTGAAATCTATGTAGGTACTCTGCCCTTTTTGCCAAGTAGCCTTCAGCCCAAAAAAGCTTTAATCCGGCCCTGGTTGTGCACCTTAATCACAATGGAACAGTAACAGTTCATCAGTCATGCCGTCACAGAAATAATGATACCTTTCAAGTGACAACCTATGATCATCCCATACTGGGAGTCTTAAATCACCAGCTTTCCCATTTTCATGTTACATCAACACACTAATGTGACAGTATCTGATGCTCTCCTATTTGTGTGTAGTCACATTATCTGTATGTGATATATTCCACTAGGCCAGGAAGTCATAATAATTTGATTACACATTTTGTATAACTTAAATAAACGCATCTTTAAAAATGTTTTATTAATGAATTTTATATATTAATTCTAAATTTTCAGACTTCATAATTAATTGCAATTTTTTTGATGATAGAATTTTTAAAAATAATGGTTTTGTAATAAATTATAAAATAACATTTTACTTTTTTAACAAAAGATTCAGATATATAACTTTCCAAAAACATAAAATTAAAAACATTTGTAATTGTTTTCAGTTATAATTTTATATTTAATTATTTTTCTTTTTTACTATTATTTCCCAATCATATAAATAAACATTAATTACATATGCACTTAAATTACTTCAATAAATTATAGGACAGGTGAATTATCATTTTTAATTTTACAATAATATCTTAGAACAGTTGATTAAATCCTTTGGATATTACTAATCTCTCAACTACATTTTTAAATTTTAGTTTATAATAATCTTTAAAATCCTTCATTAAAAATTAAGTGATACAAAACGAATGAAGAAAGAAAGAGAAAAGAAAAGATATCTTTAAAATAAATTAAGAATATTTTTAATTTATATTTACTATGCATTTATACTTAAATTTCAGTTAAAAAAAAAAAACATAACATAATTATTTATTATCTAAATTAATTTACAAGTAAATTAATAAATAAACTTTCATTAAGTATACTACGTATATTTATATTTAAAGTTTTAGAGAAAACATTATTATATGAATTGATGTCTAGAAATTAAAATAACAAAAAAACTACTGACAATTGAGAACAAACAATGAGGCTGAATTGAGTCTCATCCTGTGATTTCAAAACTGCTTTCTGACTGTAAAGTCTGTTGCTGCTTTCAGAAAGCTGTCTGACAGTTTCTCTATAATTTATATATCTATTAATTTGTTTCTTTTTTGCTTAAGATTCAGAGAATGAAGGATGGGGAATCTTAGAAAGACAGCATGTTGTAATATTTAGCTTGATTTTTCTGAAAATAAGATATGGAAATATTGTCTTATATGAAGAGAATGTTTGTTGCATTTAGAGAAATCATATAATGTTGTGTCTTCTCCAAATGAAATAGGCATCGTATTTCACAGCTTGTATATATAATTAGGCTGTGCAAAATGAGGCAAATTGTAGCATTAGTGTGTATTGAAAGGCTGTGAGACTTACGCCCATTGCACATGGATCCGAAAATCGGTTGGTCGGATTCATGTGCAGTGGGCTTAAGGGGAGCGTTTGAGACTAAATTTATCGTATTGAAATGAAAAAAAGGTAAGGTGAATGAGGGTGTTTTGGAGTACAATTTATGTATAGGGCGATTCAGTCCAAAATTTACATATCTCATTCACCTTACCTTTTTTTATTTCAATATGATAATTTTGGTCTCAAGCGCTCCCCTGAAGCTCATTTTGTGTAGACCGACCGATTTTCAGATCCATGTACAATGGGCTTTAAACAGATGAATAGTTGTACATCATTGATAGACAATGAAGGCATCTAAGAATGGTTCTAGAATTGGTGAAATGTATCTCATTACGTAGATAGTTTCAGTTATAAAAAGTTTTTTTTTAATCCATGATTGCCTTTTTACAACACAGTCTCTTATTGACTGATTCTCATTATTTGACTTGAACATTTTTCTTTTCTGTTCATTAGTTTGTGTTTATCTCACATTCAGAATTTACAACATAGCTTATTATTAGTTCCAAATGAAAACACACAAACATTTATTTTGGTCTTTATCTTTCCCTTTCCCTCCCTCCAAAGGCCTTGAAAATTGATCCCAAGTATCAAACATGGACTAGAATTCCCACTAATGACACACAACCAAATATTAAAAAGCGTTGATAGCTTCAAACCATGGAAACGATGTAAAGTTTTTAGTTTTATCAGAACCTACATGATGCTTTTTCTTTATTATGGAGTCGACAAAAATGAGCTACATTGTATGTACACATCCTTTCATATTGCTATGCACTAAAGTTGGAAACAAACTTTAATTTATTGTTTGTTTGAACACATTTTTCACACACGGTCACACAAAGTACTTTGTCTAAGATATCTTCCAGAATAATGAATGTTTTATTCAGTGTTAAGCTGCATTTTGTAAACCATTAGAGTTGCCGAGAGTATCCTGGTAACTGTGCAGTTGGATAAGTAATCATCCATCATATTTTGATAAAAAGGATGATGTGATAGAACTGTGTCTGAATCCTACAATCAGCAGGTAATGTTTATTAAGCATTGTACTTATGTAAAGTGTGTATAGATCTACAATATCACCAACAAATGTGAATAACCAGCAGTGAATATACAGGGTGTCCAGGGAAGTGGTATCCCTAGATTTTTTTTTCCAATATACAAATGATAGAGACTTATTCGATGACAGATTCTAAAGGAAATCATCTGTTTTCTCTCCCTACAATTTTTGTTTTGGATGGCCTAATTTATGAAATGTGAAGTACTCAAATCAGGCGAAACCACTTTCCAGTAGGAAATATCAGAGAGATTTTCAGATTATTCTATGTATTCCTGTTAATGGATAAGAAAAAGGTAGCTACCAACTTAGCCAACACCAACCACTGAATGCCAGATTGGCTCATATCCAGTAAATGAACTCGTACACAAGGCCCTGTGTCTAGACATCAAAACATGCATTTGGCTGTCAGAATGTAATTCCAGTCTTACGCTGACAGAAGGTACTCATCAAGACAAGCAATGATGCAAATTATCCAAATAATATTAAATATTCTGTGGGCTGATGAAGCCCAATTTACAAAAGATGATGTGAATTTCCACAACGTTCATTACTGAAGTAAATAAAATCCATGGCAGCTTGGAGGGATAAATCATCAGAGGCAATGGTGCATCAATATATGGTGTGGAATTATTGGAACCCACATTGTCAGACCTTTGTCTTACAGTGGTATTCTGAATGGCCTGAGATATGTGACCTAATCCTAAAGGATCATGAAGATCAGTACAAAGATAGAATGTCTTTGGCAACATAGAGAAATCGGGTCCCAACACGATGGAGCTCCCTCTCATTATGCCTCTGCAGTTGAAGATTTCAATCAGTGAAACTGTGCTGATATCAGTTCATAAATCCATTATCATGAACGGGCACCATTTCGAACACATTATGTGAAAAGTTTTGAAATTTGGTTGAATATATTTGTTTTTGACTTTCAGTTAGGTATTGAAACTTTATTTTTCGTGGGTCAATGGGAAAACTCATTTCTTTGATTGCTTTCCAAAAATCAAAAAGGCTATTTATTTGATAACAATTAAAAAATCATTAGCAGACATGGTTTTGTTTACAATCTGTCATCAAAGTCTTCATCTTTGATAATAAGAAAAAAATCTAGAGGTAAAAAACACTTATCTGGAGAATAGTGTATATACGAGGATCACTCCAAAAGTAATGCAAAACACTTTTTTTTTAATTAATTTTTTGTTTACAGATTTGCTATTTTTGTAGTTCACAGAAGCACCCTTCCTGCCTTCATTCAAATGTAATTGAACCCGTTCCCACATGTGGCATGGTTGTAGCAATCCTGAAAGATGGCTGCACCTCTTGATGTCCGTCAGAAGCAATGTGGTGTTATTGAATTCCTGGTTTGTGAGAAAGATGTATGGAGATGTGCAATGCCGCGTCAGACCACACACCACAAGAATGGCTGAGAATGTGGAGGGTGTGAACAGACGGACGACAATGCCCGGACACATGTTAGTCATTAAACTATGGAAGCGATCAGAAAACTTGCTTGGACAGTGTTGCCATATCCTTCATAAAGCCCTGATCTGGCACCATCGGATTTCCATCTCTTTGGCAAACTCAAGGACTTTCTTCACGGAACAAAGTTTGAAACTGATGACTCTCTTGTAATGGCCATTAGACAGTGGCTCAGGCACACCAACCTACAGTTGTACCAGGCAGGCCTACAGGCACTCGTTCCAAGGTGGCATAAGGATATTGAACACCACGGCAATTATATACAAAATGACATTTTTTTCTTAAGGCATGTATCTCCACACTTAAGCGCATCTCTAAATAGAAAATTAAATTAAAAAAAAAAAAATGTGCATTACTTTTGGAGTGATCCTTTTAGATGGCATGGATATTGACATCAGTTCTGCAGTAATTCTCAGATTTGATGTGAAAAGGGAAGAAAATGTTTTAAGATCAAGTGGGGGAATGACTGTTGAAAGAAGCTATGACTAATATCTCAGCCATGAGAGGGAATATTGATGTTTGACAGTCAATACAATCACTACAATGACATTGTGATCAGAATGATGCAGAGGGGATCCACATCCATCTAAAAAAGTAAGGTTACTGCTTACAATAGATGATTCACAGTCTGTTAATTAAGGACTGAATGGTGAGCAACTGGATGTAAAGATTCAGTTGATATATAAGAGGCTCGTTGATTAACTGGTTTATGAACTCTGCCAGTACTAGGCGGAAGAATACTGTGACTGGTTAACGGATTCTCAACCATTTTCCTGATTCGATTAATCCAGGTGATTTATATTAACTCCAAGTGCTAAATTTACCAAACAAAAAGCTATGAGTTGATTTCGTATTTGTGAAAACTTAATCATTGTTGGGGGGAAAAAAGCAACTTATCTTACAGACCTTATCATCTTGCTGAATGTTTCATTAAAAGACCTAAAAGTCTTGATCTTTTAAAAAATTGCAAATGGAAGAGGTCATTTAGGCCAATCAGAATACTTTTTAAATTACCATTATCTGAAATATTGAAGAGCCAAAAATGGAATTTCTCTTCATTTGAATGGATCATGCCGAGCTTCATGGCTCGTTACAGCATTACACATTACAGCATCTTAATACCTGGCTTACACTTAGGACAGTTTGCCTCAGGCAGATCTACTGTTTTCCAAGAGAACACAGCATAGGAGTTTAGTAAAACTTCTCAGAGGAGATCATCTGCAAAGCCAGATCCTGTTGGTAGCAGTTGAGATGGTAAAAAAATGTGTGCTTATTGTCATGCAGCAAGAAATGTCATACGTAGAAAATTATATATTTTTTTTTTGCTGAATTTACACTCATTGACATAAAAATTTGCTCACCAAGAAAAAAGTCATTCTATAAATACGAAAGTAAGTAAATAGCTATGACAAGAGTAGATATGCAAATGAATAACAATTGGTGTAATTGTGCAACGGCCATTCATCCTGCATCAAAGCTGCAAGTCATGGGGCTTATAAGACACACACAGTGGAGTCCACAGTCACTGTAAGGTGATCAGGCGAAGTCTGTGAGCAATAAACATGCCTTACTATCCTCCCAATGAGAGATGGCCGCCCTGTTTTTGTGAGATCTGCGCATGTATCATCGATTAGTCTGGTCAGGCACTTCCGTATGATGTTATGACAGGACGCCGCCATTACGGTAAAGGCTTGTTACTTTGCAAAAGAGCATTGTATTTATAAATAATATATATTTATTTATTTATATAAATACTTATTGTTAGCAACTGGTATTGAAATAACGCTAAATAGTTGAGAGAAGTTTTAATTTGGCGTTATCAACATGTCTTTCTCAGTGAAAACAGACTCTGTCGTCCATTGTGACAGGAAAACATAATTGATCAGCTACCAGAAGGGCTGCGCAGTTCAAACTTCCGCCGGTCAACTTTCATTTTGCGGACAATAGACGCCAGTATAAACAACTCACGGAATTTGAGAGACCGTACCATGGAGCTGCGAGAGGCGGCTAGGTAGCGCAATAAATTGCCCTCCATTTAGGCAATGTTGGCAGAAATGGACACATGAAAGTATCTCTACATGGCAGATTGGCTCTGGATGATCCAGACAGACCACCATGAGAGAGGACTGTTTGTTTGTCAGAGAGGCACAAACAGATCCAATGGCTTTCATGTGCATTAACCAGCAACAAATGGCAGGGTCACAAGGGAACCCTGTCTCTGACAGAATCATTTCCAAATGCCTAGCAGAGGTGAATCTGCATTCTAGATGCCTCTTACGTTTTGTATGTTTAACACCTCAACATTGTCAGCTGCATTTGCTGTGGTGACAGCAGAGAGCAACGTGGAATGTCGGTCTTTAGCGACGAATCCTGCTGTTGTCTGGGAATGGATGACCACTGTGTCAGGGTTTGGAGGACCATACGTGAGTGCTACAATCCCAACCTCACTTTATAGAAGCATACAACCCCCACTGCATGTGTGATGATCTGGGGTGCCATTGCATATGATAGTCGTCACTAGTAGTGCTGTGAGGGGTATTGACATTCCAGCAGTACGTCCAGGAGATCCTGCTGCCTCATGTTCTGCCTTTTCTAGCTGTGCACCCAGGAGCAATTATCCACAAGGTAATGCTCGTCTGCACACAACTACAGTTTCACAGGACTGTCTATGTCATGTTGCAACACCAGGGATCTCAGCAGGTAAAGAGGTCCAAAAAAGTTGAAATAGTGACCAAACATTGAAAAATAGTGACTAAATTTTCTTTAAAAAGTGACCAAAAAGTGACATGTCGTGCATTAAAAAAAAAAACATTGTGTATGATTTATTTGGTTATCCCCAACCACATGTAGGCCGGTTAAGATAATAGTTGATATGTTTTAAAAATCTGTCTTCAGATGAAGTATGTAAATTACAAATAACTTTAAAAAATATTTTTCATTAAAAAAACATACACATCAAATATTATCATAGATGGGGTCTGGCCTTTTATATAAAAAAACATCATGGATGGGGTCTGGCCTTCTATATAAAAAAATATACACATCAATATTATCATGGTTGGGGTCTGGCCTTTTATATTTACAATATTGCATGCAATCATGAAATATACAAGATAAAGATCTTAAACATTACACAACGTATGGCAGATAAATGTTTTTACATCACTATTCTTCCATTTTAGACTTCTTCTCAAAAATGTTTGTAATCAGTGAAGATTTTCTCATTTGAATTGTTTTCTTTAAGCTTGTGGTTTTTGCACATCGTTCATTTTCTTCAGCTTTGACATTTTTTGCACCTTCTAGCATGGCCTGTGCAAGCACAACTTCTGTCATGTCTTGCCTTTGAATTGCTTTCTTCAGACGAGCACTAGCTTCATCAAGTAGTTTATCACATGCAACAGTCTTCTCATTTTCTATTTTATGAAACTGCACCAGGTCATTTTCTAACTTCTTGATATCTTCCACCTTATCTTTCAGCATTTTCTTTTTATTCACCGATTCAGCAATTGTCTCTTCCTTTTCACACTCTTTCCTTAAAGCATCTTCCTTTTTCTTCCTCTCTTCTTCTAAGTACTGTTGGTACTTTCTGTGTGCACCCTGGGAAAGCTTCAAGAGTTCTCTTGTCACTGGAACCAGTTCAGCCTTATTTGAAATTGGTGTAAACCATCAATTATAAATAGCCTTGCATTTAGAGTTCTTTCTGACATTCTAGTTCTTTCTTCATTTAGGATCCTCTTTGAAACAGCAACACAACCATGTGAAATTGAAAGGCACATTTTAACCATCTTCTTTACATTTGGGTATTTCTCATCCCCAGATGCACTTTTCAAAGAAAATATATTATACCAGAAATGGTTTATTAGCATATCTGATGTATAATCAAGTTTTTCTGTCTGAACCAACGCCCATTCATCCATTAAAATGTATAGCTTTATGTTCCCAGGAATGACTCGGGCAAGTTTCACAATGTATTCACAACTTCTGCCATTTCTTACTTCCTTGGGCTGCAGGCATGACAAATATTTAAGATAATCAGAAGACTTCTCAAATACTTTTTTAATGATGTGCTTTCCACATGCAATAAAAGGACTTTGCATATTATTCAAAAACTGTAATTGGACTTTTTCAGGCAGTTTTTTTAGTTCTTCACACACTGAAACACCACACTTTATGTCCTTTGGTGGTAAGAGATTATCTTTACTAAAATCTCAAAATGTCTTGAATCAGATACATCTTGAACAATATCCATTTTGCATACTCTGGTCATAATTGTTAGTAACAAATTATGTATCTACTCATAGAGGATGTGTATAAGAGGTTCTTCCTTCTGGAACAAAAGGGAGAATTTAGAGAAAATCTGGACACTCGAAACAACAAACATCATTTCAGTACGAAGTGAATCAGACTGTAGAAGATGAGTAATTTTTTTGTATGTGGATGAAGTCACACACAAGTTCTTCTTACCTGGCAAATACTCAAGGAAGTAATAACTGAGTGCAGGCAACTGCTCCCACAGACGCATCACTGCTGATTCCAGAATTACCGAGCGAGTTGGGCAATGCTTCATTTTTTAGGAACATTCTTTTTCTCCTGAGCAATTTCATATTGTTCAATTCGTGACGGACAGCCATGAAAAAAGTAATACACAGAAATTACCAAATCTGAAACTCGTTCACCAAAACACAGAACTTAAGTTTTTCAGCATTTGCAATTCCAAGGAACATGGTCTGCAGGTGATTGGTAACAATTTCGTTTTTTCTTTCTGACCAGAATCTTACGAAATCTGCAGTTCCTTCTTTCCTTCATAATTTGTAGTCTCATCATACTGTAAACAATAATATGATTTCTGAACATCTTCCAGCATCCGATCTCTGAAATATGGACCCAAAGCTTCAGTTATTAAATAGGTCAACTTTGCTTCACTTAAAAGAAAAGTTTTGTGGAAAAGAAGACTGGAACATTGAATGGAAGAGACTTCCCACACCATCACATGA
The DNA here is from genome assembly GCA_023159025.1 of Thereuonema tuberculata. Lineage (NCBI taxonomy): Eukaryota > Metazoa > Arthropoda > Chilopoda > Scutigeromorpha > Scutigeridae > Thereuonema > Thereuonema tuberculata. The sequence goes on along the minus strand of JAFIDM010009631.1, from coordinate 48,344,559 downwards.
ACTCGCAGGGAATTTACTAGCGACACACTTCATGGTCCACAACAGTTCCGCTTTAGTGGCTGTATCTCTTGAATCAACCATTGTTATTTTCGATGAACACTGTGATGATGCCCTCTTGCTTTCACCTGATCTTGACGGCACTCCACTTAAATGCAACTGACAAGGTCCAAGTTTGGTACTAGCATTATCTATGTGCTTCTTTCTTTCATAATGTTGTGACACTGTCTGGAAATCTTTTCTTACATGTACTGAAACCTCACACACATTGCACCACAAATGATAGTCATCCTGTTTTTCTGCCCACAAAGAAATCGTAAATCCTTTGCTGTCAGTCTTTTGTAACCAAGTAGTCTGGAAGCGGCACTTTCCCATTGTGAAGAATTTCAACTAATACCTCGAATATACCTCGAGATATTCATAGCCTCTCCTATCTCTCTAACCTTAATTCGACGGTTGTCTAGCACCATTTGGTGAACTTGAGCGATGTTATCGTCAGTGGTTGCAGTTTTTGGACATCCGAACATTCATCGTCACCCAAGTTATGGGTGTATTCACTGCATAAACTATGGAGCAGAATACTGGTTTCCAAACATTAAAGCAAAGTAATTCTGTGAAAGATAATCCAAATGCATAAAATTGGAAATTATTTGAATTAATATTATATTTTACATAATTTTGTTGGTATTATTTTTTCAAGAAGCTACTACAATTCTATAGGTGTGTGGGCAATGTTATTATATGTAAGCAGCAGCTACACTTTTATATTACCTTCCAAAAAAATGTAGCATCTTCTTACATCCACTATTATTGTAGAGTATGTAGCAGCTTCTTGGCAAGAAATAAATTCTAAATTTTAAAGAAATAAACAAATTTCAAATTGATTTCTGGAAAAAAAAAACCCAACAAAATGTCTAATTATCCTCTTCTCTGGAACATAGTGAATCTGAAACAAAATGCTACGACAGCCTGATTACCAAGCTGGAGCATATGCACTTCCCCTCAGTTAATAATAATTTTAGAGACGAAAAAAGTTGCATTAGTGACCAAATTCCAAAAAAAGATGCCTTTTAGTGACCAAGCCAAAAAAAGTGACTTTTAGTTGAAAAAGTGACCGGCTGAGATCCCTGCAACACTTCCTTAGCCTGCCCACTCACCTGCCAATCAAGCATGTCTGGGACCAGACAGGATGCCAACAGTAGCAATGTTCGTAATTTAGTGTTATTTGCAAGAACTATGGGCAAATCAGCCGCAAGACAACATACGGTGTCTGTTTGACTCTATGCCCGACCATATTACCTCATGTATCCAGGCATGAAATGGCCCAACAAAGGACTAAAGGTGACTTTATTGTGTACCGCAGCTCTGCCGGACATCGTCCTGCTGCTATAATATTGTAATCACTCCTGTCCTTTGTCTCTATCATCACACTAATAAAATTTAATTTGAATCAACTCTTCTTCGTGGTGCACAAATTTTTTTTGTCAGTGAGTGTATATATTTATGTTAGAATATAGCTTAGTTGCCAAAATTGAGAATTGTAATGCTCTTTGCAGCTGCTCTGGGAAACTATGTTTATGCAACCGTTTAATAATTTAATAAAGAATTCTATAGTACAATAGACCAGGGACCTCCAAACCTTTGAGCCCAAGGGCCGCATTAACTATCAAACAGGAGTTCGGGGGCCGACTACATACTCGAGGTCCAAAAAAAAAAAGAATCAAAACATGGATGTTGTTTTTAAATATTTATTTAATATTATTTTATTCAGTTATTATTTAATAACACATTGATACACTACACATGAACACCTGTATTAGTGGGAATCACTAGGATATCAGAATACACGTACATTTCCGTAATTTTTTCCGTAGACAAAAAAGTCTCCAAGGGCCGGATGAGAGGGCCTCGCGGGCCGTAGTTTGGAGACCCCTGCAATAGACCATTGTAAAAGCAAATCTGTCCATTTCTTGGGCTTTGATATTTGATAATCTACACAAACCCATTACAACTGTTAAACTGATTTTGCGATTACATTGATACTGGCATCGATCATAGCAGACCATTTCAAAGGAATTTTTCAACAGGATAATGTCTGTTCCCATCTTTGCAGCCATTATCAGACAATCCATGCAAGGTATACATACATGCACTACTCCATGAGGTGCCTTATCTGTCTCCTATTGAATGTGTTTGGGATGCCATGTGACAACTTCTAACTGCAAGGGTGCTTCCTGCAGAGATGGTTGGGGAACTGGTGGACAAACTTTGATGGTCTGCGATGCAATCCTTCGAATTCATCTGTACGCTTTATGATTTGATGCTAGACAGAATATGGTAGTGCATTACTGTCCACTCACAAGGGGGGGGGGGGATAACAGAGCTTAAGCACCTCACCAAACCCAAAAATTAAGAAAGAAAAAACTAGAAGAAAACCTTTTAAGCATTGACGTGTCTGAATCTTATTATTTTAGAAAATGATCATTGAAACAATTTATCTGAATGGACTTTTTAGCCCCCCCCCCCCTTAGCCCATGTTGATCATGCATCCTATTGAATCCAGATCATTAAGTCTGGAATCATTATTGCCAATGACCAAATTGTATTCATTTGGTTATGTAGCTTCTTTGTAATATATATCTCAAATTCAATGCAAATTCCAGGACTCCTTAATTCTGTACAATTTCCATTAGTGTACAGGTTGGCTGGGAAGTTCCCCTATCCCCTATTATATAGTAACTAGCAGCAAAGCCTGTCGGATGACAGGCGTAAAACAATCTGAAAAATCATTTTATTATCAACTATCAAATATAAAGTAAATATAATCTAAATACTGTGCTAAATTGTGAACGAAGCTTCTACGGCAAAAATTGGTTTTGAGTTTCGTAAACAACTGAGTAAGTATGCCAACTTTCATTAAAATGGATGCAGTGGTAACAAAATTTTTTGGTTTTGAACGTCTGTTTTGTTAGAATTTCAGTTGTCGAGGTCAGTTCCCAAGAATAAAATTTCATGGAAACAACATGGAATGACACAATGAACTAATCTTTTCATCCAATTTGAGAACTTTTGATTCAATGGTAACATTGTGAAGCGTTGGATCTATCTTAATAGCTTAATTATATCGAGTTACAGACAGACAGACAAACTTAGCCAATTTATTTGTATATATATATATTTGATTCGATTGTTGATTTGATTTGAATTTTTTTTTTTTTTTTTAATGTTTTTCAGACCTATTTAGGTGTACTTCGTACCAGTACACCTGTAATATAGGTTCTGAGTTTAATCTAAAGGATCATTTTCCACCCAAAAAGAAAAACGAAATACGAACAATATCTAAAGTTTAATTTATCTAAAGAATAATTATTATTTTTGACTCATAACGCCGAAAGGCATTTAAAACTCACATTTGTATAATCTAAATACTGCCCTAACTTGTGAACGAAGCTTCTACGGCAAAAATGGTTTTGAGTTTCAAAATCAACGTAAAAAACTGAGTAAGTATGCCAAATTTCATTAAAATCGGTGCAGTGGTAACAAAATTATATCGAATTACGGACAGACAGACAGACAGACGAACTTAACAAATTATATAAGTTGATTAATGGAAATATTTAGTGCTGAATATTTCCTTTGTTGACACTAGAATGCAGGTGGCACTAGACTACAGATGTTCGTGTTGGAATGCAGGTGGTATTATTGCATTCAATGAAAGGTATGAGTAATGTAGTCAATAAGATTGCAGTGTTCAGCCATGGCAGATGTAAATGGTAACAGTTACACTATTGAGGAGCAGTTAGTGGTAAGTGTGTGGGTGCACGAATGACAACACACAGGACAGACAATGCGACAAATAATGGGAGCATTCCAGGAAAGATTTAATAAGGCCTCATCTCGAAAAGCGACATTGGGAGAAACGTGCTTTTGCTTTAGGCAGTGTTAAAGATAGGCCGCGGAGTGAAAGAAAGAAGACACGATTAGAAATATGTGCCGCAGTCACTGCCTCAATTCAACAATCTCCTGTGAAATCGACACGTAAACGGGCTGCTGAACTTAGACCGAGGACAACAATGCAGGATCACAAGAAGAAAGACCTAAAAGTCAGACTGTTTTGCCCGAAGTTCGTCAACGAGTTATCGGATGGAGACTGGAATCAGCACGTAACAACATGCCATGCTTTGTTAGCACAGTTCCCTAATGCAATGTCCCATGCTAAGGTGCTATTTTCAGATGAATTTGCGATTTATAGCAGTCCATGCAACAGAAATGTTGTCTTCTGGGCAAAAGAGAACCCTCATTACACAACGGAGTTGGGGAGGAATCCACCTCACATAATGATATGGGCTACGATGACATCACATCATTTAATTGGACCATATTTTTTTATTGTCATATTAAGTGCAAAACATATTTACACATCTTACAAACATGGTTAATCCCACAGATTGAAGACACGGGTATCATGGAACACATATGGCTACAGCGGGACAGGGCACCTGCTCATTTCATTCTTACTGTCGCGGCTTTCTTCATGAACATTTTCCAGGACACTGGATTGGTCGCAGTACTCCAGCATTGCCAGTTCCATTGAAATGGCCAGCACAAATGCCTGACCTCACAATGCTGGACAATTCATTGTGGGGAATAATCAAGGCCTATGTGTCTGAACGTCATTTTCCTACAAATGAAGAATTGTGCAATGCAGTTGAGGACGCATTTCAAATCCATCACAGGGCTCATGCTCCAAAAAATGTCAGATAGGATGGGGGGGGGGGGGCATATGAACTTTTAAGTACAGCATGATGGTGAACACACAGACACATTGGACATTTAAAGTGTAAATATTTTCTTAAAATACACCCTGTAAAGAAAGTATAAACTCACCAAAGTATTCAAATAACTTTTCATTATATGATTTGTTTACTTCCAATTTTTTTTTCTTAGTTTATTTAAAAGAAATTAATTTATGTACCATTTAAATATCGCAAACATTTTGAGTAGTTTTTAAATTAAAAAATAAAATCAATTTTCAACTATAAAGAAAATATAAACTCGCTAAGAAATGTTTTGATTTTGACACCTGCAAAAAAATTGGAATATCCCAAATTTGCATAAAGATAACTTAAAGTGGCTAAAGTATGTAAACCATTCACTTTCGCAGCAACATACGCCACTACTTTAACATGCCTCGTGGAAATTCATTAACTCACAAAGAAATACGAAAAATTCATTTTCTCCTTGGTCAAAAAAGGTCAAACAGGTCAAATAGCCTCAGAATTAAATCGTTCACAGACTGTTATTCAAAATGTCATCAAGAAAGGTGATAGTTATGGAACCACAAAAAGATGAGGTAGACCTCCAAAACTCACACCTCAGGACCACCGGAGAATTCAAGATCTTGCTGCATCTGATGAGATGTCCACTCGTGAAATTGCTCGTGTGATGCCAAAGACTTGATCTCACCAAACTATGGAAAAGCTAAACATCAAATGGTCACATGAAGTTTGTAAAACTGAAAGCTAAACTCAAGCTCACTGCCACTCATCGTTTCAGCCGACTTGGCTGGGCTAAGAAAACAGTGAAATGGCATCAAAGGTGGAACGAAATAGTTTTTTTCTGATGAAAAACGTTTCTATCTTGACGTAGGATATTCCGCATACTGGCATGATATAGGCACTCTGTCGAAGATAAGATTAAGCAGACAACAAGGTGGGGGTGGAGTGATGGTGTGGCAGGATTTGGGCAAGAGGTAAGGCAGATATAGTGTTTGTGGAAGGCAAGATGGACTATAAAAAATATCAAAACCTTATGTACGATCAATTAAAAATTCAGAAGGACAATTTGTTTAAAAAAAAGTTTGGAAATTATAAAACTTAAAAAATAAATAATTTGGTTTTGTAATTAGAACTATGAGTGAACGTGATTAATATCACGTTTCATATTGTTGTATTTGTTTAAGTTTTTCACGTTTTTTAGCGTTCTTGTCTTGTTTTTTATTTCAATGGTATTAGGTAAGGGAGCAATGTTCTCCCTCCTAAAAAATGTTTGTAGTAATCCTGAAGAAGTCTTTGGAATGTAGAATAAAGACGAAATATTGATGTCAGTTGAAGTAGCTTGTATCATTATGAATTTATGTAACATTTAATACCATTTGCACCCCTTTTAGGAGAGCCAACTTGGCAATATCAACAGGAGAATGCCTATTGAAATACATGTGTCAAAATTCACCAAAGCATGGTTTAAACAGAGAAAATTGATGTCATTCCATGGCCCTCCCGTTCACCTGACATAAATCCAATTGAAAACGTCTGGGGTTGGGATGGCGAACATTGTATATGGCCAAAACAAACAGTATCACCACTTGAATGATCTGAAGGTTGCAATTTGGAATGCCTGGGACAAGATAAAGATGTCAGATTTGAAAAAATTAATTGGGACAATACCTGACAGAATGATAGAAACTATAGAGAAGAAAGGAGGACCAACACGTTGTTAATTTCAATAATTTTCCAAATATTATGTTTTGAGTTTATATTTTCTTTACAGTTGAAAAGTGATTTTTATTTTTTAATTTAAAAACAACTCAAAATGTTTGAGATGTTTAAATGGTACATGAATTTATTGCTTTTAAATAGACTATTATAAAAAAATGGAAGTAAACAGATCCTGTAATAAGTTATTTGAAATACTTGGGGGAGTTTATACTTTCTTTACAGGGTGTATGACTACTAATTAAAGGATATGGGAACTTCCCCGCCACCCTGTAGATTAATTCTACTAATAGTCGAAAAAAATCTAATCATGATGTATTATATGGCCACAAATCCACCACCAACTGCCAGCTGTATTAGTTATCATTGGTATATTTTGGTGCTTGGCCAAATATTACAGCACAAACCCAAGCGTCATTGCCAATTCTAGATGGAATATCTGAATCATTGAATTTATCAATGTTCTATTATAGCCTCAAAAACTAATATTTCTAAAATAACTTTTAATATAAACAATTAAACAAAAACAATAAATCTGCTTCTCTCGTTTATTATACTATTATTTTTTATTCACTGTTATTTAAGTCCTATTCTTCATTGTAATATAAGTCGCAATCAACAAATTATATAATCAACTTCGTTTCAAATTAGAAATAAGATTATGAAGTTAGAATATTATAAATATATATGTAAATCTAAAGGTAATTTACTAACTTTCTAAAGGCTAAACATACATAGCTATTATTATTTTAAAAAAAAATATTTAGTTTTTTGTTTTCATTTTGAATAAAAAGCATTACAATGCTTATCAAGTATATTTTAATCAATAGATAATACACTTTTATTGTAACTATGAATCATAAATTTACTGAAGCAACAATAAATTTGAAACTAAAACAAAAATTCAGTTAGCAATCCATCCATCCATAGTTTTCTGTCCGAAGACAGGTCCAGTTCAACGGAGGACTCACATGGATCTCCTAGAAACGCCCGAGGAAAGATACTGGGGGTGGTTTCCCGTTGCCTGCCCCCAGGACGCCATTAAGGAATGACATCAGACCGAAGAGAAAGTGAAGAAGAGGCGGACAACACAGGAAATGAAATTGAAACAGCCATGCCACTGCCGGGATTCGAACCCAGGTATTGGCGCACTGGTTGCCACGGCTGGCCGCCGCCGAGACCGCACGGCCACGCCAGCACGGCCAGTTAGCAATATAAAACTAAAATTCAAGTCTTTTATAAATTCAACTTAATTAAATACAGCAACTGTTATGTTAGTGGAAACATGAATTATTTATGAATTTACTCATAAGTGCTATTTATTTAAATAAAAGAAGTTTAACGTGCCTGCGCACTTTTTGGGTTGTCATCGGAGGAGTTTGGCTGGCTGAGGAGTCCTAATGAGGACGAAACGGTCCGTCCCAGTCTCTTCCCGATGACAACTCAAAGTGCGAATCCTAACTTTAGCTTTGTGCCTTGCGATTGATGTCCATTTTGCTATTTATTTACTTTGTCTTTACCTCAACAATATTATTAGATAATTACTTTTTAATAAAATATTAAATTATATCAAATAAATGTTTACATTTTGGGAATGAAAATGTTAATTATGACTGGAAAAATAAGGTACACTAATTATTATTTCATAGTTTTTAATCAGATTTGAACTGATAATGAAACATGTTTGGCAAGTACAGAATTGCAAACTTCTTTTCAGATCAGCCTAGTAAGAGTTGTCCACATTTTCATCAGGGAAAGGGGAATATCTACAAGCTCAAAATCATCATTATCAGAGTTTCCAGTGTGGTCTGTTTGTCATTGACTGAGGTTTCTGTTCCAAATGGCATCTCTATGTGGTCTTTCATAGAGTGAGAATTCGGTATTGCTGAAGAGAAGCTCATTGACTCTGAACATTGTTATTCTATGATCACTGATGGATGGAGTTTCAGTCTAACCTAATAATGTAAGACTTGAAAATGTTGGTAGTGTCACAGAAACCATTTATATATGATGTTCAGTCAGGCCACATATCTTCTAGAGCAGAACTACACAACCTTAGGAAGTCTGAGGGCCCCATCCTCCAACCCTTGCTATATCTTACATTAATTAATGATTTGATAATGTCATTTATAATAATATTTATTAATCATACAGTAATAAATTTGATGGATAATGAAATGAGAGGTAAAAATTCATTCATATAATAAACAAAATCACAAACTTTAATTAAGTAAGAGATATATTTAAAAAATAATGGAACATTTCGGCAATTTTACTTCCAATTGCCATTTTCAAGTACAAATTAACGAACAGAAAGAAAATAAATAAACAATCTGAGATTCAAAAAAGAGGGTCGAATACATTATTGATGGGGGAAGGGAAAGGAAATACGAGTAAAAAAAACAAAACAATATAAAATGAGTTACAATAAAATAGCCTTTAAAAATACAGATAATAAATTTAATTAAGTAATTGAAAATACATAAATAAAGGTTAGATTTGCAAGTAATAGATTGAAAAAACAACGCGGAAAATCATTATGATTTAAATAACATTGAATAACAAAACAAATAAGAAGTTATTACAATAAAATAAAAACAAATAAATATGTGATTTTTTTTTTTTAGATTAAAAATAAAATATTACAATAAAATCATTACAACTAAAAATTGGGATTAAACAAAAAAAAGAGAAAGGGGAGGATTTTTTGAGGTTAATTATTAAGGTCAAAAGATATCCTCTTTTTGGATAGGGTATCATTATAGCT
>JAFIDM010009631.1:48318610-48330490 GCA_023159025.1 Thereuonema tuberculata | reverse complement strand
ATATATATATATATATATATATATATATATATATATATATATATAAATTTTTGGTATGGTCTAATGAATGAAACATGAAAATGTAAATCACAAATAATATGCATGCAAAATACCAGATCTTTATATTTCAAATTTATGTATTTTTGATCATTTTTTTCTCTAAATAAAACAATTACAAAATATTTTATAACAATTCACATTTGAGCATATTCCATATGTCGCTTTAATATTTCTCTAATAAATGCTTTTAATGTTTGCATCTTTCCAAAATTAATACTTTCCTTTTATTAATGATTGAATTCCTTATTTAAAAGCATTAATTTGTTAATATATGCCTCTTCAGGTGTCCAACATAAAAGATACCATTACTTACTTACAATAAAAAATCAGAAGATAATAAGTTATCTTTTTAATATGTCAAAGTCCTAATGAAAGTATTCATTTTTTAATATTGATCAAAATTTTAAACAATAACCTACTTGATTATAGGGCCTAATAATCAGGCAAGTAAGTTTTTCAAAAAAAAAAATTCAGATAATTTCTACAAAGATGTTAAAGTTTGGCCCAAAGTTCTAATCAATCTCATTGTAGCTTGGGCCACCATTGAATATTGGAAATTAGTTTTAAAGCTCATATTTTTTTTTCTTGAAACAGTTGCTCCAGATGCAAATGCATGGGTTAAACAAAACAAAGAAAGGAGCTTCTTAACTAGACAAAAGTTACTTAAGTGGATTCAAGATTACAAAGAGATCATTATTCTTAAAAACAGATAAATCTGTGCTTGTGATTAAAGAAGCATGAGTTGGAAAAATTGATGAACGTTGTCATGCTTGAAATTTTGTTTAAAACAACATATATGTTATGATAACTTATGGTTTGAAGAAGTTTGTTTTAGGCAGTTGCTGCTACATTTCTGCTACTGGATTCATGACCTCTTGAGAGGTATAAGGATGAGGTCTGGAACTTTGTGTATGACCTCATAGTAGGAGATTTATGTGTAAACTTTCCTTCAGATAGCAAAGTGTTTCAAGGCCAGATGCATAGTTTTCCAGTAATCAAAATTATAGTTTTAGACATGCATCAAGTTACTAACATTATTACCAGTGTTAATCAAAATAAGGGTGTGTTTATTCATGAGTTTTGGTTAAATTTAACTTCCAAGATATTCAGAATTGACCCTGTCTAATAATTTTGTTATGAAAATTGAGTGCATAGTGGTGGTGGGTTTTTTTTTTTTTTTGCGTCTTAAATTTGTCTCATTATTGCAATATGCTGTATTATTATTAAAGCTTTAGTTGTTTGTTCTTTCTGTTATTGATGTAATTAAAGAAAGATTATCATTAGGTTATTTCATCAGTATAATGAACATTTTAATACACAAATAAAATTAAACAATTCTTCCTTCTCTTTCTCTCTGTAATTTCTTTACTCTGGTAAATTGCAGTACATAAAAGAAGTACTTCTCATCCATCCAAGAAATAGTATGAGTTTCAAATCTGATCATCCCAGAACATATTTGTTGTGAGGTATTTGAGATGCAAGAAGAAGGAAGAACTTCTAAGAGTAAAACCTCCAGTAGAAAGCCACAATAAGGTTTAAGATAATCTAAATTTAATTCACTGTTATAATATTGAAGGTTGCCATTTAACAACAATAATTAACAGAAAATTTATGTTAATTTACAAACAATATACTGCCTCCTTATGATATAACTATGGCAACATTTAATTGCTAAAATACTTTTGATTACTCATAAGACATTATAGGTAAGATAGTCAACATTGTATTAAAGCATCTAATTCAACATTGATCAGCTGATTTCTGAATGGGAACACTAAGATAATGAAAAGTGTTTTTTAATTTACATTTCCACTACTTTCTTTGATTGTTTTTTTTTTTTTTTTTGAAAATTAGAAATATAAATAAGGAAATAGAAACAGCTATTATAAAGGAAAAACTGCTAATTGAATTATTGATTTTCATTCAGAAGTTCCTAAATAATATGAGGGGTTTTAAGCCATACTAGCCTAACCCTCAAACAGGAAATTATTGGTGCAATGGTTTGAAACGTTTGGTGGTCATGTACAAAAAAAACAATATACACTTTGCTGCTGTAATTTAGTGTAGTAAAGTGAATTAGCTATATAAATTACAGCAGCAAAGTGTATATTGTTCTTTTGGATGCGACCACCAAACCTTTCAAACCATTGCACCAATAATTTGCTCTTTGAGGGTTAGGCTAGTATGGCTTAAAACCCCTCATATAAACTCAGTATTATGTTAAGTTCATTCCTAAGACCCTTATGAATATGTTTTCTTGAAAAGATATTAAAGGTGTAATTGCAATTTCTGTACCAATTATTTTATAAAGTACAATGATATAAACTTGAAAGCATTGTATTAAGCTAAACAACATATTAGTAAGATTATAAAAAAGATCGCCATTGATATTAAAAATGCTAATTTTATCATTATTGATAGGCAGTAATCAGTAATATGATGAAAAGAAAAGACACTGTGGGTAATATGGTTTTTAAGATAATAAATTGTATTGATGTTTTTTATTGTTGTTTTTTTTTTAACTTGATGTTACTATCATTAAAGAAATAGCCTGATAATAATTTTTTTTTTTTATGGTTATAGTAAGTTCTTTTTTTTATCACATGTTTAATGGTATTTCTCAATTTTGTAAAAGAAATTTGCGTTTAATAATTATTTATTTTTTTTTACTAAAACTTTTAATAACTTTTTGATGAATTTCAGGTGGAATTGTAGATAAAGCTGATCAGACACCAGTATCATTAGCCAAAGCAAAACGAGAAGGGTTGCGTATGGCAAAGTTTCCCTTAGATAAATATCTAGAGTAAGTAGTGTAAATACTTTGTTATATAGATGAATTCTCTTAATTAAAGCATAATTAAATAAGATCTTTGCACAAGATCTTGAAATCACAACTTCTGCAAGCAATAATCTTTAAAATGAGGGGATTGTAAATGTCAAGCAAAGCTTTAATTTGCTTGCAGTTCCACTGTAAAAATAATTGCTTGCTTGATTGGTGTACGAACACTACCTGACAGAGTAGGAGAGAAATACAAAATCTTTTAAATTTTAAAGTGTCCAATTAAGAGAATTTTTTTTCCCCCTGTTTTTATAGGAATTAGAAGTTTCAATTGTTCTCAATTTCTATTACCAAAACTGTGCCTCATTATATACAATTATCATGTGTGGAATTATAGCATTTGACTAGAAGAAATGTTCATGTACAAATTAAGAGTTGGTTATTTAGAACATTCTGAAAGCATAGGCTTGATAATGATTAATAGGTGATTTTTTTTTTTGTTAGCTTGCAATTTTAAACTTAAAAAAATAAAAAACATAACAAAACACACACAACACTATGTCCTGTAGTGTAAGCAGACCTGTTTAAATCACCATTGGTGGATTAGAGAGAAGCTTCCAGCCACAACAGTCTGCAAAATTACAGTTTAAAAAATTCAGATACATGGATTTCTATTGTTTTTCCAGATATTGTAATAGCATCAGCTTACAAATGAGTGGTAAAACACCCAGTCAAGAGTTTTTGTTTGTTTATAGTTTCTACAAGAATATGGCTTACATAATTCAACACATAGATTTGTTTTTGAATAACAGTTGGCATTAATATCACTGCCGCGCCGGTGTGGTCGAGCGGTCTCAGGTGGCGGTCTGCCGGTGCCCAGGTTCAAATCCCGGTTGTGAGCATGGATGTTTCAAAAATTTCCTTTCCTGTGTGTTAGCCTCTTCTTCGCTTTCTCTTCAGACTGACGTCATTCCGTAATGGTGTCCTGAGGGTTAGCTCTGGGAAAGCACCTCAGTATCTTCTCCCCTTGAAATTATCGGAACAAAGCTTCTGTTCTGCCCAGATCTGGCCTGGCAGCTGGAATCTGGCTCCCTAGACCCACAATTGGTGGAACAGGGAAAATCGGCTCTGTATGTATGTATATATTAATATCACTGCATTGAAAGTCAGCAGGCTAGTAAGTTGACAGTTTTTTTTTTTTAAATTACTGCAACAGTGATATTCTCCTTTAGCATTATTATAACAATTCTTAATCAAAATTAAACTGATCATATTTTATGGATACTTAAATACATGGTGTTACTGTTTCAGTACATTTATGCATTTATGATTGGATTAACTGAGAATCAAGAGAGATATTCTGTTTGCAGTAAAATTTGTTTTTAAAGAAAGAAAATATTCTTATTAAGGCAGAGTTTCATGATCCAGAATGAAATACTGTACTGTTTTCCATTAATTAAGGAAAAAACAGAAAAATCACGATTATCTGGTGAAAGTGAGTTTAATATATAACATGACAACTAATGCAGAGGTACGGTGTCAAATACAAATGAGTCAGCTGTTTGAAAGGTGTTCATCAGCTGACACAGGTAAGGGAAGAGTGAAATAAAAGAAAAATAGCAAAAGGATTAAGTCCTATCAAACTAAGTTTATAAATTTAACTTTAGCGTTTTGAAATGAAGACTTATTAAAGCCAAGACATTAGTATTTTTAAAAGCATCTCATATATTTAAAAATTGTTCTAGTTATATACAATTAAAATTGCAAAAAGAATAAAAAAACATTTACATGAAACAGGATGGTTTTGACCTGCAGAATACTGCAAGGTCATCATCAACTTTCATGAAGGGAATGTATAATAGAAAATGTTTGTAGAGGACTCAATTGGTCCAAGATTTCGCTTTTCCCTTACCTGAGTCAGCCCAGGTGCCATCGTGTTTAATGATATGCTTTTTTTTCTCATTAGTTAAAAAGTTCGAAAAGGAAATTAAGTATCAAATTAATTCATTCATTAAATTTAGCCACCAAGCTGTTGCTACCAAAACAAAAATTATTTTATTGTAGCTTGCCAATTACATGGATTTATTCCAGGATTCTTAAAATTGAAAGTTCTGTTTGAACACACAAAAATGAGTCAAGTCGTGGATGATTTGGGTAAAAACTTTCGGAACTTACAATTTACCATATTATATTCAAAATTGAAACATCCCTGAAAAAAATTAGAAAACTCCAGTAATAAATTTATTAATATCAATGGACTATGAATGATATCTTGAGATTTTAAAATTAGTTGCTAGAAAATCATTACAACTATTATAAGAAAATACGAAATCAACACATTATCAAACTTGTTGATTATAGTTTTAAACAGTGGCCTTTACAATATGTCGAAAAAAATCAACATGTTATCGATGAAATTAGATGTTATCAAAATTGTTAATTTAGATAAATTGACAATTTCTTGGTATCCATTTCAAAAATTAAACCAGATATTTTTTTCCACTGACATATTAAAAGTCAGATTACAAAATTCAGCATTATCTAACGATCATAAAAACAATATTAGGAAAAAGATATGTTCACTTATTTGTTCTACAATTATTTGTTACAATTGTAGAAAACAACAGTCTAATTTAAATCCCCTAGAAATCTCCATCGTAAGAGATCGGATCCTTTCATACGAATTTTAAATGCAGATAAAGAAGGCATCACAGTTGATTTGGATACTCAAGATTACAATAAAATGATGTTGAACCCCACTTATCAAATAAAAAAAAAATTACCAAGAAACTCATATTGATTGTAACCAACTACTAAAAATTTGAGAAAAGAAATTAATAAAATGAAGCATGATGGATTATTGGATAATGATTTATCCATAAAGGTAACTCCTAAAAAAATCTGTTCAGCTCACAGGAGGCCTACCGAAAATCCACAAAGACAAATATATAAATAATTATTATAAAATTAGGCCAATTTTTTGGCCTACTGGTCCCCTTAAAAACATGTCAGATTATGTATTTTAGTTGTTTCTATTCCAAAACTTGCAGTTGGTTCTGTTAAGAATGAGTCGAGCTGCAATAAACATTAGAAAATTAAATTGTGATAGCTACAATGTTATTTTTCTGTAGATGTGATAGACTTACATCACTCACATGGGATTTAGTTGAAGAAGCAGTCATATTCATATATTCATCAGTAAACATAGTTGAAACTTAGATAAATGTCTCCATAGATACAATATTAGGTTTAATGAATATAATTTTTTTCCAATCAATTTCTTTTATTATGATAATCATATTTTCAAACAGATTTGTGGATTAAACATATTAAAAGGTTTAATGTGTTTAATTATAATTTTAGGCTCTTTTATTTAATTGTGCATAGGAAAATTCATCGAGGCTGGCAGAAGCCAGCACATGAATTTTCTTTATTTTATTTTTAATGTGTCTTTTTTGTTTTTGTTTTAAATTCTGGAGGCACCACATTCTTTTTTACTCTGGATTATTTATGAGTATGTCAGTTTCCGGCGTTATTGCTGATATTCAGTATATAGAACATTTAGTTTTCAAAAAAGAAAGAGTTTAATAGTATGTGGATGATATTTTTCATCATTGCGAAGAAACAGGATATTGATCACATATATAATATGTTAATACTTGTCCCCATGTATAAAATTTATTATTGAATACACAAATGAAAAGATGAGATTCCTTTTCTTGCTGTTCTAATATCACATTATAGTTCAAAATACAAGACATCATATTATAAAAAACCCACTTCTTCCAAAAAAAAATCCACTTTAATTCTTGTATTCCTCATCTCATCTTCCAAGGAAGGATTTTCTACAGAAACAGTGAAAATCAAAAAATTCTTTTATAATAACCAATACTCATCACATTTGTAAATGAATGTATAAAGAAAACCATTCACAAAAAATATAATAAAGGAGGAGGATGTCAAAAGTTTGGGACACCATGTATGAAACATTGACAGCGAGTTGTAACAAACCCAATTTCCAGCCAAAGTGTTTGTTAAAAAGCGACAATGGAACGCCACATTCATTATGATGTTTCAATATTGAAGCTCGTGTGCATGAGGCAATGTTTGGGAGATTATCTTGTAATAGCGTCGAAGTAATAAAAATGTCTTATTTCGAGGTATGCTCATCGATTAAATTCTGTCAGAAATTGGGTAATTCCAATTCAGAAATATACTGAATGATAATGCGAGTATGATGAGGATGTGCTGAACAGAAGCAAAACATTTGGATAGTTTATACGCTTTTGGACTCCTTTTATGGATGGAATTAGTGAGATATCCTAAATTACGGATTATTGGAGTACAAGACGTATTTATAAAAATAATGTGGCACCACAAGTAATTTCACGTAACATTTGAATTGCTGCTGACAATGTGGCATTTTTCGAATAATGAAGAAGCTGAAGGTAATCGACTTCATAAAGTATCTGTACTGAAAGACAAACTCGAAGAACTTTACCAGCATTATAATGTGCCTGGTGAATTTCTCTGCGTCAATGAAACAATAGTCCCATTCAGAGGACGTTTATTATTTCGTCAATATATTCCAGGTAAACAGCAGAAATATGGAGTAAAATTATTCAAAATTTGTGACCCGTTGGATACAAATATAGCCTTGAAATTTATCAAGGGAAGAATGAAATGAACAGAAAAGTTTTTCCCTGACAACCGATGTTATGCTCAAGCTTGGACAAAATTATTTAGACTAAGGTCGTTTATTTATCACTGATAATTATTATACATCGGTGGAACTGGCAGAACAATTATTAGAGAGAAATCCGCACCTTACAGGAACACTGAGGAAGAACAGAAAACATATTCCAAAAGAGATGGTAAACAAAAAACTCTCAATAAATGAAATTACTGGTATGGTTAACGAAAAGGGAATAGTGATAGCTAAGTGGAAAATTAAACGGGATGTCCTTATGTTATCTACAAAATATACAACAGAAATAACCTCCACTGGCAGAAGAAACAGAAAAGGAGAGGAAATTTTCAAACCGACAATGGTACAAAACTATAACACAGAAAAAATGGGTATTGATTTATCTGACCAGTACTCTAGTTACTCCACTGCAGTGCAGAAATCTGTAAAATGGTATCACAAAGTTGCCATTGAACTGCTCTTGTAAATGCATATATTGTTTACAAAACCATTTCCAAAACGAAATTATCTATTATTGAATTCAAAGAGTTTTTAGTGGAGAGTATACTCGATATCGGAAAAAATAATGAACTTTTACCTAAAAACCCACAAAAACATAAATTGGAAGAAAATCCACATCTTGACAAACAAAATAGAAAAATAAGAAAACCTGTGCAAATTGTTATAATAAAAATCGTCAGCAACTCGGAAGTCGTGAAGCGGATAAATCGACTGTAACACCCCGAGTTACAACATACTGTTTACATTGTCCAGAAAAACCAGCAATGTGTGCTAATTGTTTTGTAAAAAAACCCACATAATTATGTTTTGATTTATATTTTGATAAACAACTTAATTATTATTCTCTTGCTTTTTATTACGTATGTAAAAAAAATAAACCCGTTTTGCACCATTTTGTTGCTTTAATTTATGTTTTTACTACTGAAAAAAACCCCATTTGAATTGAACTTTTTTTTTTTAATTCAAAAAAGGCCATTACGACTGCCAGTCATCATATTCTGCGCTAAAAACATTCACACTAGGCATCACTAACATATAAGTAAAGGGCCATGATAATTTTAAACGCTTGGAACTAAAAGTCATTTTACGACGATCGGCCATCATATGGTGCATAAGTAAGGAATATGTATGATGACCGGCCATCAGATGGCGCTCAAAGTGCTAAAGGCAAACTGAATGATGCTATCTACACAAACCCTTTCAATGCCTCTTTGGTAGGCACTGGCAATGCGGGTGGCATTAGCAATGCTAGTGCTAGAAGTGAAAGATATGTATGAGTACTTGTCGAGCCTTTCTGAATCTCATTCTGCTGTTCAGCAAATCTTATTAAGTTTTCCTACATTTTTTCACTTCACTTTTTGAAATATATAGTAAATATATTTCAAACATATTTTCTGTGAAATATTTGACTTAGAGAAATTTATTTTTGTGAAGTGATAACAAAAAAAATAAAATGGAAATAGATATATTTTAAATTTGTCAGTTTAAAATTTTTCTAAAAACCATTATTTAAAGATCGTTTAAAAGGAGCAGCACAACTTTAGCTTCCTTCATAGAATTGCAAGGTTTTGGCAGTTTTTACTCCAATGCTAATTTGTGGTAAATTGCATCTTTGCTCACAATTTTACTCCAACACTTAAAAACTGCAGTACATGTAGATGGACACAATGCTGGTCTAGCATTGCCAACATAGCATTTTGAGTACTATTGTGTAGATGGAAAATTTTTGGATCATTGGATGACGTTAGCAACGCAGCATTTTCAAAGCTCATTTTGTTATTTCTGTTCACTACATTTGGGGATAGTTCCTTGTTTTCCCAGCTGCCTATGACTGTGTTCCCTATGTCAGTGTGTGTGTGGTTGGGTACATGGGTGAAGTCATACCTACCACAAACCTATGGTTCAAAAGTTAAGAGCCAAAAATGTTTCCATAAATCTAACATTAATTCAGATTAACCTAACCCATCCGATCTTACCTCACCCAACCTTACCTAACCTATCCTTGCCTACTTAGACAAAGTAATGTAGCTTAAGCAAACCTAACCCTTGCCTTTTATTGTCTAACTTAATCATTTTTTCTGCAAAATTGAGTGCCTTTACTCTAGATGTATTCAAATTGATCAGTTTTGTGATATGTTGGCATACAAAGTTCTGTTTTTTTTGTGAGGAGTTCCTAATAGTTTTCCTAATGGCATTGATTGCTGGTCCCTGAATCAGTCATTTTTAAAATATTACCCCTTTTCTCAGTCATTTAGTAAAGACTTCACTTACGCTTGCCGGAAATTCATATTGAAATATTGAACTTTAATTTATTTATTTTTTTTGGTATGGTTGAAGTTAAAATAAATGACTAATGGTGGATCGTAGTATTTGTGCCACCATGTTGTCAATTTCCATATCTGTTCATGCACACAAATCTCTCAAGCATTAGTAACCATGCTTAAGCATAGTTTGTTTATTAATTGAAGAGGACCTTAGTTGCAGTATTTGTTTGAGCAACATTGGTAGAGCAACTGGTGTATCCAATCCTCGGTATAGCGAACTTGCTAAGTTAAGTTGAACACTGCATATCTCCTCTTTTCTGACATTATTTTCTCATTTTCTCTCTTGTGCTGAAGTTGGAGTTTAATAAATGTAGATTTATTTTTCTATAACACTGAACTAATAAGTAAGCAATTTTCAAAGTTTTATAACTTTACCTCTTTCTCAAAATATACACAGGTATTGTTATAAACAACCTTAAAAATTTGCTTAATTATGAGTTGATTATTTTATTTTTATATACTACGATATGGTAGCTCTAGGCATTACTATGAATTATTTATATAAATGTAGAAGATATTTAAGTAATAGGTATATGGATTTTAATTAGATGGAAAAAAAAAAAAACCCTGGTGAGATACAGTCAAATAAGGTTGGACCATTTTTCAGGAACATATTCAGATACCAGATCAGAATGCTGAAGTAAAAATATTTGAAAGATATTATCATAGCTGTGTGAAATACAAAATAAATTTATTTATTCAGTAATAAATAAAATCCTTTTTCTACCAGTTAAAAATATTATTGTTAATCATATAAAAAGTAATTAATATTTTACATGAGTTGAATGATGCTTCTAATTTGTTCTGAATTTCAATTTGTAGCTGGGGGAAAGGATCCAAAAGTCTGACATTAGACCAAGTAATGAAGATACTTTTGACTGCAAAGGACACAGAAGACTGGATAAAGGCATTCAAACATGTTCCTAATAGAAAACTTATAAAATCAAGTAATCATTATCCTTAACTTATTTTCTTGCTTTAAAATTTCTTAATTTTAAAATGTTATTTCTTACTTTTCTTTTATTTACCCTATGTTCTATCACATTGTTGGTAAATGGATGGAAACTTCAAACAGAAAATGCTCCAAAATGAAGTTAATTAATCAAAATAATTACCACCAACAGCAATACACTTTTTCCAACAAGTTTCTATATGCCATCTTCTGTATGCTTGAAAAAAATTCAAGCTATGGGACACAACAAACTCTTTAAATGTGATATCAAATAATACTGTATTTACTTGAAAATAACTCGCATTTTTTCAAACTCACATTTCAAAAATTAAGTAGAAAAAATTATGGTGCAAGATATATGCAGAGATTTTTGGAAACTAAAATTTTACAGGAAAAAAAAATAATTGATGTTTTTAATTAATTCCTCAGTATTCATTATTATAATTTATAATTGATCACATTATTTATAAAATGAATGCATTTAAATTTTAATTATCAATGTTGTTTGTTTATGAAAACCAATAACTTTTGAGTTTAAAACTAGCACTACTTGAATATTTCTCCATATTTCAAGCAAAAATTACCAGAACTTTACAAGACTTGAGATACTTTATGAACAATGAATGACTAATGAGAATTGAATGTTATCACTTCCACATTTCCTCTACTGGTTGCTTCCATTTCTATGCATATGATTATTACCTCTATATTAACAAAAGATTGCACGACTCGACAACAAAGGCAAGCTGATGATTGTTAAGTTGAAATGCTGATTCTCTTCAATCAAACTCCAAAATATCTGAAAGTGCCATAACAACACTCACAATCTATTTCTTAAAAGTTTTAAACTTTTTTGTGTGTAAGGTTTATGCAAGACACTTTAATTTCCTTTTTCGTAAAGTCAGGGATGTGAGATATACATGAGGGCTAGTTATATTCAAGTATATGTGGTATTTCATTGGGTAATGGTCCATACGTTAGAAAGGTGTCCAGCTGCATGAAGAAGTGAAAGTCTATAGAGAACAGATCTGGTGAATAGAATCTGACTGAGGTATAG
>JAFIDM010009631.1:48280546-48297396 GCA_023159025.1 Thereuonema tuberculata | reverse complement strand
TTAGAAATATAATTGCCGAAATGTTGTGTTATATTTTAAATATATTTTTTACTTAGCCAAAGTTAAGGTGATTTTTTTTTTTATTACGTGAATGGATATCAATCAATAATAAATGTAATTTACATCAACATCAAATTATCCAATAATGCGCTAGTTTCATAGCAACATTCCAAAAGTAAAGTCTGAGATAGTTGCTGTTGCAAGTTATGACACTCTTCAATACATGTGTTCGCAGCAATGTAAAGGCTCAATGTAAAGGCTTAATTTTAAGTTTGACACTACAGGGCCATAGGAAATAATCCAGCATGAGGCCCATGGGCCGAAGATTTTTTACCCCTGTTCTAGAGCATCTGTACGTAATTAGTGTAGTCCTTGCATCATAGTTTAATCATTTAGGAAACCCTACATACAGACTCCCATATCATCATTGAAGACCGTAGTAGTTTTAATCACAGAAAATGATAGGATGAGGAATTGTTAGTGTGTGGTGGAAGTAAGACTGATCCCAGATGCCATAGCCATAAAGGACCTAAGAAACTGAAGACAATGGACTTATTCTCACCAATACTTGTAGCTATCACTAAATCCCTGTATTGAGTTGGACAAGACTACTCCATTCCTCTTTCCCTGAAATTGGAGATCCATTCGCATTTGAAAGCATGGACTACTTAACCATTGCTACAAGGTCGATGATGAAAGATAAATTTTTCATCGTATTGATAATATTAAATTTTTGTATTTGGCGAGAGTATTTGGAGAGAAATTTGGACATTTATTAAGAGATAGTAATTAATGCAGTGTTTCCCTACCTTTTTTGTGCTATGCCCCACCTAAAGTATCTAAAGTATGCTATGCCCCACCAAATTAGGTATAACTTTCACAACCAAAAAAAAAACGACTTTTTAAATAACCATCTCTATATCTTCATTATTATCTAAAACTCGAAATCAAACACAAACTCCATCAACATAACTTCAATATTTCGTCCTTTATTTCGAGGACTTTCTCAAGATCCCATATCTTTAAAACTTAAATAACGAAAAATACAAAAACATAAATTCTCCTTCCATTTATGTTTTTGTATTTTTCGTTATTTCAGTTTTAAAGATATGGGATCTTGAGAAAGTCCTCTAAATAAAGGACGAAATATTGAAGTTATGTTGATGGAGTTTGTGTTTGATTTCGAGTTTTAAACGACTTTTTAACCTTCACAACCGAAAAAAAAAACCAAACGACTTTTTAACTTTCATAACCAAAAAATAAAGAATTATCCATTTTCCAATTGCCCCCCTTAACAATCAAATTGCACCCTGTGCCCACATTGGGAAACAGGGTATTAATGTGTGATGAAATTAAAATCTTATTTTTTTATAAATTGTTTATAACAATAGAAAAAAATATTGAAATGAAGCAATGTAATGAATTATTACTGAAATAAAACAGCAGAGATCTTACTCTATGTTAAAATGTATACATTAGGCTACTTGTTTGAAAAATAAGAGTTAATTTGCTAATTTTAAAATAATCGTACAATTTTTTTGGGCTCTGCTTAAAAGCCTAACTTATATTATGTTATGTTATGTAATGAATGTGGGTGGCAGAGAAGCCAAGCACTGCGACCGGAGGTCTATTGTACTATCCCACGGAAAGAAGGACAGATGGAGAGAAAGACTGAGAAAGTATGGTGGGAGAAGTGCAGGGGAAACGGGAGAACCCCGAGAAAACATGCCCAGCGCGGATCGTCCACCATCACGAAACCCACATGAGAACTGAACCCGGTACACACAAGGGAAGTGTTACTCTGAATTTGATATTGGTTTATGGGTCACTTCATAGACTTTTTAACGCCGAGTCCGAATTTGAGATTCATTTTCATCTCCGGTTAATAGTTTTCGAGATATCCGCATGGGGGCGTAAAAACTTTAATTTGTTATAACTTTTTAACAAATGGAGATAGAATAAAAATTCCAATGCATTTATGTTACTTGCATATATGACTACCATGTGTGTGTCAATATGTAATGAATCCGTCGACTAATTTCAAAATGGTGGACCCAAAAACCTAAATTTATGGCACTTTTAATGAAAAATAGGCTCATCCAACCCTAACTCAAAATCCGATTGATAGGTGGCAGCACAAAGCAGGCAATACAGGGCAGTTACAGCAATTTCATAATAGATGGCGCCTATGTGCGCAGCCAAATAAAACCATTAAACTTATTTAAATCTCCTTAACCAGAAAAAAAAAATGAAAATTAAAACATACAGAATTATAAAGAAATGAAGCCACTAGGAAAGCACAATTACATATAACTGTAATTTTATTAAAAACTTAACTGACTAATTTACATAAAATTCAAACCCAACTTTAATTTTTACATGAGTATGCAATGTAGATATTTAGGCCTAGCCTCACTTGCACGCACCAGTGGCGGCTATTCAGGGGAAGTAGGTGAAGTGGCACTTCACCAATTATATATAATACAATATTATTTATTTATAATATAACAATTATTATAAGGAAAAATTTATTTTCCTTATCACGTATGTTGGTTTTAATAGAAACGTATTTTTGTATTTTCTAAGTCCCGCAGCAACGGCGAGACACCGAGCCAAGTGTTCTGGCACCGAGCCAAATGAAGTTTTCTCAACCTCAGGGGCGGAGTTTAGTTGTATAAACGAAGCGATGGTTGCTATGACAACCATGACGTCACCCGCTGTATAGCATCGTATAAGTGAAGTTGTAACTGAGAAATACGGTCTCTTCTTCCAATGTGAAATTCTTTCGGATCGCTCTGTTTCGCAGTGCTGTGCTGTTTTAAATATGAATCATGTTTAAGATATAGTGTGTGTTTTATTAGAAACATCATTTTCACGTTGGAAAGACGAAGATAAGAAGAAAGTTATTATAATATTTTACATTATATATTATAATATATATTATATATAATATAATTAGATAAGAAGGAAGTTATTATAATATTTTATATTATATACTACAATATATATAATATATATAATTTATAATATATATATTATGACATATTATAATATAATTAGATAAGAAAGAAGTTATCATAATAATAACTGTACCAGTCTGTAATCAGTCTCCGTTACCACGCTTCCTGTAATCAATGGGACAACACAAGTATTCGAATTCGTACATAAGACTAAATAGGATTTCACAATATTGTAGTCTCGTACAGAATATATTCTGTTTATGTTTGGTTGTCTAGTTGCATCTTTTTGTCCAATATTGTGTTGTCATTATGTATCAGTAAATAAAACAGAAACACTTCGAATAAATGTGTTAATAAGCCACTATCAGTTAATTGGCGCTGCTTACAGGAATTTAAATACAAGTTCCAAAACCGCTGCGCAGTAACTAACGCGATATTTTCTTTCTGACCACTACGTCATCGTGACAACGAAGGCCTCGGACAAAACCATAAACAGAACTCGGCTTTCGAATGTGTTGTGTGTGTCAACCACTGAAATTCACTTAAGAACATAAAATAAAATAAAAATAATAAAATTTAGAGAATAAAGTACCAAAATTTAACAAATTAAAATTAAAATATCAAATCTAACAGCAAGCAATGCAAGATCAATGAAAAAAAAGAATTAAAAAAAAAGTTGAAACCGAAACTTATTAAAGAAGTAATAATAATGTATATTGAATTCACTTTAATTTGTAGAACGTTCGTCGAAAAAAATAAAAAAAAAGAAAAAAAAAAATTCGAATTATTTACTTCTTTTTGAATAAAGATATAAAAAAAAAACTATGCCAATCAATAGTTTTGAAAGCATTTTCAAAAAAGTTTACATCAAGTTTACACCAAATGTTATAAAAGCTGTTGTAAATATCTCGTAACCAATGAAATATCGTTGCTCGTAACAGTTGAATGTGGTGTGCTCAGTTCATCATTAGAATAAATTTACATTTTCATTACATTTTAAAACAGCATTTCTTCTTCTTATTATTATTTTGACAGTCATTGAGTTCTCGCATATTTGTGCATTCTTTAAGTATGAAACTTATCAAGTTTAACAATTGGGCAAGGTGGGATCCAAAGTCATCCTTATTTGTAAATTGGAATGTGTAATCGTCTTTAATTTAATAAGGGGTTCTCAGCTATGTTTTACATTCCTGAAGGTATTAGTAGCGTAGAAAGGTAACAAATTCCAATGATACAGCACGTTTCTTTCGTTGTTGGTGAGTAAAGTGTAATATTTTGTCAACTCTCGAAGATAGAAAATTACCGTAATGCCTGGATGTGCCGTTGCAAATTGCACAACCTATAATAACTAAAGGTACCAATATTAGTTATCATAGCTTTCCACGAGATCCTACTTTGAGGAAAGTATGGGTTTCGAAGTGCAAGCATAGGGATGATTTCGCTCCAGACAAAGCTAGAATATGTTCACAGCATTTTACTGTGGATGATAGGCCTAATCAGCGTGATTTGAAAGCTGAATTGCTAGGACTGAAGCCTAAAAGACATCTGAATCCAAATGCAATTCCTTCAGTAAATTTACCTGGTCAGTGAACTACAAGTAATGACAACGTGGTTCATCACATTCACAGCCCCAGAAATAACAACAAAGCCAGCAGATCTCACATCCGTGATGTAAGGAAGAGAGCACTTGAAAAAATTAAAACACTTTCCCCGAAAAAGCGAAAAGTAGATAAGTGCATTAGTACAGATGTTGAGGATCCTCCAAAAACAAGTAATGAGAAGTTGGTGCGAGAAATAGAAATTTTAAAAAGAAAAAATCGAATCCTGAACAACGCCAATGAAAAATTAAAAGCACGGAACAAATGTTTACTAGTTGTGCTTACAAGTGTGAACAATTTCTTAAAAAAAAAGTTTAAAAAACATCGAATCTGAAATGTCAGCTAAAGTTACAGTAATACTCGAAAATATTTTCACTCCAAATCAGATTAATTGTTTAATTAGTGGCAAAAAAAAAAAAAAAAAAAATCAGTGAAGTGGAGCAAGAATGACATATGCAAAGCAGTAACAATTCGAGCTGTCTCTAAGAAATGCTACAATTTTCTAAGGCAAAAAAAATGAGATTTCCATTACCAGGGTTAAGCCACACTAAAAAGGTGGACAAATCGTTCATTTCAATGTCGCCCTGGGATTTTAACCAATGTACTAATGTAGTTAATGAAATCCCTAGCGAAAAGCTCTTTAGAAGTAGGCCTACAACGGGTGTGTGTACTTGCTATTGACATAATGAATGTGGATAGAAGGATTGCATACGATCAAGAAGAAGACAGACTTGTGGGATCCCATAGTAACGTGCAAATTGTAAAGGTACGTGGCCTATTTTCCACAGCCAGTTTATTTTAATTATGATACGGCAATATCTGCTTCTTTACTAAATCAAATAATTATTTCTTTAGAAGACGTCTCCTTTAACTTTGTTGGTGTTGTCTCCGATCTGGGTGATACAAATCGTGCAGTCTGGAAAGATCTGCAAATTATGCACACAAATACTTGTTTTCCTAAGCCAGTGGATACCAAAAAGCGTGTGTGTGGGTATTTGCCGAAGTTCCGCATTTAATGAAGCTTCTACGGAATGATTTATTGGATGATGGCTTCATTTTATCAAACGAAAGCATATTTGAAAAAAGTATTTTGGAAAAACGTTTATGCTTGGTGAGATGAAAATTTGTCCTAAATTAACTTTGCAGCATCTCAATGTCAAGGAGAGAGATCGACAGCGAGTTTATTTGGCTACCCAGCTCCTTAGTAACCATACTGCACAAGGAATTTAATATCTTTTACTTGAAACAAGAAAGATTTCTGCGTTTGTAAAACTTGTGAATGGTTCCTTCGATATATTGAATTCCCGCATTCCACACAGCGATAGACCTGAAGCCTGCGGATTTGGAATCCACTAAGATCATCAGGAGAAAATTCAACACGAATTCGTTTCTTGCTCTGAACGACTGAGATGTGGAAAAGCAAAATACCTATTGCTCTTTCAGGAAGCTTCTTTATTTCGATTCGATCTTTGCTAGGACTTTCTAAGGATTTAAAATCATTAAGAGTAAAATATATTTTGACAGCAAGATTGAATCAAGATTTTTTCGCAGATCAGAGGTCTCGGTCAATTCTATGATCATCCCCTGCCCACTGAAGTAAAAAGTCGCATCCGGCTTTTACTCTTAGGAGTGAATTTTAGCCATATAAAGTTTTCAAACAAATGTCCTGTGGCTAAAGAGGAAGAATCAACTATTCTTACATTCCAACTTTTCAGCTGTGTGTAGGATTTTACGGAACCACTTTTTTTGGTTGAATAAATAGGATTAGAGGGTTTTTTTTGTTTTTTTTTTTTTTTTGTTGAACTGATAGGTTTATACCCCTGAAACCCCTGATAACATTTTTTTTTTGTGTCCTCCTTTTCATTTCAGAAAAAAATGGTCACCTTAGTAATTATTGAATCTGCTGCTGATACAGCTTCATTAACAGGAGCAAATGTGGGTTCCGATTGCTCAACTGAAGGGTTACGGTATCTGGCCGGATATCTAGCACTCCGTGAAAGAGCATATGGCAGTTCCTGGGAATTCCAATCGGAGAACAACTTCGAATGTGTTTCAATCCACTCTGTTTTCTTTCCTCTACCAGAAAAGAAAACAGGATGGATTGAAACACTTTCACGAGGAGGATTATTAATTCCCGCGTCAGATTGGCTTTATAAAATAAATCAATTTGAGCTATCATTCATTCTAATACATGGTGTGGATTCGCTGTATCTGGAAAACAACATCATGAAGATGTGCTGCAAAATCAGCAGGAAACATCCTGAAATTCCACCAGAAATCGTGAAGCAGTGCCGTATTTAGGATGTGTGGGCCCCTAGGCTGAACCTGTGGCGCAGGCCCTACCTGGAAAAATATATTTTTTTTTAAAATTAACCTACACCGCATTTTCAGCAATGATTCATTTAATAACTTAAAAATAAACGTTTAAAGTTTATTATTAAATTACAGAAACTTTACGTACGACTTTCCTATACAGTATTTAGAATTTGATGAGGTCATGAGATGATAAATATGAAAAGAACTGAACATCATTAAGGTAATATACCTTAATGGTATTTAACTTGATTTATTAATATTGCTATGAACAACTATATTATTAAACTAGAATACAAAGTTGAGATTCAAGTCTATGTTTCTAAATACGCAAATATGAGTATTGCGATTTTAAAAATAACATATCATAATTTTAAGTAAACATGTTAAAAAATGCAAAATGCAAGATAACAAAAAGGAATGTAATGAACAAACAAAATGTACTTAACCTATAGGCCTACAATTTAAATAATATATTATTTA
This sequence comes from Thereuonema tuberculata, assembly GCA_023159025.1. Classification (NCBI taxonomy): domain Eukaryota; kingdom Metazoa; phylum Arthropoda; class Chilopoda; order Scutigeromorpha; family Scutigeridae; genus Thereuonema; species Thereuonema tuberculata. Next base: position 48,290,042 of record JAFIDM010009631.1, on the reverse strand, counting down.
ATTCAAATACAGAACTTTCCCAAACAATTTAACTATAACGAAAGTGTCACATAATCTTTATGGCTAATTAGTTTACGCCTACACTTCGTACAAATGAAGCTCCTTATAATATCTTCATAATTTTAAAATATGAAATTCTTCATAATTCTTAAAATATTACTTTCATTGCTGAGTAAAGCTAAAGCGTTGAGCCTGTCTTCTAACACGTTGGTTCGAAGCCTGTTTTTGATCAACTTCAATTTTGAAAATGACCTTTCTTCACTGCTCTAAGTGACAGGTACATTCTTAAGGCAATCTCAGTATTAGGAAAACATCCTTTAACGTTTTTTTCTAAGATGAGTTTATACATCACCTCTGCTGACTAATGACTTCTTCATTTTCGTCGCCATTTTCTTTCAAACTCATGGTAAAAAAACTTGAATTGAATCGGTTCATTTCCCAATTGATCGTCTAAGTCAGTGGTGCCCAACCTACGGCCGCGGGCCATATCCGGCCCGCGAAGGTGTTACATGTGGCCCGCTGTTTTATTCCTGTTTTTTTTTTTTTTTTGATTGTTGAATAGGAGATTCGTTTTTTTTGATCGTTCAACCTGGAGATTCGGTGTATTTTTTTTTTTTTGGGGGGTTGTTGAATAGGAGATTTCGTTTTTTTTTTGTTGTTGAATAGGAGATTCTGCCACATTGTGTCCCGCGAGATTCACAGCAAAGTCAATTTTGGCCCGCCTATTACAAAAGGTTGGGCACCACTGGTCTAAGTCATTGTTATGTGTCTCTGCTAAGTTTGGAGCTGCTGCATTTATCTCTTCATTACTGTGTATTCAACTTGTTGAGAAACCCAAAACGGGTATCAATTAGTTTGTATGCCTCAATCCTCTGCCGCAATGATGATTCAAATTGATCTATGATAGCAAGGAAATTTGTCTGATGGGGTCAGCTCAACTTCTGGTGCTTGGACACAGTCAAGAAGTGACAAACGCACGTTTATTTTGCGTTTCCGTTGTGTTTCATTCTCACACCCTGTGCAATCAGAACCAGCTAACCCAGCAGCTTTCACCTCATATTCTTCAAAGCTCTCCCGTCTTGTTCTTATGAAGCTCGTAAGCGACGCCAGTGCTGAGGCGGCTGTATTCACTTCCAATCTAGGGTTCTGCAGAATTTCACTAGTTTTGTTTACTTGACCCAAGATATCTTCCCAAAATACTGTTTATAGTCCCGTTTCCAACTTTGACATTTTGTTATGCAAATTTAGAGCAGTAACACGTGGTTTTTCTGACTCTTCTTTATCCTGTGAAATTTATTTATGTCTAAACTATCTTGAACGCTTGCTTGAACCACTACGCAGAAGATGACGAGTGCGCCTTCCTTATATACGACAGCAACGCCTTCTAGAATTGTCTACCTTGCTCCCGTACGCGATCCGTGTTTTCTGTCGCCTTCGCGAAACGTCCGGCTGGCAGACAGTGGGAGATATTCTTGTCAGGCTGGTCAAACACCCAAACACCACATTAAGTTAAAACCAAATGCAAATGATAAATGATGATTACGATCATCAAGCTTTTATACTATTTATTTACTAAAACAAAACAAAAAAATCTGATTTTAAAAATTGACGTAGAATCATTTTTCACCAGGTTAGTGTCGCGGGATTCTTTGTGGTGCGGGCCCATAGGCTGCAGCCTAGGTAGCCTATGTTTAATTCCGGCCCTGTGTCCAGGTAAAGAGGCTGAGAATGAAATGCTGAAATAATTAGATGAAGAATTGATGCCAGATCGCATTGAGTAGAATGGCTCACATCTGACAGATCTGAAATGATCACTGTCATTAAATCTTTTGATGAATTTTATGAATTACTTGCTGAAAAATTAGAGTCTTTAAAACAAAGTGCATCACTATGTCTCAAAGTCAAGAAGAAGTTTTGAAAGAAAAGTCCTTAAGTAAGATAAAGTCGCCAAATACCGCACCCCATTTTGTTTTTTCATCGTAATTTTTCTAAATTTACGTATAAAACTTCAAAAACAACACCATTTTACTACTTATTTATTAGTGTATTAATAAAAAGAAACAATATTTTGCTTTTTAAGCAAATAATTGTAAATATGAGCTCGAAACGTAAACAATAGTTTTCTCAAATTTATAATTGTGTGTTCCTAATGTCGCCCCCGGTTATGGTATTAGGGATACATAAGCAATGTACTAAGAACAAGTTGAAGTACTGCAAATGTTTTTAATTATTTTCTATATTAAAGTTACAAAATCATGTTTTAGTCTAACAAAGTAAAGTTTTAGTCTTCTATATTAATTCTCCAAGCATGTAGCACAAATGAACCTAGGATTGTCGCAATCTTCTGCACAGTCTTCATGGCACCAAGTAAAACATTTAGTGCATCTTATCCACTTTTCTCCACCTGGATCTTCCGAAAAGTTTTTCTCACAGAAAGGGCAAGTAGCATCGTTGTCTTCGTTGTCTTCATCGTCTGTGGAAATCAATGGAGGTTCCTCATCTGTCTCGTCTTCCGACGAAGACTGTCTTTTCGAACGTATCTTTTTTTTGGCAGGAGAGTTTTTATCTTTACTATCAGTTCGCCTCTTTCTTGTACGTTTTTGTTTTTGCGCTGTCATAGTTATTTTCTCTTGCTTCTTCTTTTCTGATTCTTCTAATTGTTTTTTATGAGGAGATCCTGTGACAAGCATAAGAAGCATCTATTTCTTTCTAACTGCGTTCACAGCTTTAATCATAGCATCTGAATCCCATGTCTTCTTTGGCATCATAAAGTAGAAAAAATAACAAAAAATGAAACAAAAATGTGTCATTGACAACACACCCGAATCATTCCTAATGGTGTGCCTAATACCGCACCCGGAGCGGTATTAGGGACACCACTGGGTGCGATATTAGGCTGTTTGACATTTTTCCTTGACCAAACAAAAAAAAAAAAAACATTTACAAAATGTAACCTAAAATTTGGATGAATCCGTTTAAATCTTTGATAATAACGGTCTAAAACTATAGGTAACTATATTGTATTATAGACAAACCCTTATGCTATATGTTACTGCAAAGATTTTGGAAAAAAACTTACATTTTCAACATAATGTTATTTTTCTTCTGCACGCGATAATTTCTGTAGCTCTTTCCTTCACAAGTCAAAATGTCCGAATCAGGTGACCTGTTAATTAGTTCCGCAACTGGATTCCACATGGCACTGCCTGTTTTCAAGAAACCAAGGGGTACGGAAATAGGGCCGGGTGCGGTATTTGGCGACTTTACCTTATTCAGAATGCATAGTCCTAGCAGATTTTGCTGAAGATTTTACCTACATGGTTCAGGATGAAATCCAAGGGTATCACTGGGTAAATGATCAGGCCACAGTATACCCTTTCGTTTTCTATTTCAAAGAAGGAGATAAAATCAAAACCCACAGTGTTTATTTTATTGAGTGATTCCTTGGAACATACCATAGCAGTTATCCATGCCTTTCAAACACACGTGATCAGTCACATGAAAAAAGTTCTTTCCACAGTTGAAAAAAATCATCAATTTTTCTGATGGAAGTGGAAGTCAGTACAAAAACAAGAAAAAATTTGCTAACATTTGCAACCACAAGAGAGACTTCGGAATTGATGCTGAGAAGTTGTCTGAAGAAATATATCTATTGCTTAATCAACGCATATTGTTAACAGGCGTTTGGTCCGCTCCCCCTTTAGCGACGTCGACTCGACCTGCCCTGCATACCTCGGCCGAGTCGACCTGTCTTCAGCCTCGTTTGCAGCATCCTACGCCTATAAAACAAGGCGCAGAACGCCTGAACAGCAACTCGTCTTGGGGCAGCAGCCCATCCAGGTCTCCCGTTGGAGCAGAGTGCAGTATCTCGTCGAGGGCAACCGCCCAACAAGGAGTGTCTCCCGAGTATTCCCAACCGGGACGGAGAAGACTTCAACTGTGAAGCCTTGCTACCGAAGCGGTTCCAGTAACGTTGGACGGCATCGGGAAAAGTCAACCCGTGTGAAGAAGTTCCTTCGCCGCAGTATTACGTAGAGGCCCGGTCATCACCCGAAGGCAACGGAGAAGTCAACCATTGCCGTGAGGAGTCGTCCCATCGCCGCAGAGTACCGAAGAGGTTCGGCGTTAGACCTTAGACGTCGGGGATCTATTACCGTGACCAGCCTAAAAGAAGCCCAGTCATCCTGGACCAATCCGGACGTCCCGTCAACGGAAGGAAGACAACGCAGTCGATATCCCATTTGGAGGAAGACAACCCTGAGGGATCGAAGACTCGAAATTCTCTTTCGTTATTAACTGTAATTTATCCTAACCGAGTTAATAAAGTCTCTGTAATTTTAGAACCTTTTGTGTTCAAGTCGCATTCCGTTACCCCGATACCGTCCGTTTGTGCTCGACACAAAACGCGATAGCAATATCTTAAAACAATTTATTGTTGATAAGTTAATGAACTTTTTAAAATATATTTTTTCGCACATGTCACGGAAAAGATGCATGCGAAGGGGTAGAACAAAAACAGATGACAAAAGCTAGCTTGCAAAGAACAACAACAAATCAGATCCTAAACATTGAAGATATGTATGTCTTTTGTAGTGAAAAGATAAAAGGGATCATTTACATTCTTGTCAAAAGATGAAAGCTGTCAGCACATAGAAAATCTGAAAGAAAGATTTGATAATTGCCGAAGAATTCCAGCGACTCGAAAGCTACACAAATTTCACAGTTTTGCTGAAAATACTATTAGATGTTACCTGACATCAAAATCAGAAGAATTTGAAGATCATCTTATCAACAAGATTGTACATCTGAGTTCCGTGAATCATGATGGACACTGGTGGATCGCAGAAATCGAGGATATAAGTGTAAAAAACAAGGATCTTTATGTGTTGTTCTGTCACCCAGCAGGCCCAAGAACCTCCTTCAAAAAGTCAGCTGCTGACAGAGTGTGGGTGCCTATTGAAAATGTTCTTCGAAAAATCTGCTTTGGAACTGACAACAGTAACACGCCGCTCACATTTTATTTCCGAGAAGTTGTCTGAAGAAATATATCTATTGCTTAATCAACGCATATCTTAAAACAATTGATTGTTGATAAGTTAAGGAACTTTTTAAAATATATTTAATGTAACTATTAATTGTAATAAATGTATGATGGTTTATTAAACATTGAATTGTAAAACAATTCTGTGAAAAAGTATTGTAATAGGCCTAGCGTCAATTTGTCTATTTTTCACTAATTTTCCCCTGCTGTAATTTTGTTCTCCATGGAATATTAATCTCTAATTTTTTACAGGTACCTCTCATAAAGTCCTCTTTATACTGTAAATATCAAATTTTTATTAAGTCCCCCACCAGAGATATTGAGCCTCAAACTTTGAAAAAAATGAAAAAAGAGCATTTTTAAAGAGCTAAATTAGGAAGTCACTAACAGAGCTGAAATATTTTTTGCTAAACCTTTAGATTATATCTTTCCTCTAAAAAATTTACAGCTTTTCTACTTCATTCCTTCCAGCTAAAAAAAAAAATATTATTTCTTTCAATAATTTCAATAATTATTATCCATTCTGTGTATATAAACATTAATACAAAGGACCAAACACACAAAAACAATAGAGGTATAAATAATAAATAATTTCATGACATGCTGCGAAGGTACTCTTAAATTGTCCTCAGATGATATTAAATAAATAAATACATGAAAAGGAAAACAAGGCTCGGAATTTGAAATTTAAAATTTAAATGTAACAATAATTTTGGATAACAATAAAATCACAACTTGCAAATGTAACATATAAATAATCTATCGTAAATTACGTTGTAGCGCGTTCTTAATTGATGCTTCAGTATTGTAACAGTGTTTAGATTTAATTAACAATGATTCGTGTTGTAAGTAACAATCATTGTTACTTACGTAAATTCGAACAGTGACTGACATTAATTTTCAACGAGGTAAGGAAATAGTTCGTTTTGATATTTTCAATATAATTTAGATTATATTTTATACTTCTTAGTAAGAAAGTATAATATAATACGAGATAATATATTCTATTAGAACTATATTAATGACAATCTACATTTATTTAGAATTTGTAAATATTTAGATTTATATGTTTTAGGCTATTGAAATTACTCAGTTGTTTGTTAGGTTTAAAACTTTTTTATTTTATAATTACTGCAACCTTGAATTTAACTTAAGATTAAATCTCATATTATAAAGGAATGATAATTAGGTAAACTAATTCTATTCATTTCGGTCCCAAATCCACAATAGTTTCTTTAGGGTATTTCATACCAACCATCATTTTTCACTAAAGTGTTGTTCGTTATGGCGAAATTTTATTATAAAAATCTACCTTATATATAAATAGAAATACACATGAAATTTAGAATATTTCAACATAAAAAATAAAGTTTTCAAGAAAAGTTTTCAATAGAATCGTCTTTTTTTTTTTTAGTGTAGCTGTAAGATTTAGTACACTAAAGACGTTAATGAGGTTTTTGAATTAAAAATTAGTTTATTAAAGAATTGGGAAAACAGATCATGATTTACTAGGCAAGTGTTTGGCGAGTCAAGGTATATTCACTTTAAATTTCAAGAGGCCTAAGAATTGCCTATGATTGCCCTTGTGGCATTAGATGCTGAAATGGTTCAAGAGGTATGTGTTCTGATTAATTTTAAGGAAAAAATAAAATTAAAAGCCTAAAATAAGTGTATTTAAAGGATTCAAAAAATTTGGAGATTAAAACAAAAAAATAAATAAAGGTAATTTAAATTGAAAAATATCGTAAGCTGTATCAATAGTCCTCAAATTTCTCATTCCATTAATTTTTTTTTTAGCATTTTTTTTTTCTTTTTCATTTTTGTAAGAAGTCCAACTCATTTTATGTGAAACAATTAAGGACAATATATATAGATTTAAGTTTTTTCGTTTTTCTTGTTCGTTTTTATGTTGCTTGTGTTAGAAGGATAATACAATAGAAGGCTGTTAAAAAGTTAAATTTTTGTTGTTCCATAAAATTTAGAAAGGGAATTTAGGCTGACTTGTATTAGATGTTTTCAAAATAAAAAAAGAAAAAAGAAAATGTCGCTTGCGTAGAATGGATTTGAATAAAAGAGTGATTAATGAGCATTCTCAGGGATCGTCCAAACAGCTGAAAAAGCCATTGGGGAGGGCGTCTTATTATTAGAAATGCAAAGTCGAGGAGGGGAAACAAAAAAGGCTCTAGTTAATCTGTAGTTTTAATTGTTTAATCAAATCTGTAACAAAACTTAATAAGTTGTCTTTGGATTTGAGATTTGAAGTGCTGATTACTCGATTTACAAAGAACTTGTTTTAACAGACAGACATCTAGACTGTCTTTACTGGTTGAAGAAAATTCAATAAAAAATGTACACAAAGAATATTTGAATACATTCCTTGATGTATAAAAAAGAAAAATATAAATGTATAAGGTGGTTATAATCAGAGCCGTTTCTAGGTGTTCTGCCATCCTAGGCGAGAACTGAAAAATGCCGCCCCCTCCCTTTCAAATGCCGCTCCCACCAAAAAAGAACGACAATCCTATTTTAACAATAAAAAAAAAACGGAATCCGTCCTTCGGCCGCCCTAAAATCTTGCCACCGTAGGCGGCCGCCTAGTCTTGCCTAATGGTAGAAACGGCCCTGGTTATAATTAAAGTTGGGCTATTAAAACATCCTTGAGCTGCAACAAATAGTCGGAGAGACACCAAAACTGCTGGTAGACATACTATTGCGATGATTTTGTTGGTGTCCTGGTTCGTGGAATAAGGTAGAACTAGACTGTTGCTGGATCTGAACGGGTTCTATTATATTGAAAGAGAGCAAGGGTTTATAGTTTTATTTACAGTGATTGCTGATTGGCTGGAGGGCTTTAACAGATGATTGGAGGGTTTAAATAATAACTGAAATTAACAGAAAGATTTAAATTAAGGCGCATGATGGAAGCCCTTCCAGTCGTTGGGATTTAAAAGTAAACAAAACAAAAATAACCGTTAACGGTTTGAATTTGAAATTGTACAAGTGATTTTGATTAGATAAATAAATGAATAAGTTAAAATAGAACACACAGGATAAATAAATAAAAATAAATATAAATATAAATGTAAAAAACTCATCACACTATTCAAAGGATGCACTCAACGATTCTGCTTAAAACAAATTAGCTACATAATCATTTTTTATAGCTTTATGAACGGAAAACAAAAACAGAATGTTCAAAAGCACATTTATTTCAGAGTATCAGACATCTGAAAGAATAATTTGATATTGCTCAATATGTTCCCCCTGACAAATGTGTGTCATTTACAGACAAACTGAATGCTCTACCGTTGACCATATGTGATCACTCGTGATAGTTCGCACATGTAGCGTGATACTGTCTTTTATTTCTGCTAATGTTGCAATTCCTCCACGATACATCACATCCTTTAGGTATCACCACAACCAAAAATCGCATGGAGTTAGGTCAGGAGAACGTGGCGGCCAGGCAGTAGGGAATGTGCGACTAAGTAGGCTACTCGATCATTGGTAAAGTGCTGAAGCAACAAAGTTTGCACAAACCTTCCAGTATAAGAAGGTGCACCATCTTGCAAAAAAGAGGTTGAATCAAGACACTGTCTTTCCTGCAGCTGGGGTTTCACAAAGGTCTGGAGTATGTTACGCAACATGTTTGAGGACCATTAGCAGTAATTTCTTCAAAAAAATAAGGACCCAGGATAAAGTTGGATGTGAACCCATATCAGACTGTAAGCTGGGCGAATGCAGAGACATTTCCTGGAAAACGTGTGCAATTTCCTTTCCTAGAATATGTGAAATTTCCCACATAGCAGTTTTGGGTGTCACAGTGCCATTCAAATAAAAGTATGCTTCGTTGCTCCATAGAATGTCCCATGGCCACAACGTATAAACTTCCATCCTCGCCAAAAAGGTCAATGCAAAAGTGAGTCGTTTCTGCTTATTGCCTGGAAGCACTTCTTGTCTGCGACTGATCTCGTATGGAAAAAGTGTGCTCCAGAGTAGATCTAATTGTCGTGATGTGGCTCAGGCACTACCTGAACCTGCAGCATTCTCCAACGATTGCTAAATGATTGATGTGGTAACGTCTTCAATCACGTGATCACCGATGATCGTTCATCGTGATCGTTCAACGCATCCTTTGAATAATATGTGAACAACTTTTTGGTGTCTCTCCGACTATTGGTTGCAGCCGCAGGATGCTCTAAATAGGTCAACTTTAATTATAACCACCTTGAATGTGATACATCCTTAATATGGAAATCACTTATAATTTTTTATAAGTCGCCAATAAAAGGCTAGAAATATTAGGTTAGAAATATTAAATCGTAAGTGTTCGTAAATCTTTTTGGTGTGTATGTTCTACTGGATTTTTCATGAAGTACATTGTAATTCAATGGGTAAAGCTACAATAACAGAAATCAGAAATGTAAGTTAAAGTTTTTATTGAAGGACTATCTA
>JAFIDM010009631.1:48258576-48275784 GCA_023159025.1 Thereuonema tuberculata | reverse complement strand
TTTCTTTTTTTTGGGAGGGGGTGACACCATGAGCTACCGCACTGGGTAACACCAACCCTAGTGACGCCTCTGGTCATCAGGATACTCCGTTGCTTTCCCTTGATTACTGTATTTTGAGATCTCTGAGGTAAGCATGTAGACGAAGTTTGTTGAACGATTATACCATTGACTCGATGAGAAGTGCCAGCTCCGCTTAATGTTTCTTCAGTACGGTCTATATTGTCATAGGCTAAAACTATAGGAATACTGACATGTATGCTGGTCGGTAGAGGAATTTCGCCCTCACTGACAATCTTTCAGTAAACGGTGCATTTCAACGGAAATAAACTCAAATTCATGTTTCCGTGTTTTCAGCCATCAGATCCATACATGTAATACATCAAATTAAAGATAATTTATTACACTACATCTTTCATCTGAACCTTTTTTTTCTAATGTACAAGATATTTTGTAAAAACTCGATTTAAAACAAAAAAAATCACACAAAAAATTCATAAAATTTTCAATATTTCTTTAATTACTAATTAACGATTGAGTTTACCGAAACAGTGCATATGACAAAATTTGAAGCACAAATATAGAACTTTAGTTTAAAAAAACCAGTAATGATATCGGATGAATAGTTCTCGAGATACAGTTGATTTTTTAAAACTCAACATCCGCCATCTTGGATTGGCCGCCATTTTTATTAGCTACCACTTTGAGATGGCAATCATGGTTTTTTGACATCCTTATAACCCTATCTAACTGCTGTGAAAAGGAAACTTGGTACCCCCAAATTATACCATTTCCTTATATTTGGCTAGCTGGCCCATGGACTATTGGTTCAAGTCAGCTATCTGACGAAATTTTTTTTTAAACCTTTTTTTTCTTCTTTTTTTAATCCATGTCTTATATGTTAATGCAGTTTCTTTTCTTTTTCTTTTTTTTCTTTTTTTTAATTTTTCTTTTTTTTTAAAAAAATTTTCTTATTTTTTTTTACCTTCTGCTTCTTTATTTCCTTTTCGTGTTTTTTCTAGTAGGCAGAAATAAAAATAAAATTAAAAATATATAAATCTATTAACTTTTATAATTTAAGTTACTTTCAATTTAGAAAAATAAAATCTGCATATCAATACATTTTTTGTTTTGGCTGCAAAACAGTTCGTTTCTTCTGCAGACAGGAAGACAAATAAGTTCACGGGAAGATGCACTTAAAATACAGTCGGAGCTCTATTTAACGAACCTCTATTTTGCGAATTTCTCTATTTTGCGAACTTTTCTTTGGAACCAAGAACATTTTGCTAATTTCTTCGTAAAATAACCTCCAAATAGCGAAGTGCATTTTCTATTTAACGAACTTTTTCATGGTATCTATTTTTTTTTTCCTTGAAATGTTTTTATTATTAAAATTCCCTTAGAGGAAATGAAAGAAATGTGGATACAGCTGAGGGAAATTAACCATGATGTGCTGATTGATGATTATCTTTCACTTGATTTTGAAGTTGAGACCTCGGAAACACTAACTGAATCGGATATTTTGGACAGTGTGAAAAATAAAAACAATTTAGCTATGGCTTGAGTTGAAGATGAAGATGATGAAAATGGTAATGATCATGATGCAAAAATCAAAAAACCTTCAAATGATGAAATGCTAAAATCATTTGAAACAATCCGACGCGGATAACAATTTGAAGAAAATTTGCCTGAAGGGGTTTTTGGTGCATTGCAAAGATACGAAACATACTATAAGCGAAAACACTTAAAAAAAAAAAAAAAAAACTCGGACAAAATTAACAGACTTTATTAATAAAATTTAAGTACGCATGTGATAAAGTATGCTTTAGGTCATAAAAAAATTATTACTATTTTTAATAATATTTATTGTTTATGTATTTTAAATCTGTTTTATGTTTTTTAAAGTAATTTTAAAGGTGAATCTCTATTTAACGAATTTTCTATATAGCGAACTTTTTTGCGGGATTTAGCGATTTCGTTAAATAGAGGTCCGACTGTACGTTCAATTATACATTTTCAGTTGTCTGCTCGAATATTCAAAGCAATGATACAATATGCTTGGTTTGCTTCCAAATTAATAAGTGAAGAGAGATATTCTCATCAATTACGTCAGCGATTAATAAAGTTTTTACATTTTTAATACTTTTTAGTGTCTCAGAATTATATTTTTCCCAATTAATTTGACTGAATAATTTATATTTTATACAGTTTTCTAATCTTAGACCAAAATTATTATTCAATTTATTGATTTGAAAGATTTTTAACCAATTGTATCTAGTTATTTTTTTCATTATTTTGATTATTTTTTTCGCTATTGACATTATAACTGTTATTCATAATTATTTTATAAATATTTTTTTCTTTAATAATAAGTATTTTAAATTTTTTCCTAATCTTGTCAGTATTAAAGAATGTAAATTTGTTAAAATCTCGCAGTGAAAATGCAGGAGAATTATTCCTCGTTCAAAAATCAACTAAATGAAACTGCTTAAAATAACACAGGCTTTGAGCTCTATACCTTTTTTTTTTTTTTAATATTGACATAAATTAAAGTTTGTATAAAATATCGGAGAAGAACTAATAAAATCAAATCTTTAAAAGGTCACAGACCGGATATCTTTTTTGCTATTTCACAAATTATTAAATATTACAAAATAACAAATGTTTTAAATAGTGAAAGAAACTTAAAATTCTGTTAAAAATATTTACAACAAACCATTTTTTTTTATTAAATTGTTTGTCATAAATATTTTTAACCATGATTTTAATGTTTGTTTGTGGAAGTTCCTTTCACCATTTAAATCAACGATTTATTACAACAAACAATAGCGAAAAAAATAATCAAAATAATGAAAAAATAACTAGATACAATTGGTTAAAAATCTTTCAAATCAATAAATTGAATAATAATTTTGGTCTAAGATTAGAAAACTATATAAAATATAAATTATTCAGTCAAATTAATTGGGAAAAATATAATTCTGAGACACTAAAAAGTATTAAAAATGTAAAAACTTTATTAATCGTTGACGTAATTGATGAGAATATTACTCTAAATTTTTAACTTTTGTTACATTTCTTTTCTTTTGTATTAGATAATTAATCTACAGTTAATAATTATTCTATAACTGTATTTTTTTTATTAAATTGTTTGTTATAAATATTTTTAACCATGATTTTAATGTTGTTTGTGGAAGTTCCTTTCACCATTTAAATCAACGATTTATTACAACAAATGTAAAAAATCGCTTATTTATACAAAATAACAAAAAAAAAAAAAAAAAAAGATTAACCTCTCAAGTTTTATCAACTTTTTTTTTTCAATTTTTTTTTGGCTAGCATTTCTTTAATTTTCATTGATCATTATTGAAAATGAAGTCAATATAGTTAAAAACTAATTTTATTTTCTAATATTTGATGAAAATAAACAGTGAACTTTATAATTTCTGTCTCACGTCAGTATTATCTTTGAAAAGTTCCTTTTTTCAATTTATTTATTTTAGTGTCAGACCGCTAATAAATTTAATATTTCAAAACATTTTTATGTTTTTGGGTTTTTTTTCAAAAAATGAAGCACTCCATTCATTATTTGATTAGAAGAGAATTTCCAAGTTGCAATACGAGTGGCGCCCCCAGTAAACAAACTTTTGGCATCCACCTATTGGTTTTAGCAGAGTGACGTCAGTCTGAAAAAACGAATGTGATTGGATCTCATATTTTTCTTGTTGAAGACGTTTATTCGCATTTCAGGCGCGTAGATTCGTGTTCTCATTTTGCAAGCGTTATCAGATTTGATCGGTTTGTCATGCCTCCGAAAAGAACAAAGAATGTTAAGAAATCTGGAGCTGAAGTAGAATCAAAAGACAAGGATGAAACAAAAATCCAACTAGAATTACCTAAAAGAGGTCGAGGTAGGCCTAAAGTAAACGAAAAGAAGAATGAAGCCGCGGGAAATGAAAATGATATCAACAAAGAAGAAAATGAAAAAGTGACCGCTGGAACAAGCAGCGAAGTAATAAAAGATGACGATGAAATAAAGAAAGATGTAACTAAAAAGACGGTTACAAGACCCAGACGTGGCCGTACAGCTGCAAAAAGAGTGATTCCCGAAAGTACTGAAGAAGACGTTGACTTGCCTTCAAAGAAGACGCGGGGAAGAAAACCAAATGAAAAATCTCTTAAAGAAAAAATTGGAAATGGAACAGAAGAAAAGGAAATGGAAGATGATGATGAAGAAGCGTCGACTGATGCGGAAGAGACCGAGGAATCCAACGAAATCCAGAACGCAGGAGAGAACAAAAGAAAAACAAAAGGAAAAGTCGAATTCGAATACTGGTAAGGCCTAGCATCAAGATGTTATTTATATTCTCGAACCTGATGTATTTAACTTTGATAATCTGTTTTATTTCAGTTAAACACAAAATGGCAGTTTTAATAGTCTCTCTTTTTTTTTCGTTTATCTTTAAACTCTGAACAGGTAAAAAAAAAAAAGTTGCATCAAAAATTATATATTTTCTGCTCTAAATTCCACATACATTTCTGTGTGGTAGCTGCTTTTTGAAAATTGACTGGGAATCGTTTCGGATTTCCAGACCCGTATCAGTTGGATTCATCCAGTATCCGCAGTCCAGTCGTGTTAAAAAGTGCTTAGCAACAAACAAACAAACAAAATAATGATCCTTTATAATGAGAAATAGAAAAATAAAGATAAAAATGGTAATCTCCGTCAGCTAAGCTCCAAGCATATTAGACAATTTATATTAAAAATGAAATAGTAACAATATTAATATGCATAGGATATATATATATATATCCACAGCTGAAAAGTATAAAGTACGAATTTTATTTTATGAGGTTCTATTTTTTTTTCTTTCTTGTAATCTATTTTTTTTATCCTACTCGTTAATTTTGCCATTATAATTTACATTAATGATAATTAATATAATTATTTATGAAATGTTTTAAAATAATTATTAGCCCCTCCTACCTAACAATCAAGTTCTGGTGTTGCCTTAAAAAATAGATACGTAATCTCCAAACATGACTTAGAAAACTTACTGTTTTTGATAATAATAAGTAAATTATTTTTAATATATGTGTATAAAATATATCTTGTAATATAAATTCAGATATATTTGTTAGAATATTATTTAGTAAGAATTAAATATATTTTATAACATTAGCAAATAAATTTTAACATTCATGTTTAAAGATTGTATATCTACTTTAAAAGGCTTGTTTACAGGTACGTCGAAACATTAACGTATTTGGAAGTAGGATGGCAAATAATTATTTTAAAAATATTTTGTAAATAGTATTAATTATTTATAAAATATACATTAGATAAATTTGTATGTTAAGTAAATTATATATAAGAAACAAATAATATCTTATTTCATTCTTAATTACTTCATTATATCATTAAATATTGAACTTTATAGGATAATAGGATTAATAAATTATTTAATATAAGGTACAACATGTTTTGCAGCAGCTTTTGCTACATTTTCAAGTGGAATAGAACCAAATTTCTATTTCACTTGAAAATGAAGCAAAAGTTGCTGCGAAACATGTTGGTTGTATCTTAACTTAAATAATTTTTATTAACCCTATTATCCTCTGAAGTTCAATATTTAATATTAATGGGTTGCTTTCAATTATTTTATATCATTAAACTTAACAGAAAACAAAATTTAGATTTTAGCTTACTAAAAAACGAAATTTTTTTTGGTAAAACAAAAAATCGTGAATAATTTTTTATTTTAACATCACAATAAAAAAACACACCCATAAATAAGGATTCACTGAGTATTTTTAGTATTTTTGATACCGGAAATACAGGACAGCTGTTTCGGTTTCATTTCCTAACCATCATCGGCTGAATTCACCCAGTGTCTACAGCTCAGTGATCTCAAGAAACATAAAGAAGATAAATTGAACAAAACAACAGTCCGTCCATAGTAGAAACAACAATATATAAATTAGGAATAAAAAAAAGCCAGCCATTTAATCCCTGCTAGCAGATGCTTAACTGATAAAGGATTAAATTAGGTACTGGGTGAATCCAGCTGATGATGGTTAGTAAACTAGAAACAGCTGTCCTGGATTCTCGGTATCAAAATTTCTAAAAGCAGCTCCATGAATCTTTACTTATGTTACTTATATTTTTAATTGTGTTGTTATGATTTCCATACGTTCAATTATTTGTTACATCTTTTTTTTTTTTTTTTTTTTTGCCATCCGTGTGTAATACTTCAGTATTTATTCCACCAAATATCACAAAAAAAAAAAAAATACGTAAATGAAACCTTTTTTTTGAATGTTGCAACCTTCCTTTTTTTAACATTACCTTTCTTACATTTACATGATCTAACAAATCCAAATGAACTTGCATTTTACTTACTATAATCCTCCAGCTGATAGAACTCCAATCACACTTACTATTCAGTTTGTATTGTTCAACTCGCATTATCTTAAACTGATTTCATAAATATAGGTTATGGAAGTGGCAGATACAATAATGATTTGGCTATTTTGAAACTTAAGACATGTTTAGTATCAATATTAGCATCAAATATTCATTTATTTATATTAAAACTGCAATACATCTATTTTTTTAAGGAATATCTGGTAGAAGAAATTGTTTTTATTAGCAATCAGAAAGGTCATGGTATAGTGATTTTAATAAAAAATAATTTGGCATTTTTCAGACAAGTTGAAATTGTATAACGCTTTTTTTTTTTTAGTTATTTTGATGGAGAAAAGCCAAATGTCAATTTTTATTTTCTGTGTAAATTACTGAATACTTTGTATTGTTTCTTACTGTGACGAAACTGCAAAACGCTGTAAGATGTAAAACATGTACTCTTAAGCATTATTCTTTCCTGAAATTTTAAAAAGGCATTTTATCTATTTGAATATATAAAGGCAAGATTTAAAATATATTGGAAAATTGAAAACTACACCTTACTCTACTACCTAATATGATGTGGAATAAAAGAAAAAATTATTAAGTGCCAGTTGGAGATTTGAGATGTTGGATAATGATTTTTAGAGAATTTAGTACGTTAATTTTTTTTTTTTTTTTTCAATTCAGGATTTGTTTTATTATTATTTCTTTCTTTTTTGATAATTTGGATAGGTCATTAAAGTCAAAGTAACTTATAAGCAAATGCCCTAAATATTATAACTTGATTTGTTGAAAATTGGGAAGCCTTTTAAGTCAAGCTGAGGCACTGGGACTGCCATTTCAAGCTAATTATTATTTTTTCATCTCAAATTTATTTGTAGAAGTTTATTATCTGACTAATATAATAAGATTGTATTTTGAATAGGATTTATTTGATTTCCATTCACCTAATTCTAAGTGCGATTTTTGTTCTTTATTAAAAATATATAAAATTAAGTGTTCATCAATATGAAGTTATTATCTAGAAAAGTATAGTTTGAATCTAATTCATGTAACTTTGCTTGCTTTTGTAGTAGTAATGGCGCTGTAGTACACTTTAGCATTCAAATTTCTGCAATATAAAAGCAGGCCTAATTTGGATGTACGACTGTATTTCCTTTATTTTGACTCATTTTCGCCATCTTTGTATTTTTGTACTTAACATTAAATTGGCTTATTCTTATTTGATGTGAAGCTTTGTTAAACATTGAATATCTTTGGGGTTAGTATAAATGAGCAGCTGACCTGAGGGCCCAAAACTGGTCTATGTGAGAAGCATTGACAATTGGTTCACATTTTTTTTATCATTTATTTTATTATATATACAGTAGATGCCACTTAATGTGATCACATCGGGCCGATCCAATTTTGATAACTATAACCAATTGATTATAATAAACGAAAAATAAAAATTAAAAAAGAGCAGCATCTACTATAGTAATGATGAGGAGAGGACGATTTCAGCAGAAAACATTTACTTAACATAATGAAATTACATGAAATAAAAAAGTGAAATTGATAGACAAAAAATAGTACATACGTGTCAAGGAACAAAAAAAATCATCAATTGTTGATTGCCTGGTCTGCTTACGGTGTAAGTCATTAATAAAACGTTCGTACTCATAATGTTTATGAAACCCATCAGTCTCAGCTTTTCTTTGCACTCCCAGTCGCAAAATTCGAAGCACATTCCTCATCTCAGCACTCGTTGGAGTCTTCTCTTCCTCGATAACATTTTCGTGTTCATCTTTATCAGAAACAGACGTCGATATTTCGTTCGTGTTCGATACAGCTTCACAAATGTCGTAGTCTGTTAATACAATCGAAGTTTCTAGGTTCTCATCGATGTCCATCCAAGCTTCGAAATCTTGAACAGTCGTGTTCCACGAACTTCACTGGGAATCGCTCATCGAAAATGAACCAATTGGCCCAAAATTTGATAACATTAAGTGATGTAGCGATCGTTTTTGTGTTAATTCGAATACGTCTGTTCGGGACCAGAGATTATTGATAATATTAACTGTGATTACATTAAGCTGCATCTACTGTGTGTGTATATATATATATTTATATATTTTTTTTTTTTTTTTTTTTTTTTGCACTGATGTTTAAACATTTTCCTTTTGCTCTGACAGAAATGAAGCCATTTACCTCTGTTAGGAAACAGACTATCAAGTGTTACCCATCATTGACATACAATAACTTTTACTAAATTATCTTGGTTTAATTAATTGTTAACATATAATAATAATTTTATTTTATACTTTTTATAGCAATTCCTGAAGGGTATTCAGGAAACATGCTGTTAGTATTTCTGAAGAAATTCTAGCACATTTTCCTGAGTTGGAAGTGAATTTCAATTCCAAACATCCCAGACGAGGCAGTTTTGAATGTGTTCTACATTTGGATGATAAAGGTAGGTTATTCATTTTCTTTGAATTGGACATAAGTTGACATGCTGTCAAAAGATATTGTCGTATTAAGTGTCCTTATCTTTTGATAAAACCATTTGATATTAATACTAACATTAGTAAGTGGGGTAGTGTGATAATCCCAAGCAATATTTTGTGTATAAAAACAGTATTGATTATAACAGATATTTGTGGCTTCATGACTCTGTTTAATAAGCTTTCCAAATTACAACAGTGCATTCTAACCTTATTGTTTTGTATTTTTATTATTACTCTTGTTAAAAAGCAGAAATTAAACTAATATTTTGATACCTACACCATTTATTTGTTTTCTTCCTCCCACCATAACATTGATAAAATTCATAGGTTAATGTGCATTTTAATTATATTATTTACTTGTTTCTCTCATTATATATTTTAAAATTTCAACAATAAGTAGAATTTAAAAAAAAAAATATACATTGGCATGGAAATTTATCTGTGGTATTGTGGCTACCCCACATAGTAAAAGAAAGGTGTTGAAACTACAGTAAACTCCCGATTATCCACAGACCTCACCTGTTTCCATTTTTTTACTGTAGAATAAATTACGGAATCAACAAAAAAATTTTTAAATCTAGAATAAGGTAAAAAAGAAAAGAGGCACATTTAGCGACGTCCAAGTAGGGGATTTTCGTGCTTCGACACGAAAAAACAAAAGCAATTAACCGATTTTTTTTTTTAAAGTAAGAAAATAAAGAAAAATAAAAAAATTGTTTGTAATGTATGTACTGCTATTTTAATATAAATAAAACATGTTAAAAGCATTTTTGTATTGATTTTTGTCCCTTTTTCGTCTTATTTCGGATTATCTGCGGAATTTGCTTGTCCGTGGTTGCGTCCGCTGATAATCGGGAGTTTACTGTATTAGTAATGTGAGGGTTAATGGAATTAATATTGCAAAATTAGAGTCCTGTCTATTTGAAGAACTCTTTATTTTGAGGGACACATGTGGCAGAATTTCTTAAAACTACTTATGCTAGGGTTGTTTTTTTAGCATGGCTCAGAAAAATAGTAATCAGTATTGCTCTTTCTACTATTACACTAACTAAATTTTAGCTTACTTTAAATGAAAATATATTAGTCTTGTTATATATAGAGTATTTCAAGTTTTTAAGTTAACTTTTTTGAGTTTGTAAACACAGTACCAGATTTAGAGAACTTGCAATTTTGGATTTTTATCTTCTTGTGTAATTGCCACCTCTCTTTTCTGATTAAGAAGCCAACATGTTTAAATTTGCTTTTATGCTCTTTGGTCCTTGTTACTTCAGCAACTTTCTTACTTCACATATTCATTTAGACAAACATAAAACCATAATAGTAATTAACTCCTTTATTGGGGAGCGCGTTTCTATATGCATCCCAAGGATGTCCGTGAAACGGGAAGCGGACCTGTGGATGCTCTTTATAAAAAGATTATTCTCTCATCGGGGAAAGCGTCTGTAAACACAGGTCCTACTTATCTATGCTCTGCATGGGTTTATCATCTAGTGTGGTTTTTTTTTTTGTTTTTTTAATTTTTTGTTTTGTTTCATAGGTTAAATTTTTTGTTGTTGTTAACATTTTTTTTTTTTTTTTCAATATTTGTACTCGAAAGGCAAAAAGGTATTATTGTAGTGAGTTTCAACTATTTCTATCGAAAGGTAAATAACCCCCACCAGGTAGGTGACTAGTGAAAAAATGGTCCCCATTAAAGGGGTAAAGCAATCTTCTGACATGCTACCTGGATAGTTTACCACATATTTTAATCCATTCTTTGAGCTCTTGATACATTTTGACCTATTTGTAAAGATTGTTGAAATATATAGTTTTTATATATATTTATATATAATCTTTTCTGAAAAAGAATAAAATGGGGAGGGAACCAAAACAAAATGGAGTGAAAGTGGCAGAAATCAACTTAGTAATTAGTTCTATAAGCAGCTTTATGGGAGGAACTAAATAGAATAATTGATGAAATTTTAAAGAGTCCTGAATGTGGCAAATATTCAGTTGTATGTAGGAAAGTTGTGGAGAACATTTCTGGAAAATGAGATCCCGCTTGCACCGAAAATTCTCCAAATTATCAGTAAAACAAAAAATTATAAGGTTTTATGAAATTTGAATTGTTTAAAAAGAATGCAGTATTTAAAAAAAAAAAAAAAAAATGAAATATTAGTTATTTTTGACAGTGTTATTGCTTTTCCATATTTGATTTATCTTCACTGCAAAATTTTCCTCTCCCCATCTTTTTCCCTTTAAAAGTTATAAGAAGGAAACTACATGAAGAAATACGAAACATGAAATGTACTCATTATTTAGGATTTTAGAAGTTGTTGGGTTTTTTTTTCCTTCAAATTTTTAATTATTTATAAATAGAAATTTTTCCTTTCAACAGAAGTTGCTAATACTAAAATAAGACTTTTTTGTTTTTGTAAAATTTTATAGATTTTTGTTATATTTGGTCACCTGTGTAAAATATCAGAAAATTGTGGCCATTAGAAATAAATTTAACAAAAAAAGATTGTTTTATTGCACAGTTTCCAAAGGTACAAAAATGCTGTAGCCCAAGCAAAAGGACTATGAATTAAAAAAAAAAAAAAAAAAAAATAGAACAAAGGAGGAAGGGGGCTTCTATAAATGTCTTGCCATCATTATTTTCCATGTAATTTTTGCATTGTGTATAGGTGGTCATATCCAGCAAAAGATTTAGTAATGAAAAATTTGATAGTGATATTTGTAAAATCTAATTAATTAGTCTGTAATTCGATAAATTACATAAAATCATTATAAAATAACATGTGAAAGTTTTGCACATTTTGTGTTTCAAAGTGTGACTTTTGCTTGCATTCAATGTGACTAATAACAGATGCCTTTTAGGCCTGAATTAACATAAAGCTTAAATAATTCTTACATTAAAAGTAATATTTAATTTCATTAAATATTAAAAGTAATATTTAATTTCATTAAATATTACACAAAAACAAGAAATGAAATGTTGTAAAATTTTATTTTTTAAATCATTATAACATTAATAATTTTCATTATACAGCATGCGGAAAAAAGCCGATTAAGGTCATTCTCACAAAAAGGGACTTTCCCACAAATGCTTTTAAAAATTAATTTTCTTAATTATGTTGTTTTATGTATTATATAATTTGTACTGTAAGGTTTATCAAAAATTATAAAAATCAAATATGTAGTCTTTTTTAAACTGAATCCAAAATACCCCAAAACTCAACTCCATGTCGTGAACTGAACATGTTTTCTTGTAAAGATGATTATTTATCTTATTAAATGTGCACATTTAAGATTAAAACAGTGCAGAATGTATCGAAGCTCTTATAAATAATGGGTTTCTAGAATAATTCAAGCAATAATATTCATAAAGTACATCTATATAACACACATTTTTTATTGAATAACTGAATTATTTTAATATTATGCGTTGAAATACTTGGACGTCCTATTAAAAGTGCACACAAAGAACAAGAACCTAATTTTCGAAAATAAGTTCATTAGGCAGGACCTACTTCTAAAATGCACAAACTAAATGGAAATTCAATAATTTAATTCTATTTTAGCTAAACTGTGTTAGCCCACAAATCTCCAATTATAAGTTACTTTTTCCCAGATCCAAATTGTAAAGATAGCCAATTGCATTTAGAGATCTCTGGACCCAATACAAGGTATTTCTTCTGTCGATATAGGATGTTTATGTGTGTGCACTTTATGATTCAAGTTTCTTGTTTTTCCTAATTTTGTTTAGCCTACACCCCCCAATCTAAACACGATCCGTGGGCGTTTTAGGGTTTATCATTATTATTCTTTTTTATGTTACACCAGCTATGACGTTTTTATAAATACTAATTACTTTTTAGTTGCAGGTACCAGACATGTAATTTCCTTGATATGTAGAATTTACTGATAAGTATTCAATGGTCTATTTAATCTGTTGTGTTTACGACAGGGCCAACAATTTTTGTATGATAATTAAATTATAATTATCTTAAGTTTAGTGAATGCTCAATTTATCCCTTTCTTTAACAGAAATTATTCTTTGGACTGGTCTTAAGAAAGGGCCACCACGAAAGCTAAAGTTTCCTGTTTCTGCTGATGATATAATAAAAGCTATTGAAGAAGGACTTAAAGACAAATAAGGTACTTTTTTTTCTGTTTTGTCCAAATCAATATTAATTTCATTTCGGAATTTATATAATACTATATCCTAATACAATTTTTCCCCCATCATAGTATTTTATTTTGTAGATTTAAGACATTTTTTGCTAAATCATTACTGGAAACTTCACGATACGAAATGTCACTGTTGAAGAAGTTGTATCAAAATGTATTCCAGGAAATTAGATGTGAGACCACCTTCTTGAAATTGAGCTTGACACTGAAACTTTCAAAACTTTTCAGCTTTATTCTTTCCTTTATTTCTCGGTTCTGTGAATGATGTTCAGAATAACTAGTCATAAAAATTGATTTTTTCAGACTTATTTAAAATGAAATCACAAAGACAGCAAGGGAGACTTAGGCTCAACATTTTTATGAATTCATTCAAACTTAGGTTATTGAACATCATATCAAAGTAGGCTGCCTTATAATTAAATATATATATTGATATAGATAGATATAAATAGATTTCTGTGGGCCTGGTAGCCTAATGAGTAAAATCGCTTGGCTGTAGGTTAGGGGTGGCGGGAGTTTTCCACACCATTTACCACAAAATTGGTCCTAGGGTCTATCCAACTGTCTGTTGAATGGGTACCGGGGATTAAAGGTGGAAGGATGGGTGTTGGGGTGACCAACCGACCTCAACTTAGTCCCATTGGTCACGGAATGCCTGGAATCTTACCTTCTGCGACCCCAAGGACCACATAGGCCTGTAGTTGGACACTTTAACTTTATATATGGATTCCTAAACAACAAAGATGTTCAGTCTGGAATATGCTTTGAATTTGTAAATTTTCACCTTGCATAGAAAAACTTATTTGAGAATTTCAAGTTTTAATGAAACTACCAATGGGATGGCATGATGCTGTAGTTGCTAGTTTTGTTGTGTGTATGGACATTCAGTTTATTTATTGCTTATGTGGTCATAATTATAAGTTATGATGATTTAACAAAAGATAAGCAAAGTGGAAGCCATTTTTTTTTCTCTTTAATAATTAAAAAAAAAATACTGATTGGTCAATTTAAAATGTTTTAGTCTGACAACCTTGAGAAAGCAAGTGATGACAGATGATTTAGCAAAATAAGACATATTTCATCAACTTCATAGATTAAAATGGAGGTATTTTTCTATGAAGGAAAATGCACGAGATTGGTTGACTTTTACTTGCACAGTATCTGGTTTTCCCTGAATAATGGAACATTCTATTTCTACGGTTTTTTTTTGTTTTTTTTTTCACAAGAAATATAATAATGTTTAAGAAACATGAGGATTAATTCAGAATGTTGTATGGAAACAATGCTAAGCAAATGCTGCAATAACTATGAATTGCTTTATTTCTTAAATTCTATGGTCATAAAATTTTACAAAATTTGTACTTATACATTTGGTATCCATTTTCTTTGATACTATCCTTGCAATCAAGATATCTCTGCATTTATCACATCCAATAGGAAAGCTTTTTCAGATTGACTTTTGATTGACTTAAACTTAAGTTATTGTTTCTTAAATATAAGTAATTGTAATTGATTTTTCACTAATTCCAGTAGGGTATTGTCATATACACTCGAGTGCAAGGAAATCGACTCGAACTGAAACGCAATGTTGAACCTTAAATATTCGCAAATTTTCGATTGTTTAAAAACTACAGTAATAAAATAACAAAGAATATGAAATTCATGTTCACATGACACTGAACGTGTGATATGGCAACAAGTTTTTGAGATATGCCGTTAATTGGTGGAAAGGATATGAAGTTCACGTGTAAACCATTCGAAAACACGTGAAGTTGTGTAGTAAGTGAGACTTACATATATCCTTTCATGAATGTGAATTATTCTATTGGAATCCTATCTTCATTATTACTCCACAAAGCTGGATACAACAACCGAGGAAGTGGCACAGGCAGTTCTCTTACTACAGCAGGGTCATACTCAACGATATGTCGTGCAACTGTTGCATATGTCGCAGTCAGCTGTATCACGAGTGTCGGAGACCAGGTTCTAGTGGACATTAGCTACAACTGCAAGAGATGACCGATTTATTATTAGCACTGCACTACGCAATCGTAATTTGATTGGCATTCAGGTCCAACAAGAGCTGCACCATGTACATGGGGTAGCTGTCAGTGGCTGGACAGTCAGAAGAAGACTACAGGAAGGAAATCATAGGCCTGCAACAGGACCACTTCTGACCACAGCTCATCAGCAAACCCGCCTTCAATTTGCTCGCGATCATTTTGCTTGGACTGAGTGCAATGGGGTTCAGTGTTGTTCTCTGATAAAACTCGAATGTGTTTACGTGGCAATGACAGACAAAACCGTGTCTATCGAAGGCCTGGTGAACTTTTTGCACAATGCTGCTTCCAGGAAACGGTCAGTTATGGAGGAGACTCCTGCATGCTATGGGCAGGCATTTCACTTGCAGCCAAAACTGACGTGTTTATCGACCCTGGACCCAAAGGAGGCAGTTTGATGGCTCACTGGTATATAACCGAAGTGCTACAACAATATGTATTGCCGTACGCTGGATTCGTCGGGAAAAACTTTTATTTTCATGCACGACAACATGAGGTCACACACCGCTGTTGCTGTTTGGGATTATCTGTATGCAGATGGCATTGAGAGTATGCAGTGACCTGCATGTAGTCCTGATCTGAACCCAATCGAACATCTTTGGGACCTCCTTAAGAGAAGAGTTTGTGGTAGAAATCCAACTCCAGAATCAATTGAGTTGAAGAGGAATGGAACAATATTGCGCAACGTGAGGTAATGAATACGATCTGATCAATGAGACGCCGAATGGAAACTGTTATCAGAGCTCGAGGTGGCAACACCATGTATTGATTTCCAATAACTGCTAAATTCAGCTCAATTTGTGGCCTTGTCTTTGTAATGAACTGAACGCTTTTGGTACTACACCTTTCCTACATTACTGTTTTCATCACATTTTTTACAAAATGCATTTATCCAGAATGTTCTGCGTGTTACGTGAATGGGAATGGCATATTCTTTGTTATTTTATTACTCGCAGTTTTCAAATGATCAAAAATTTGCTACAATTTAAGGATCACCACACACACTAGAACCAAAAGTATCCGGACACCTTTCTGACAAAATGCATCGGGCAGGTCAGGAGGTTTGATGCATCATCGGACATAAAAGCATTGGTGGAGACTTGTTCGGCATTCCCTATAAAATGAGTAAGTTAGGGGAACTCAGTGACTTCAAATGTGGCGTGATAATCGGATGCCACTGTTGTAGGAATTCATTTCGGGAAATTTCGAACATGCTGCACATGCTGAAATCGACTGTGAGTGAATAATTGTAAAATGGAGATATCGAGGCAGTGAAACGACAGCAACACGAAACGGTAGACTAAGAAAACTGACTGCCCGTAACCATCGAACCCTGAATAGAGTATGGAAGCAAAATCGCAAGTCTCCGTTGGAAGTGATGACGACTGAGTTCCAACATGTTTCAGGTGTTGTTGCTAGCAGCAGGACTGTTTGCCGAGAGCTAAACTACTTGGGTTTCCATGACCATGCGGCTGCTCACAAGCCGAGCATCTCCGCCGTCAATGCGAAGCATCCGTTGCAATGGTGCAGAGCTCTCCACCATTGGACTGTGGAGGAGTGGAAAAACATTCTATGGAGTGATGAACTCGCTTCACGATCTGGCAGTCCAATGGACGCATATGGGTTTGGCAGATGCCCGGCAAACCTTATCCGACTGCATTATGTCAACTGTTAAGTTCTGTGGCGGCAGCATAATGGTATGGGGATGTTTTTCGGCCTGGTTCCCTTCGTTCCTGTGACAGGCAACATAAACTCTGCGATGTATTGGACAGAGATGCCAACTACTACGGATTTTCCGTAGTTTCTACGGTTTTCTTACATAAACTACGACAATACGGAAGCGACACTAATTATTACGGATTTTACGAATTCGAAATACTGTTTTAAAATTATTATTTTCCGTCTTCTGTTAACATAAAAAATATATATTTCCTTGTGTCGGAGATCCACTCTCAAGAAAATAGTTCCTGAAAAAATAACGAGATGGCGATCTTTGACCATAAGCATAACATCGGACCGCTTACACTGCTGCAGGGGGCGGGGTGTACTCAGCTGTGCGCAGACGGTTACTCATTTTGGT
>JAFIDM010009631.1:48201759-48240771 GCA_023159025.1 Thereuonema tuberculata | reverse complement strand
AAATCTGTCACATACGTAACAAAATGTTACGTGTGTGACATATTTTGAAAGTTATACAATTTTTTCATTTTTTAATAGATTTTTATATAACTTTACAAAAGTCATCTTAATATTTAGTTAAAAGAGAAGAATAAGTTTCGTGTTAAAATTTTGACTAAATTAGAAGTTATAAAAACTTTTAGATTCAAATGTTACGTGTGTGACAATAGTTTTATCATGCCTCTTCAAAAGTTTTCTAAACTATTAAATTTTTTTACAAAATATACACTTCTAACTCTATTCACAATCTTGAATATTTCACAAATTGGTTTCTATCATTTAAAATAAATAAAGTATGCAAATATTTTTTAAATTCAGAAATCATAAGTGTATTTTAATTTCATCATTCTGCAATTTTTTATGTACTTATATATTAAAAGGTATTTTTTTTAATGAAATTTTATTTTAATAACAAAAATTTTTGCATCATGAGAAAGAGCACAGTTTTTCCTACAAATAAAATTCATTAACATTTTTGTATGTTAAAAAATATTTTTTTGCTGTCTGCACGGAATGGCCCAATAATCAACAATAAAAAGTCAGAGGAAAATTGAAATACAAGAGGTATGTAATACAAAACTTTTTATTCCGGATTTAATGTACAACTAGTACTACTATTCATATTCATTCAGCATTTACAAAATATTTTGTTATTTTAGGTTGTAGGGCTTTTTTGGAATGCACAGAAAATAAGTTCATAGTTAAAAGTGCCATCTTAACTTTATCATTTAAATCACTGCTAATGAGGTTATTTTGCATGGTGTTAAAATCCTCCAGAGGTTTTTCAGTGCAATTTCTAAGACTGGAATCGAGGTGGGAATGTTGAGGTTGAAATGTGCATTTTCTCTCTTCTTGAGTTCTTGAAAAAAATATATAAATGAAATTATTTAAAGTTAATATATGTTGGATTTTGCCGGAACCATTCAAAAAAACGTATAAATGATAACATATAAACGGTGCTCCACTGTAGATATTTTTTTTCTCTTTCTAATTTTAATTATTAGAGCAGCTCATTTTTGAAAAAATAATTGCTAGTAAAATAAAAAGCATTTAATGAAAAAAGAAAAGAAAAAAAAAACCACAGATTTCATATAAAATGTTACTCAAAATTAAACTTTTATGCAAAATTAATTAAATAATTTTTACTTTATTATTTTTGTTGAACTATTATTGAACATTTGAAGCAAATTCTTAGTTTACTGTATTATGTTATTCATATGAATATAAATGTTTGGAATATATTTTTACTACAATTAATATAAATTCAAATATCTTGGCGACAGAGGAATTTAAGTTATTCCAAAACAGCTCATTTAAATTGAATGGAAAGGCTAGCAATTTCTGGAATTGACAAAGCCGGATTTTTTTTTTTATATATATATAAATAATATCACAAAGATTTATGTTCTGGAAGTAGCAAAAATCTAAGGAAATCAGTCTAATGCAAGAAGTCCTTTTACCACCAATCATAAGATAGCATTCAGCTTAGTTCTGTTTATTTTAATCACTACAGGGTTCATAATTGATTAACAACATGGCCATGAAAGTTGGCATTTGACATGTATTCATTGAACAACAAAGCAAAAAATAAAAATTGCAGAGATTTCTGTCAAAATATATATCTTTTGTATATGTTTTGACAAATTGATAAATTCATGAAATTGTTTTTGAAGGAAAAAAAATTAATTGGCTGAAGTGAATACTTTAGAATGTTACTACCATTGTTTCTTTAGGTTTTTTTTTTTTTTTTAGTTTTTATAGTATTGAAAATCTAGCCTCAAAACAATAAAAGCTGTAGCTTGGGGTTTATTTTACACTTATTCTTGTGCAACAATGTTTTTATAATGGAATATAGCTTAATAAGACATTTCCTCTTTATTTATTTATATATTTTTTTTCTGTTCATAGGATTTTAACATTAACATCATATATCCAAAATTACAATTTTAATGTGGAAGTTGAATTGTTTAACCTGCAAACAACTCTGTCACTTTTTCAGTGCCTTTCAGCATTGTCTTATGGGAATGTTTAGGAAGTAAACAGTTCTAAACTGGTTTCTTTTTATTATAAGATATTACACTACGTTCATACCAAAGAGTATACTTTCATATTAAACAAAAATCCGAAATCCATTCCTACTATTAGGATCTGAGTTCCGTTTACTTACTGCATAGTAAAGTCACTATATGGTAGAGCCAAGACCATACAGTGACTTTATTGCATAGTGATGACCTTGACTGAAGCTCTTTGGCCCCTTCTATTTTCAATTCAAACCATTCCGTTGATTACTGGCAGCAGATGCACATCTTCAAGGAGGAGACAATCAAAACATTTGCTGCAGCAGCAAATGGTCAGAAGAGAGGCTTGGATGAAAAAAAATACATTTTATGTTTTTCACAATTAAAAAAGTGTGTTCAGTTGATGAATATGAAGTTTTTTTAATTAGGGGCTGTCCATAAACTACATATGCATGTTGGGTGGGGGGGGGGTCAGATAATATGTGACGTCATACCGCATTACAGTTAAGCACATTTTTTGAAATGAATAAAAAAAAAACTCATAGGATTAAAAAAATCCTACTATGAAATTCATTAAAAACTGCAATTATCTAAACTTTAAAGTTCAAACGAAATTTTTCATCAAAATGCAAGACTATGGATGAGTATCTTGAGAAGAGAAACTTTTAAAAAAAAATTTCTTCTTAAATTTAAAAAAAAAAAGTTTTCAAAAAAACATTGAATATGCCGGAAAAACTTGCAGACGTCTGGCGTTCTATAGAAATCGATAGCTACGCAGTGGATGTGGAATGTGTAGAGCCACTAGCAAATGATCCTAGTAATGTCCAGGTAATTGTAGATGAATGGTACAGCAATCATGTTCACGAGTCCCAGTATCTACTACAAATTGTAAAGTGTACATCAAAAGAATGTTGCGGTGAGACCAGGAGCAAGTTGTGACGTCTATTCCCAAATGGATTTCTACCTCCGCCAATGGAAATTGAGCAAACTAATCGAGGCATGACCGTAGTACCATTTGATGGTGATGGAATATATCTCGATTTACTTGGCCCACTCTCCTTTTCGTCTGCAGTCGGAAGCTAAAGATTTTCTTTAGATGCCATATGATTGGTTTTGTTGATTTGTACACAATAAATTGGCTGACGAGAGTTTGCAAAAAATGTGGCTTATATCATGCTACAGAAAATACTATGTTAACTTTTAAAACACATATACCCCAAAGAAAAATATGAAATATCTCATGGTGTTTATCGTCATGAATAATGCAGTTGGTGTCGCACAATGGCAAGCCATTGAACTGCCATGCATCCAATGCTATGGTCACACTTGTGCAGAGGAAGCCGACTGGATACAAGAAAGTGAAATAGACTATGAAATTTCTAATGAATCAGCACCAGTCCCGATACCAGTAATTGAAATCAATGAAAATCCATGATAAATCCATGGACATGCACCAATTAATTAATGCAGGCCCATGGATTCGCAAGACTTGCCGATTGTTTGATACCAAAAAGAATTTTAATGTTAATTTTACTGCTTGACATTGAACTTCGATTATTTGATTAGGTACTTATAATACGAAAAAAGGTAATTTTAATTTCCGATTTTGATTTTCTCTTCAGATCTAACTTTTGATTATTTGTGCCTACTTACAATACCAAAAAGAGATCGTTTTAATTAGTGATTTTATTTTTTAAAATCAAATTTAGATTATTTGATTTTTTAATACCTCCCCAAAGAGATAAAAAAGATTTAAATTTAATTTTTTGTATGTAAATATTAATCATTAAGCTTGCTTTGTAGGAAAAATTTCAAAATATTTAATATATTTACATATTTAATCAAATGGCACCTATCATATTAAATTTTATTGACAATTAACATACATTCAGACTTTTGTTTTATTTTTGGTTGTTAACTAATTGCCTAGAGATCAATAGATACAATTGATTTTCTTTTGTTCCGCTGACTGTTATAATTATAAGATAGTGAAAAACTTAGTCCGAAAGAGTAAAGTTGAACAGGTTTGAATTCAGGGCATTCCTGACATTATATATATCCAGGTGGTTTAATTAAAAAAAAACAAAAAAAAAAAAACAACAGAATTTTTTTTTTTTTTTAAAAACCAGTGTTATTAAACGACTTAGTCATTGAACTGATTAATAGATGTCCTGAACTGAATCTTATAAATACTTAGTTAAAATGTAAAGTTTTTAATGTAAATGGGGAGAGGGTGCATGATGTTGTGACGTAATATTAGGGAAGGGGGGGGGGGGGGTCAAAAATTAACGTGATATAGTTGATGGACAGCCCCTAATGTATAAATTTCACTTTTGTTTTAATCAATTACATTAAATAAAAATTATATTTTATTTATTCATATAAAATTTGAAAATATGTTTCCTGATCCAAAAATTATTTATAATTAGGGTTCGTATATGTCCCGTATTTTATGGGATCGTCCCTTAATAGGAATAATTCCTAAAAAAAATATACAGTGAAACTTGGATAATTCGAACTTGTTTAATTCGAATTTTTTGCTCGGTTCCTAGAATTCTGTATTAAAATAATGTTAAAAAATCGTGGATAATTAGAATTTTTCATATGATTGTCCTTAAAATATTACGGTAAAAATTGTTCCCGATACTTTTCTCAGCTAAGATACATTATTTATTTTAACGGTCTTTCTAAGGAAAACAAAAGCGAGGGTTGGAATGTCACTATGTGGGGATTTCCGAGGATTTTTCTGTCCACCCTCTGTTGTTACTCTCCCCCCTCCCACACCCCTTCGGTCTTAGAGTCACGTGCGCTTCCTGTGAATGATTTAATGCGGTTATATACATTTTTAGTTTTTGTGCTTGTGCTTTAACCCTTCAGGCCGGTGAGTTTCTTCTCTGCACGTGTCTCTCGGGTGGTATTTGTTTTTACCCCTTCCCCTCATTTTGTTATACTCCTATTCTATAATTAATTTCTTTTTAATGGAAGATTTTAAAACTTTGATATTTTTTAAATATAAAAACAATGAGTTGATATACAATCCAAACTATTTTATTTATATTTTTTATGAATATTTACCTGGAAAAAAAATAGTAAATCATTAAAAATATAATTTTGTGTGATAAATTTTAAAGCAATCCAATAAACAAAGTCCAACTTCACAACTTGGGCACCAATAAATGGTTTCCTTGCGCTTACCATCTTTTGAGCAGACAGCACAACGTCTCTGTGGCTTTTTTTTAGTGTTACTTGGTGGAATTTTTTCTATAAAATGACGCTCTGTCAGCCGTGATGGAGTAGGATTAATTGATGGCCTACCTCGTTTCACACATTCAAATCCAGTATTTATTGAAAGCAATTGCTGAATTAATTCCAATCTAAATTGTAAATGTTCAACTTTCTGATCATTACAGGAATTATATAATATAAATGCATTATGAATTGTTACATTTAAAAGTCTCCTGAATAATTTAATATACCATTTCATACATTTTTTTCTTTCTAATTGGTACGGTTGCAATTTTTGATCTTTTAAATCAACTCCCCCCATTGACAAATTATACTCTAGTACACATTTGGGTTTAACTATTGTTTTTCCATTTTTTTTTATTGTTTCTGTATCTGCATTATGAAAGTTGGAAATCATTGCAACATCCTTTTTGTCTTTCCATTTCATCACCATTACATCATTACATTCCTCAGCAAATATTTCCCCTATTTTTAATTTCTGAAGACACATTTTTTTTATTTAATCTTAATCTTCCAGCTACATTTGTTCCCTGATTTTTTAAAAACAAAGCCAATTCCGGAGAGTTATAGAAATTATCCATCCATAAGACATCTGCCCTGATTTAAAAGTGGTTCAATTAATTTTAAAACAATTTTTGACGTTTTTCCAATTAACTGGCTACTAAATTTAGAGTCAAGTTCAGTGTCCTGTCCAGTATATGCAATGCAAAGATAACCTGTTTTTGAATCACATAATTCAAACGTTTTTATGCCAAATTTTGCAGCCTTCATTGGGATATATTGACGAAACGATAACCTTCCTTTCCACAAAGTTAACGATTCATCAATTGAAATATTGGCACCTGGAGAAAATGCCAACTGAAAATTTTGATTTAAAACCGTTAAAATAGAACTAATTTTAAATACATTTTTGGAACCTGTGAATTCATTTTTTTTTTTAATTATCTGCGAAATGTAAAAATTTTGAAAGCAATTCAAATCTATCTCTTCTCATGGTGTCTGGGAATACTGGGGTTTCAATTAAGCTGCTTCTTGAAAAATATGATTATAATGTTGGCTTTTGACTAATTCCCATAAGCATACATAATCCAAAATAAACAAGCAGCTCATTCCTGTCTGTCGGTGTGAATGAATTACATCTTGACCTTGGAGTCAGCTGATGTGAACCTATAAATTGTTCAGCATAACGATTTGTCTCTGTAATAATAATATCCAAAAGCAAAGCATTGAAAAATAGTAAAAAACTTTCTAAAATAGAACTTACTGTTTTCGGGGTCCATTTTCGCCAGTAGAATTCACTTTCGTGGGTTTGTATTGAGGACTTACCGGGTTCCAGTTCCACGAATAATCCGCACCTGTTGCGGCCGGCAACTGAACGCAAGTTATTCCGTCAGAATCAATTTCATCTTCACTATTTTCAGTATCTCCTTCACGTCTTCAACATCAGAATCATCCAAAATTAATTGGATTTCATCATCAGTGAGCGCACGCCGTTTTGTTGAAGTCGCCATGAATCACAAACAACTTGAAAGAAGAAAGAAGCTGAAAGAAAATTCCTTAATTGCTAAACTAGAGCGCGAAAATTTGAAATTGACCAATAAAATAAAAGCTTTTTTCATTGTCTCTCAGTCAGTGGAAAATTCCAGATTTTAGCTGTAAAATTAACCGCCAATTATCTACCCCTGCAGAGAACGTACCCCTATACGTCAAACCGGCTGAGAGACTGACCCCCTGGGAACGTACCGCTGTACGTTCTACCGGCTTGAAGGGTTAAGTATTGTTTACATGCTCCTACTATGCCATTGTCAAAAGCTAAAGCTCCTTATAAGTCATTAACATTAGCTTAAGGAAGTCGAAAAAGGCCTTAAAAAGAAATCGGAAATCGCCAAGGAATTTGGAATTCCATCCAACACGTTATCGACATATTTGAAGAACAAAGATAAAATCTTGAGCAGCAAAAATGGCAATGAAAAAAATAGAAAAAGAACGAGAGGACCTGGCAACCCAGAGGTTGGAATCATATGCTATGACTTAAAGATTGCATTCAATGAAGCAATTAAAAATATCTGCCTTTTTTTTTTGAAAGCGATGAATAATTAAGCTAGTAAAAAATGCTTGATTTAATGAAAAAAAATGTAGCAGTATTCTTAGATAAAGTTTATGTGTTAAATCTTTGATCGTGGAGTTAATCTTTTATATTTATCTCTTCTATTTGAGAGAATATATGTAATTCAAATTTTTGGAGAATTCGAACTTTTCCTCTGGTCCCTTCAGCTTCGAATTATCCAAGTTTCACTGTATTTAGATAGATGCGAACAATGATTTTAGAATGCCTGTGTATTTTTTATTTAATCAATAATTACCCTAATTCAGAAACTAGGCTTTAGCCACGCCCACCAGAAAGGCTTGACTGCCATGTTACTTCAGCTGTGACGTCAATGTGTTGAAACATTGTTTGTTCACTAAATTAAAGGAATCAATTGAAATAAATTTTAAAGGTCCCAAACTTCATAACATTACAAATACCTTACTGTACCGTTGTGTAAAAGTTAAACAATTGCTACATCGCAAAAAAATTTTAATAATTGTTCCAATGAATCCGAAAAGACAAAAAGCATGACTAAGGATCTTTCAGGTATTACGTAAGTATTAAAGGAGGGGGAGGATCAGAGCAGTGCTTACGTAAGACAGACAAACATGCATTCGAGAGAGAGTTTGTGCGAGATTGACTTTTTCTTCAGTATTTCATGTTTACTTTTTATATTTAACTAGCTGTACCCGGCATGCGTTGCAATGCCACTCAAAGAAAGAAAGGCCTGGTGTCGGTCTGGGGTAGGATACTTAGGTCCTTGTATCGCCTTCCACCCACCCAAATGTGGTGTCCCTGCCCCTCATAGTGGATCGGATTTTTCACTTTTTGCAATAGACTTGTGGTCCCGAGAAGGGGCCCTGAATGTAAGGTCCCAGTGTCAGTCGGGGGTGGGACACTTATGCCCTTGTGTTGCCTTCCCCCCACCCAAATGTGGTGTCCCTGCCCCCCATCAGGGATCGGAATTTTCATTTTCTGCAATAGATTTGTGGGCCCGAGAAGGGCCTTAAATGTAAGGGCCTGTTTTCGGTCGGGGGTGGGACACTTATTTAGCCGTGTCGCCTTCCACCCACCCAAATGTGGTGTTCCTGCTCCCCATAAGAGAGTGAATTTTTAACTTTTTGCAAGACTTGGGGGGCCCAAGAAAGGGCCCGGTGTTGTACTAGTTCAGAAAGCTTCGCGGTTGTGCCCACAACAACTCCCCAAAGTTTAATCGCAATATGATGAATGGTATAGGATATATGAATGGTTTTAGTTCTCATTGTCACCACCAAGTCCATGTTTGTCTATTTCACCCCTTTTCAACCCCTGGGGGGGGGGGGGGTGTCCCGGTTCTAAGGTAGCCTATCTTTAGCGCAGGGTCCTAAAGAGTAATTCTGCAAAGTTTGGTCCAGATAGGTCAAAGGGCCTAGGAGTGTATAAAGGACAAAGAAAGAAAGAAACATTCATTTTTATATATACAGATTTGTTATATTTTAATTCGGGTGTGAATATCATGTAATTTTGAGTGTTTTCATTTATTGTTCAGTGGTATTTACTGTTAATGATTTGACAAATCTTACGTAAGCACAAGGGCAAAGGGGTCTGGCATCTGCTTACAAAAAGGGGGGGGGGTCTAAAATGACTAAAAATGTGCTTACATAATATTTGAACGGACCCTTAGATATTATTCGTCAAGACAAGGCTTTTCAGCCAAAAATCTACAGTTTGTATATCAGGATCATTTTAATGTAAGTAAAATGGATAACCTAAGTGTTTATTAAAAGTATTATCTACACACAGCACATAACTGGTCAGTATGAGAGTCAATCCATATCAAATGGTCCAGAAAAAATTAAATTGGTTGCTCGACCATTTTTTAAGAAATTGATTTTTTTACTGTTGTTACCCCTATGCATGAGTAGTTCAAAACAGGCATAATTTTTTTTTATTTGACTTCGTTTTTGTTTTATGGTTTCCTGCATTTTTGACCTTTGCAGAGAGTTGCAGTAAATTTGATAACTCAGCTACGAAAAATGATACAAACCTGTGGTAAAACACATTATTTTCAGCAAATTTTATATCCTATACTTTTTTACCATATCTTTAATGCAAATGGCTGAAATTTAGAACCAAAACTGATATTCGCTTTTAAACAAAAATCAAAGTTACAGGTTTTTTTTGAGCAGGAAGGAATGAAGTAGAAAAACTATAATTTTTTTAGAGGAAAGATATACATCCAAAATATATTTCAATTCTGTTACTGGCTACCTCGTTTAGTTACAGATCTTTGAAAATGCTGGTTTTTCTTTTTTTTCAAACTTTGAGCACAATATCTCTGGTTAGGGACTTAATAAAAATTTGATATTTACAGTATAAAGAGAACTTTATGAGAGATACCTGTGAAAAAAATTTTGAGTTTAATATTCCATGGAGAAAAAAATTACAACGGGGGGAATTTGGTGAAAAATAAACAAATTAACGCTGGGCTACTACAACACTACTTGTACAATTCAACGTTTAATAAACCATCATATATTTGTTACAGTTAATAGTTACATTAAATGTGTTTTAAAAAGTCCATTAACATACCACCAATCAGTTGTTTTAAGATATGCATTGAATAAGCAATCGAGATATTTCTTCAGACAACTTCTGGGAAATAACATGTGAGCGGCGTGTTACTTTTGTCAGTTCCAAAGCAGAGATTTTTCGAAGAACGTTTTCAACAAGCACCCATACTCTGTCAGTAGATGACTTTTTGAAGGAGGTTCTTGGGTCTGCTGGGTGATAGAACAATACATAAACATCCTTGTGTTTTAAACTGATGTCCTCGATTTCTGCGATCCACCACTGCCCATCATAGCTATAACCATGCAACAGTATCACTTAGTTGCAAACTCAGATGTACAATCTTGTTGATAGATGATTCATTAAAACAATTAATTGGTGGTAAGTTAATGGACTTTTTAAAACACATTTAATGTAACTATTAACTGTAACAAATGTATGATGGTTTATTAAACGTTGAATTGTACTGCTTAGCCAGATGAAAGAGACTGGTCACGTGATTTACGGTTGCTCTGACCTCTTTCTCGGCGTGAAAATAGGGGAGATGACCATGTGCCGACAAGGACAGAAACAAACGACGTATAAATGCGAGATGCATAAAGTGAAAAATTACTGCACAAAATTCAGTTTAAAATTAACGAGAGAATAAAATACACAAACACAGAATAAGAAATACATGTATAATAATTTTTTAGAATGTTATTATCCCCTTTCGCTTGTTAAATTGTTTTAGCAGTGTGCCAAACCCAGTCTTTATTGCTTGGGCAAGCAGTACAAGTAGTGTTGTAGTAGCCTAGCGTTAATTTGTTTATTTTTCACCAAATTCCCCTCGTAATTTTTTTCTCCATGGAATATTAAACTCAAAATTTTTTTCACAGGTACCTCTCATAAAGTTCTCTTTATACTGTAAATATCAATTTTTTATTAGGTCCCCCACCAGAGATATTGGGCTCAAAGTTTGAAAAAAAAGAAAAACTAGCATTTTCAAAGAGCTATAACTAAAAGAGGAAGCCAGTAACAGAACTGAAATATATTTTGGATGTATATCTTTCCTCTAAAAAAATTATAGCTTTTCTACTTCATTCCTTCCTGCTCAAAAAAAAACCTGTAACTTTGATTTTTGTTTAAAAGCGAATATCAGTTTTGGTTCTAAATTTCAGCCATTTTCATTAGAGATATGGTAAAAAGGTATAGGACATAAAATGTGCTGAAAATAATGCGATTTACTACAGCTTTGTATTATTTTTCTTAGCTGAGTAATCAAATTTACCGCAACTGTCTGCAAAGGCCAAAAATGCTGGAAACCATAAAACAAAAATTGACGCCATTTTTAAACGAAGTCAAATAAAAAAAAAAAAATAATAATGCCTGTTTTGAACTATTCATGCATAGGGGCAACAACAGTAAAAAAATCATTTTTTTAAATAATGGTCGAGCAACCAGTGCTGGACCGTTTGGTATGGATTGACCGATAAGTGATTTTTTTTTCCTGATGTTCTCTTGACTAGGTGGATTGAAGGTTGCTTCCGTCTTCCTTCTTTTTAGCGGCCCCAAGGTTGCAGCTTGCCTGTAAAACTGCTAGGGGACCGCTCTTGCTTTTATCCTGTCTGGATGTCACACTGTAGCGGCCAAACGGTTAGAGATATTAGAATGAAACCTTCACCAGTGTGTTCAGCAACAAAGAGTAGATGACCACGTACAAAAAATCAGACCTCTAGGACCACTCCCTGATCCCCAAGGCGTTTTCTATCTTTTAAAGGTGTTTTTAAAAGAAAGACAATGCCTTGGGGGGGGGGGGTCAGGGAGTGATAGTAGACGTCTGATTTTTTTTTACACATGGTCACCTACGTTT
Source organism: Thereuonema tuberculata (assembly GCA_023159025.1). NCBI lineage: Eukaryota > Metazoa > Arthropoda > Chilopoda > Scutigeromorpha > Scutigeridae > Thereuonema > Thereuonema tuberculata. The sequence continues at coordinate 48,228,977 of JAFIDM010009631.1, read as the reverse complement.
TGATGCTGAACACAATGGTGAAGGTTTCATTCGAATATCTTTGGCCGCTACAGTGTGTGCCATCCAAACAGCATAAAAGCAATGTTAGCGGCCCCTAGGTTACAGCTTGCCTGTAAAACATAGGTGACCGAAACCTTCACCATTGTGTTCAGCATCCAAAAGTAGGTGACCACGTCCAAAAAATCAGACGTCTAGGACCAATCCCTGACCATAAGTCGGAAGTCAAAAGTGGTCGCTTCTGATAAAGTTGTGTTTATAAAATTGTGCATATTATGGGGCCGCTTTGCTGTTGATACTGTCTAAAAGCATTAATTATCTTGTTTATATATCATAAAGGTTTGACCTGTTGATAAAAATTCTGGAAAATTTGTTGGTTCATTTCCATATTTTTAATTTATGTAAAAGTCAAGTAAATACTATGCGAGAATATTTCTTAAAGTCAGAAATCCCGCTTATTAAACTTCTTGTTTTAATTGATGCTAACTTCACATCTCTAAAAATCTAATCATTGGTCTTAGCCTGTAAACAATTTAACAGATCTTATGATAGACTGGAAACAAAAGGTACTGCATGCAAAATTGGAGAATGATGTGACAAATAAAAGATATGTCGTTAACTTGGATAAAAAAAGATTATTTCTTCCCAGAAACAGAAGGTTTTATTACCTCAATTCAAGATAAAGTTATCAGAACTAATAATTATGAAAAATACATAGTAAAGAATGATGTTATTGATTTGTGTAGAAAATGTGGTGTTCCTGGAGAAACTATTGAACATAGCACAGGAGGATGTCGTACTTTGGCAGATTATGCCGAGATAAATATGCATTATCAAATTGCAAAAATTATACACTCCCAATAACCCAAAAGAATAAATTAATAGAAAGTCCTTTGCCATATTATAAATATTTACCTGAAACTGTTTGGGAATCTAATGAAGATTCTTATATTGACAGAATACGCAGGAAACTCACGCAGACAAGATCAGTAAATACACCGGTCTAGCACACGAGCTCCAGAAGCAGTGGAGGCAGGACCGAGTACGTGTTGTACCCATCGTCCTGTCCGCTACTGGTCTGGTGCCTCACACATTCCACCACAGCCTCAGCACACTAGGACTTCACAAAAACACTTATTCACAACTCCAGAAGGCTGTGGTACTCAACACAACACGCATAGTTAGAAAATTTATGGACACAACTACACATTCCTAACATCCCTAACCCTCCTTGCACATTTTTTTACACTTAGTAACATGTGCTTTAGTCCTTGACCCGCCATGTTGTCTTTGCTGGGGAAACCCCTTTGTAGGAACTTTTATATAATAATAACAAAACATACCGAGCGGTCTAGACGGCGGTCTGCCGTGTGGCAGCACCTGGGTTCGAATACAAAAGAAACGGCTGTTTCTTTCTTCTTCTGTGTTTCGTCCGTTCTTACCTGGGACTCACTCTCTCAGGGTTCTTCTCGTCACCCTACCCGACTTCCTAGCCTTGTTCTGACGTTGTCAGGTTGGGCTAGCACGTGGTCCGTCGTGGCCTAGTCGCGAATAATAATAATAATAATAATAAAATATAAACATATAGAAGCTGCCATAACAGGTTTACGATGAGAATTGCTCAATTGTCTTTTTTTTTTTTAGCATTTTATTGAAAATAGGCTCATCAAATCTGTCTGGGTGTGTCTATCCCCCCACCCCCAATAATAACAACTTCTGAACCGCTCTATAGATCTTCTTGCAACTTGATTTGAGGATTAAGGAACCTCTAACTTTTATCTTTGAAATCTTTTCCAAATTGATCCTTGTCCAGAATCAGAGAGAGGAGGAGGTAACAATTCCCTTAGAAAAGTCTTTGAATCTAAACAATGGATTTCTATTATAAATCTATTAATTTCATTGTCTTATACAATAAGGATTAATACTTTTAGCTAATCCTTGTGCGTGGATTACAATTTATGTGATTTTCACAATTTAAGTAAATAATTCATATTCATGCTCTGGAGCTCTTTCACATGACGCAACCATGGCAGCGCCGCCAGGCCGTTCTATAGATTTCAGTGGAGCTTTTCACACATGGATGCTTGGTCGATTCTGGAAGTGCTGCCAGGATTCTGGTCGCGACATGATGCGATTTTTCAAGGCGCCAGGCTGGCGGCACGATCACCGTCGTTCTATAGATTTTATTGAGCCTTTCACTGTGACCAGAAGGTTGTTTCTGTTTATTTTCGCTTTGAGAAGTGTTGAAAAACACGATTAAAACGAAACTACTTTAGAGAATGGGGACTTTTGACACTGAAAAATTCATATTAGAAGTTCGTGAATATTTATGAACAAAGAACATTTTTTTTTTTAAGCAATGGATTTTAATAGAATTAACAAAAATTTATTTCAATAAATAACATACAACATCTTCTTCAAAAATATATTTATTTAAACAAATTTTCGGAAATTTTTCTTTTTTCCTTTTTCAAGTTATTTCCAACAATAAATTAAATATCGAGATGTCACCTCATATTTAATTTATTGTTGGAAATAACTTGAAAAAGGAAAAAAGGAAAATTTCCGAAAATATGTTTAAATAAATATATTTTTTAAAATATATTTTTGAAGATGTTGTATGTTATTTATTGAATGCAAATAAGTAGGAAGGAGATTAGAAGAAAATATGGACTTAAAAAAATTTATTTCTATAAAAAAAATGCTTCAAAACAAATTTATTTTTGAAAACGAACAGCATCCAATGAATCTGCATCATATTAAGAAAGCCTTTAATGAAAACGTTTTTTATTATGATTATTTGATAGCACGTAAAAAAAAAATTAATCTCAAACAATTTTTAAAACACATTTTTTTTTTATTAAATTAGGCCTAATTATTGCACTAATAATAAATATATTAAACACAAATCGTTATTTTATGATTTTTTTTAGCATTTAGGTGTTCGAAAAGATTTTTTTTAAGTTGGAAATATCGAGTACTGCCTCGACAACTCCAAAAAAATCGCCTGTTTTTGAATTTTAATTTAATTAATTACAGGATATTTTGAAAATTAAAAACAAGAAAATAGAAATCTCAGATGCTTCACAAGTTCATATTTAAATTTTCAGAAGTTTAGGCGCATTGGTAAAAGAAATATATAAAAGAAATAAAAGGTTTGCAGTAGCCTGAATTGCTCGAGTCCCTTTGTTGGAGTATTTGGCTGCGCTGTCATGGTCGCTTCATGTGAAAGAGCGCTAAGGCTCCAAATGTAAAGAAATTTGGACAACAATGCATTCGCTGTTTATTGAAAAAAAAAAAAAGTCAATAGTTGGCTCTGTAGCAATACAAATCACTTGAACAACATTACAATTGAATGAGTGAGTTGAAAAAGGTGCATATTCCACAAAATTGACAAACTAAACTGAGATACATTTTCAAAGTTTTATGCTATAAAAAGTTATATATCTATATATTTACAAACCACAATGAATTCACTTCACTTAAAGGTATAAATCAATAATTGATAATTTTTTTGTAAAAAAATTAGTTTTCTTAAAAAATAGTTTTTTATAGTTTTCCAAAAGTTTACATTTCTGGAATATGTACCTTTTTCAACTCACCCATTCAATTGTTCAATGTGTCCATCATTGTTGTCAACGACATTTTCTACTGCAGAATACAATGTGTCTGCTGACCTTCAGATCTGACAAAGTTTGTCATCTTTCACATGTATCATCTGGTTCTCAAAAAAAAAAATAATCCATAACTAGAAGTCACATGGGGTGAGGTCGGGTGATAGGGGAGACCAAGTTGTCTGGAAATAGTAGCTGATAACCTGTTCATTTGTAAAGTGCTGCTTTAACAAATTTTGAACACAACGAATCATGTGGGATGTTGCACCAACTTGAGCATGAATATGGTTTCCTGAAGGTACTCGCATTGTTGAAGCTCTGGTATCACCAAATTTGCCAACATATCATAATACCACTGTCCAGTTATATGGAATAGGTGAGTATTCATTTGCCCATTTAAGTAGAAGTGGGCTTGGTCATTCCAAAGAATGTTCCATGGCCAAGTGATATCAACTGTCATTCACACCAGGAACTGAAGCGCAAATGTTACATGAATTTCGACATCACTGTGCTGTAGCTTCTGTAGACTCCTTTTCTTGTATGGATAGTACCACAATATCTGCTGCATCACTAGCCTTACAATGGCATACAGCATGTCCATTGCACGGGCAACAGCTGGTACACTTACCACCACATGGAGAATGATATGACAAATCCACGACAGCCATAGCCACATTTTCAACAGAGAAGAGTCCACTCGTTTTCGACCTCTACCCAGGACCCTCACAGGGGGGGAGGGGGGGTCAGTTGGTCCCTCAGCACCAGGGCCCGGGCTGAGATCTACAGTATGTTTATAGTGCAGAACAGGGGTGGGCAAGACGTCGATCGCGCATTTTGGGGTGAACGCAAGTGAGATTTCAAAAGTGTGAAGATATTGGGTTGTTGATTTGGAGATTCCGCTTGTTTTTTGGTTGTCGATTTGGAGATTCCGTTTTTTTTTTTTTTTTGTGCAGTGAGTGCAGACGTTGGTCCACGCCTTACATACTTCTGATGCAGGAATTCTCTAACAGCCACTGCTGCATTGCTACTGTTCTGATAGAACAACTTCACCAAATAGCGCTTTTTCCTGCAACGTTGGCATTGCTCATGAAGTGCTGGTAAGCATCTAATGCTTTTGAGGAGCTTTCTTTCCTTTTACAGAGCTGTGAGTCAACATTATGCACGACCATGATGCGACCTCCAATCAGAGAGCGACATGTGACCAATGACGAAACTCTTCGCTCTGCCCCAGGCACATGGAGCAGAACTTTTAAACTAGTCGAATTTGTCGAAATTGCTTCTTGTCTTTTGTTAGTTCTTGTGCTACTTTTTAGTACAGTATATGCATTATTTAAGTTATGTTTTTAGAGTAACATGTGGCTATTGTTTTTATGTTGGTTATGGTTAGCTATTGCTATGGCGCCATCTACTGGCCTTTTTTTTTTTTACAATTTTTTTTCAATAAACGGCAAGCGCATTGTTTGAAATACCTGCTGTCCAAATTTCTTTTGATTTGGAGCCTTAGAACGTGCTCCAGAGCCCTCTATATAGATGAACTTTAATGTTAAAAACCTTGTACAAAGGCGTTAAACCAAGGATAATTGAGAATAATGAGGTAGCTTTCTTTGTACCATATACTGTACATTCCCTAAACTTACCTGGACTTAATGCTGCAAGCAATTTCACTAATGCTGTGAATTTTTTGATATAATTCAAAGTCTTTTCTCATTTTTTTAACACAGACCAGATGGTCAGCAAAAGTGGGAGCTTAAAGAGCAATTTTACCTGCAGCTAGAAAAAAATTATGATTGCCTTAAATGATCTCAATACTCATACTTCATCAAATAAAGAAATAAAATCTGAGACAAAATCTCTTTTATTAAATGTTTCAAATTTCAAGTTTACAGTTATGGTATGTTTTTGGTATAAAGTGCTAAACCACATTTGAAGAACTTTATTTACCTATCAAAGAAAAACATAAGCATTGATTATGCTGTACAAAATATTCACTGTCTCATTTTGGAATAAACAAGATCAGTTATCTCAACTGAAGTAGAAAGAGAAGCACAAAGTATTGCTCGAAAGTGTGATGTAGAATCACGTTGCAAACAAGTAAGACAGCACAAGAAAAAGAGAATGTTTGACGAACTATGTGAAGATGAAAGTGTTTTGCTATTTGAAAAAGATAAGCTTAGAATATCCCTTCTAGAAATCTTCGATCAATTACTTCTGGATCTAAGAGAAAGATTTCAGGCAATGTCCAACGTTGATGTTAAATTCAGGTTTTACGCAGGAATTAATTTGAATTTATGTCAATTGATGATCTCAAGCTACAAGCTACAGAATTGGCTAAGATTTATAAAAATGATCTGGATAAGAATGAGATTCTTCTTGAAGTTGAAAGCTTCAAATACCATGCATTAAATTTTGACTCCAATCTAAAAAATTCCATTCCAGCTGAACCTTTGAATTTTATTTATAAAAATAGATTCCAAGACGCTTATCCTAATATTGATGTGGCTCTTAGAATCTACCTTGCAGTACCTGTAATTTCTGCTTCAAATGAAAGATGTTTTAGTAAGTTAAATACAGTAAAAACTTATCTTCGCAATAAAACAGGACAAGAAAGGCTAACGAATCTAAGCATCATTAATACTGAGCATCGTCGAAAGTGTCTTATGATGATGTGATTGAAACATTTGCTGCCAAAAAAGCTCAAAAGTACAATTTTAATGTAAATGACATGTGTTTCTCTGTACTATCCGATATTTGTGAATAATTATCTACATAATGTTCTCACTAAGTTTTTTTGTCAGTTCTTATTATGGCTGCTTTACACGCTCTCGAATACTTGTCTCAAATCCGCAAGTGGTTCGAAAATCTGACAGTTGCTCTAAATAGAAGAGGTCCTAAATTCAGGCAAATATTACAAGTAGACACCAGTGCCCTTGGCGACGAGAAAATTTATTTAAAAGCTACGACAGTGTTAACTTCAAGCTGAAATCTGGATATTCTTTGCTCATGGTTTCAATCCACAGCTTTATTCACCACATTCCCTTCCTCTGGGATTTTTTTTCCTTTTTTCTTTATCTCTGCTGTGAAATGAGTTGAGAATTAATAACAAAACAAAGCTGCAAAATCATCTTGTTTGTCGCTTCGGCGAACATTAATTGTAATAGTGATCTCAATGAGACTTGAACACTTGAACAGACTATTCAAGGGATGTGGAAAAGGATTATGCAAAAACAAAGTTGTTAAAAACAGTTCCCTTAAGGGCTGCTTTACAGCAAAGTATAAGAAAAAAAAGCATGGTAAATAACTTAAGACCAACCTAAAATGACATTTTAAACTTTTAATTTTGCATTTATCTACATTACGAATAAACTGTGAAAACAATGGCACATTTGATGCTGCAATCAAAGAAAATACAATCTCATTTGCATAAGCACCCACACTGCAGCAGAGTTCTGAATAGAAAAATGATTACAACTAGTGAAAGCCATTCTTCTCAGCTACGATGACTATCACTTTACTGGAAAGTGTTTTAATTGTGAAGCTTTTTTTATGAAAACCATAGTAATGCTGTGGCTGTTCGTGAATTTCACCATAGTAAGAACTTACGCCATGGACTAATGTCTGTACAAGATGTGAGGAACTGCTTGCTGCTACAAAGATCATCAACTCAAAGATCATTGTCCACTCTTGCCAAAATGGAAGTTGGTGTGTCTTGGCTGTGGAACATCCTATGGAGCGACAAGGCACATTTTTATCTTAATGGAACAGTTAACACCCAGAATTGCTGCATTTGGGGCCCACATGTTTTCCAGGAACTTCCCCTGCACCATCTGGTAATGTGATTCACTTCCACATTTATCATCGAACCATTCTTCTTCGAAGTTGCTCCTAATAGCCCTGTGACAGCTCTGAGATATCAAGGCATGCTCCAGAATTTGGTTGTATCCCAACTTCAATGATGACAATGTCTTAACAAATGACAACAAACTTTTATGCAAGATGGTGCGTCCCCGCATATTGGACTCACCGTACAGCATTATTTGCACCAACATTTCACTGATTGCTGGGTGATTAGTCAATCATTTCGAACTGCCTGGCCATCACTTTCTCCGAATCTGAATCTAAGTGATTTTCTGGTTTAGGGGGTCCACTTAAAGAATATGGTTTATTGTGGAAATGTTGCAAATTTGCCAGACTTAAAAGGACTGTATTACACGACGTGTGAAGAATCAAGGAGTATCAGTTGCGGTCAGCCGTTAACACTGATCATCATTTGCAAATTTTACAACTTCACAAAGGGGAACACATTGACCCGTATTCCTTACATCGCTGAATAGTGCAGCAGGCATGTCCTATACAGAACAAATAAATGATTTTTGATTGTGTTTTTAATTTATTGTTTATAAATTTTGTTTTTTATTTCTCATCTTTTGAATAAGCTTTATATAAATTTTGCAGTCCATCTGCTTATCGGTAACATTTATAGTGCTCTGAATAGGCCAGGTTTAATTACCATCACCTTGTATTTTAATTTTTTGGTCTTGTCAATTTTTAGTTTGTTTAGTTTTTTTTTTTCTTTTCAAACGGAAATTATACAGACCAAGCTGAACATTTTTAATAATAATTATAAAACTTAAAAGATCTGAATTTGAAAAAAAAAAAAATAATAACTATTCAAAATTGTTTTGATGCTATCAAAAATGTCTTTCTTTCTTTTTTTTATTCAGGGAAAATGTTTCAAATGGTATCTTAATCCACTCTTAATGATAGTCTTAAAAACGTAGGTATTGATAATATTTACTTAGCAATAAGAGTAATGAAATTAATTTACTGTTAATTTGTAATTACTTTATTTTAAATATGTTAATACATTTTGTTAATTATCTTTTTCAGTGGATAATTATTTTGAAAGTGAATTTATTGATCTTTAAGTCAAAGCCAGAAAAACAAATTCAAGTGGTAATCATTTATGTTGTGATGAAAATAGATTTAGAATTTGCACACACTTATTTGTAGCAGCAAAAATGTTCTCCATATCAGTATGAAGTGATATACAAGAAACAGGATTATAGCTGAGAGTGAAATGATGTTACAATGTTGCAGGAAGTTACAGCTGAGATTCTTGATTTGGTCAAGCACAAAAATTCCAGGAATAAATTCTTAGGTGAAAACGAACCTTACGTTTTCACCTTTCGTTTCTACAACCACACAACATGGTAAAGACAATCAGTAAGGAACCAACAAGTTAAATGAAAATCAGCTAAGTGAAATAAATTGAATGGTAGTAATATATAATTGAAATTTTTCCTGGAGTATTAGAATTTTTAACGCACAAGCAAACAATTATTTAATTTTATTAATAAAGCTAAATATATATTTACTTATTATTTCTAACATGAATTATTATGCCAATTTCAATTTGATAAGGGGAGAGTATGTTGTCGAAGGCAGAAAGATGCGTCTTTTCATACGCTATCTGCAGAAACTTGATGGTGTAGGGTAGTGATATTCAACCTTTTTTTTGCTCATGTATTCTCAGATATAATTTATCTTTATATTACAAGGTTACTGGTGCATAATTCAAAATATTCAATTTAGCTGTACATAAACAGTAATATCTAGGGCATAACCACAGATTACAAAAACTAGTGAAGTCTCTCATATCAACTAATCTCATCAAGCTGCTGCACTGCTATAAGCCTAACTTGAATCACGCTGTACCCCTCTCACAAGCACAGGTGAAATTTGGTTGGTTTCTTGCAGGAATTGTTTGCTGGGTCTGTGCTGACAATCAGTTCTTAAGATTGTATGAGGTATACTGGAAAGTACTGTTTGGCTATTAAAAAAAGACGAGAATGTATTTTCAAAAATTCGATATTTATGTAATTTGCCAAACCTTACACTACTTGTCTATGTAGTTTCCAACATTGTTGAGGCTTTTATAATGGGGCATCGGTTTTTGTATCCCCTCCTAAGTAGAGCAGCACCACCACCTGTAAAGACATGCTTGCACTGTACATTTGACGTCATCATTGTTGAAGAATCACTGATCACCAAGGTACTTCTTCAAATGCAGGAGCAGGAACAATTTCAAGAACTGTTCTCCATGAAATTAGGTCAGATGTTTGAAATTTCGGAAACTTGCTATGCTGGGTGCCAAAGATGCTCTCAGATGAGCACAAAAAAAGGGGGTGGGTGGGCTGCTAGTGCCTTGCCCTTTCTCATGCGATGTAGCGAGCAAGATAATGAATTTTTAAGCCATATCGTAACAGGCGAAGAGAAATGGGTATCCCATGTAACTTCGGAATCGAAGCAGCAGTCCTTGGAGTGTAGGCATATCTCACGGCCGAAAAAGCAGAAATTCAAGCAAGTGATTTCAACCCGCAAGCTCATGGCAGTCTTCAAAAGAGGCTCAGTTCTGTAGGGGGAGGGGGGAGATACAAAAAGTGGTGCCCCATTATGAGAAATGCCTCAACAATGGGGAAACTACATACAATAGTAGTTTAAAGGTTTGGCAAATCAGATAAAAATATAATTGTTTGAAAAAACATTCTTGCAATTTTTTTTTTTAAATAGTTGAACAGTACTTTATAATACAAGGCGAATATGCCTTTATTATTTTTTGGATAGATCGGTGGATAGTGAGCTACACGTACGATGGCAAAATTAATAGCTGGATTAAAGTTCTCCCTAATTTCTTAATGAAAATTAGTGGAGTTTACAAAATTTATAGTCTACATCTAATTTCAATAACAAACTGTCAAAAATGTCTGCTTTCACTAAATGAAAATTCATAATAAACTGTAGTAAGATAATCCATCAAATAGAAAGGTTTGTTTTATCAATATACATGTACTTGATGCATTAGAAACTTTCAAAAATTATTTTTAAAATAATTTTATTTAAATTTTAATAATTTTAAAGTTATTTTTAAATTAATTTTTTTGGTTGTGCAGAAATGCACTCCATTTTGCAAAGGATTCTGGGTAAATGCCTTCAAGTTTCATGATTTTTAAAAATTTTTTGAAGGATATTTTAGACAAAGTAGCCTGTGACATAGTCTGATACATAGAACAACAATGTTTCTTTTTGAAAGATATCCTTATTAAGAAATTGGAGAAATTTTCTTGAAACAGAAATCATATCTCTATGCAATATTTGCTACGCTGTGTTACATATAGAGACAACAAAAGCTTAGCTTATTCTCTGATGGGAGATAGATGGTTGTGACAGCCATCACCTTTTCACTGGTTTCCCAGCCGATTCCATCCAAAATCATGCACGAAATCATCCATATTCCATCTGTGTAAAGACTGCCTTATAAGAGGGAAAGGAATAAGACGTTTTACCAGAGTAAACAACAACCAAACTATTTCTTCAAAATAAAAAAATATAATTTCTCTTGAAAACTTTTTGAAAAGATGGCAATATCCAAAGTAATCTAATTCACTGCTCTTATTACAAAACTTGTTTATTACTAAAAAACTCCATACTTTAGAAAAAATTGCCGATAATACAATGGACAAAAATAAATGGAAACCAAAAATTAATGATTTAAAAAAACTATTCATTAATGGGCACCCAAAAATTTTATTAATAAAATTTGTGGAAATTACTTTAATAATAATAATAATAATAATAATAATGATGTCCCTAAGAAAGATTTTACCAATGTAATAAAGATACCTTATGGAATTGAATTATCGAAAGAAATGAAAATGGAATGGGAGAGAAATAATCTATCAATCATAGGAGTAGGACATTAGAAATTAGGCATGCTGTAAAGTATATTTTCATAATACAGGAAGAACGATGAACGAGAGATTCAAAGAACATGTTAGTGCATTCAGAAATGATCACCCAAATATTTCTGAGTGGGCGGAACATTGGTTAATTATCATAACCCAGACCTGGAAGTCAAATACCTTTTCCAAGAAACAGACACTATCTCCAAATTCATTCTAGAAGCCTGTGTTATTAATAACTGTGACTGTATTAATAAACAGAAAGGACTTGAAATTTGTACCTGGAATGTACAAATGTAGATAAAAATTTTTTTTTTTTTTTTTTTAAGACACAGACACAAAATGATTAAAAATAAATCTTTGTAATAATTATTTATTACAATAAATTTTTTAAAGGTCACGAAGTACAAATCTGATATAACTTCAAATATAAAATGAAGTTATGGTTAATAAGTTCTAATGCAGTTCAGTTGGTGTAGTCTTCCTCCTTCTTACTATTATGCTAATTGCAAAGCACAATATAATTCCTTCACTTACTTTGGTAGAATTTACCGTAATGCTCTTAATAAATATTTCATTCATTCAACTTGATATTTCATTCAATTAACAAAATAACACTAAGATAATTCACTATCTGAGTGAAGATCCACTGTTTCACAGTTAATTTAATTAAGTGAATATTGACAGTAAGTCACTTATGTATAATTTTTAATCAACTTTCTTCCGTTGATTAATATACTAATAATAATATTCGTCGCACTAATTTCACTTTGAAATTGAAGCACAGAAGCACTAATATTACTGCGTTTCTCACAATAAATATTCACTATAAATTATCACTAAGTATTTCAATAATGATGAACTTCAGATAATTATCAATTATCTTTACTTGAGTAATTTCTTCTTATAGACGAATATCCCCGTTTAGATACAATTCTTTTGCAGCACAATCAATTTCCGTAGTCGGGCACTTTGTTCTTACTAATGAATTGAAAACTTACTTACAGTTCGTCGTGCAGTAATTGGCTTTTCACCTCGCTTGAAGTTCACTTTGTTCACCTTGAATACCCGGAATAAACCACACTCGTCCGGGATTCAGTCAAAGGCACAGGATTTCGTCCGTTGGCACTCGCTTCAGTTGATTCCTCTCGATTAGCTGCTTTGCCGGTCATCTGACCTTGTTGTCTCAGCTGTCTCGCTCCTACTCACAATGCGGAGCACTTCTCGGAAGACAATGTAGTCTTTCTGTCGTCTGCTTCCAGCCTACTAAATATGTCAGATATATCCTGTCACCTCGCTGCTTCTCACTAACTGAGGATTCTCACTCTCCCTTTTTTGTGTCACACTTCGAGGCTGCGCAGCTCATTATATGTCATTTTCTGCTATGACGTAATACTTCCAACCAACTCGTATGCAAATTTTAAGTTGCCTCATAAATAATTAATAATTTTAAATTGCGATTCAAGCCTTTAATACAATATTCTTATTAAATTTTCTACAATAATTATATAATGATTCAGTCTTCAAAATTAATAAATTTCTAATTGAAAATTTCAAAAATTATAAAACTGCATAACCATTTTTGTATTTTTATCAGGATAATGGTTGAATAATGAGTCTGTTTTTAGCGGTCCCTAGGTACAGCTTGCATGTAAAACATAGAGGACCACTCTTGCTTTTATGCTTGCTGGATGTCGCACACTGTAGTGGCCAAAAGGTTCGATATTAGAATGAAACCTTCACCATTGTGTTAAGCATCAAAAAGTTGGTGACCACGTCAAAAAAATCAGACCTCTAGGACCACTCCCAGACCGGAAATTGGGGGGTCAAAAGTGGTAGCTTTCGATAAAGTTTTGATTATAAAATTGTGCACATTATGGGGCCGCTTTGCTTTTGACACTGTCTAAAAGCATTAATTTCCCTTGTTTTAAATTTATTTTTGTTTTAACAGTGTTGAATAATAATTTGATACACTATGATCCTTACTTTTTGTGTAATTGTATAAGACTTATTCTTTGTTATAACTGCCTTGGCTTTAATTTTTTCAAAAGGTAGCCTGAAGAAGCAGGGAAACATTAGCCTGTGAAATATCGATGGTAAAGTATGGAGTTTTTTAGTAATAAACAAATATCCAAAGTAATTTACATAAAATAATGAAAAATTAGAAAACACTCTGAAAGTACATTTTCGCATACCCCTAAAGGCTGATTTTCACTAGGAGTGGGGGTGTGCCTGTTGCTCGTCATCCTTTAATGCAGGGGTCGGCAACCTTTTGTTGTAAGAGGGCCAAATATTTTGTGGGGATTACTGCGGGCCGCACTTGGGCCAAAAAGGGCCCAAATCTTATTTTAACAACCAAAAAAAAAAAAAAAGGAAAATCTTATTTTAACAATCAAAAACAAAAAAAAAAAGGAAAATCTTAAGACGCCCCGCGGGTTGCCGACCCCTGCTTTAATGGATCACTATTGTATGTTCCTTTTTACTAGAAAGACTGGTCAATGACGATCCCCATTGATTTTAACCTCCAAAAATAAGCAAGAGCTAAATTTGGACCATCTCAATTAGTCAGAGCAGCTAAAAGCAATGAAAAATCCCCTTTTTCAAATGGACAGTATTCATAAGTGTAGGGGTTCTGGCGAGCACTAACAGCCATAACCTTGATCAATCACTTCCCAAGTGATAGTTGACGGCAAATACCGAACTCCCTCAAGCAACCGAGCAGTGGTGTAAATGGGAACGGATTGTCCTATTTTGTTTTTCTAAGGAGACACACTTTCAATCGTCACCAACATGACATGATACATCAGAACACACCCAGATCCCAAAGGTGAAAATCAGCCTTTAGAAGTCTTCTCAAACAGATAGCAATATTCAACCCGGAGTATCAGGTATAGCAGAAATATTCAGAGGTAAATTTTAAAAGATTTAAAGTAAAAGTGTCACATTTAAAAACATTGTGGTAAAAACAAAATAATTTGTGTGAGGGCATATGTTATAACTGAAAGGCAGAGGGAGGGGAAACATAACAGTCACTTCTGTTAAGACTGTTTTTAAATGCAAAAAATGTGTGTGTGTCTATGAGGTAGTACATGAAGTGAGCTCTACTCACCTAAAATTTCCCCCCTCAAAATAATCCAAATCACATCATTTAAGGTTGTGTGTGTGTGTGGGGGGGGGGGGGGGGGTCCTTCCTACTCAATTTCAGTAGTACTAATCCTCTGATGCAAAGGAACTGTGGAGACTATACAAGCAGATTAATATATGTTACTCAGATATAGGGATAATGTTTACCCACAGTGGCTTTTATAAAGCTACTGTATGTTTGCTAGTTAAGTGGTGCTACCATCTAGTAAAGTATAAACACTAGACAAATCACTATTAAGAATGTACTCATCACTAGGACCACCAGTTGTTAAATTAGTTTATGAATTTGAGTTTTGTATTATTTCAGATTTGATGGATTAAGTGAAACTTTATTACTTCTATTGCACTATTTCAATCAGAATATTTAAAATTTTGATCGAAGATACAACCTATCCAGAATACTTTGCTTTTGACCTGTCTAATAGCCTTTTTTTTTTGTATTATTTCAATAGATTGCACACAAAAATATTAATAAATTTATCATTTTCTTCAATGAATTACTTTTCATAATTAAAATTTAAAGGCATTACTTTTAAGTGTTGAATTGGAAAATGTATTTAAAAAAATAAAAATAATCCTTCTGATGGGTTAAAGTTTATTTTACATTCAAAAATCAATGCCACAAATATCATTTATTTTTATTTATTATTTTTTTTTTCAAAGGCAAGGAAATCAGTATTTAAATATATTGCATTGGTTATTTACATTTACAGCTTTTTGAAACCTAGGTATCTGAAAAATTTGAAAAATTAAAATAAACTTACAAACATTATTGCAAATATTTTAAATACATTATTTGGAAGACAAATTTCTATAGTTCTATCAAATTTAGATTTTTAATTTAGGAAAATGGTGTCAAGATTGGTATATAATTGCATTATTTGCAGAAACAATATTTTATTATTTCAAGGAAATTCAACATTTTACTAGAATTTTTTTTTACATTTTCTTAAATATAGTGTCTAAAATATTTTTAATATCCAAGAATTTACAAATATGATAAAGTATAAGGTTAATTTGAAGCTGTGAAGTTCATATTTGCTTCTGATGTTGGCTTTTCGGTTAATGTCTAATGCAAAAGAAAATGACATCAGAATATCGAAGACCTGGAACCACTGCAACAACTTTCTTCCCCTTAATAAAGGCATAAAATATATTTAAAGAAGGAACATCAATAGAATAACCTGCTTTTATTTGGATGTTTTAAAACAGTAAAGGGATTTTATTGTAAGTTATTTCACAAAGCTTATTGTATAAATGAATGAACTAAAATAGTTGTTTCCACATCTTGGCATTAATTACATTTTTTAATTATTTTTTGGGTGGTTGAGTTTATAAAAACATTACACTTTCTCATATAATTCTTCTGTACAATATATTGCTAATTAGTCACTTGTAGGAATGGGATAATTTTTTTTTTAAATAAAAAAAAAGAAAAAAGAAAAAGTGTGTATGTATACACACACACACGTTTATTAGGCACAGGAAAAAGGAAAATAACGTTTAATTAATTTTAATTTTTTTTTTCACATTTTATTTATTTTTCAGGCACATGGGGAGGTGTTGGAAAGGAGACACCACTTCAAAATAATTCCTAAAATGATGAAACTTATAAGAACACACATTTATTAGCTCTTCAACCAACATAAAATGTTACTGTGATATTTTGCATATAAAGAAAACTTAATGCAATAATCTCTCATATACTAATGCGTTTTTCATTAGTGAATTACTGAAGACATTATAACAAAACAATGAATCATTGTAGCTTCTATAAATAAGGAAATAACATTAGTTTACTGCAGATGTAAAATTACATTTACTATATACAAATTTAATAATCTTATCATAATAGGTTGTGTTTTCTCTTATTCCCTGCACTGATTACAAATTCCAAGCACAGTATTCAACAAACAAAAAACTTCTTGTCATAGTTTGCTTGGATGACTTCATTAGTTGAAAATTTTAATTTTGTAATTATGCAAAATACATTATACAATAATACTACATTTGCAACATTACCATTTTTGCATTAATAAGAAATAAAACATCTTAGTTCATTTCTGAAAATATTTCTATTTTAATTAATGATGGGGTGCACTGTACATTTGACACTTTGAAGCAGAGAAAAGAGATATTATTTGACTCCTATGTAAAGGAGATTCTAGATATCTCATCTATTACAGAAAAGGTCATATTTTATCTTATTTAATTATGCTTTACTAAGAAGATGTATTTCATTTTTTTGTGGTTAATCAGAAAATCCAAAATGAGTCATTTAATGTTGAAAATTGCATTGTAAAACTTAGTGTAAACCATCTTCTTTTTTTTTCTTTTCTGAAAGTAAAGCATTACCATAACTACTATGTAATTTTTTTTATTAGTATTTACAACTATTAAAATTAAAATCACTTATTACTTTCTTTTGTTTTAAAGTCCGCAGAGAAAGGGTGTGTGTGGGGGTGGGGGTCAGAAGTACACATCAAACATTTTGTACACATTATATTCTCTGAAAAAGATATATGTAATAATTATTTATAATAAAAAAATATAACTGTCAAACTTAAAACAGCACTAATATACTTTGATATTATATTGTAAACATGAAGATCATGGACTTGATTACATTTATAATACTGAAATATGAACATATTAAAACATATAAATAAAAAAGCTACAATAAGTTTAATTTTGACAAATCGTAATCTGATAAAATTTTGTATCCAAAATTAATTTTTACAGTTTTAAAAACTAAAACTACATACAGTACATTCTATGAAACATCACTGATTTCCATGCCTTTTGCAGACATACAAAGAAGAAAATTTAAACTTTGCTCCTGACAGCAAAACAAAAAGACAAATTAAATTTAAAACTTAACTCATAGAAGGATGGGATGATCTTTACTTTCAACAAATTTAAATATTTTACAACTTTTATTTATTTCTTTAATTTATTAATTTAAGACTACACTGAAATTTGATAAAGGATAAATGTAACATTTATATTTGTTGTTTATTTTCAATCTACTGGATTTTGGAGTATGCAGGCAAAAAGTTCAGTTGTCTTCAAAAAGAAATCACATACCAGTAACAAACTTAATATCATCAGAGGAACTGGTATGTTTACATAAAAATAATGAATACCAATTCATCTGTTGATATTTTAAGTTTGGACGATATGCTATAGCAGGAAACATGACCATACTAACACCCACTGCTGCTACTGATAACTTAATTATGTTTATTAACTTATGTTGTGCCAAATTCTAAATTTTAAAGTGTTTTGGTAAATAAAATGTAAATCCGGATGAAAAAGTACAAAATCTTTAATATTTAAAATTAATTTTTAACTAATTTTTAAAAAATTTTAATTTTTATTGTGCAAATGTCACACTAAGTTTGACAGGAAGAAAAATATTACAACATTCTGTAAATCTGAACAGGATGTTGTAGTTTCAATTTTATGCTTGTAATAGTTGTAAGAGAAAAATGTTAGGAATGAAATAAAATTCTTAACTGGTACATTGTGAAACTATGGATACCAACTTTCATTTCCCTATTGTTAAGTTCATTAGTCACAACATATTAACCACAAAATAACCTTTTATTTAATATGTTGTTATAATATACATAGCTTTCAGTTTCAATTATTTACATTATTACCATATGAATAACTATTTTTACATTCTGTTAACACACTTCATGACAGTAAAGATACTGAAGTATCCATATTTATCTTTATGAAGTTATTTATCAGAATTTCAACTAAGTTAGTCATAGTTATCTCTGATTAGGTTTCCTAATGCAAATGAACTGCCCACTGCAAAAACAGTTTCTGAAACTGAACTATAGGGCACAGTAAAAAATGTACATAGTTCACAAGCTGTAAATTGCACTTCCTTTAAAGTCTTCATAAAGCAATAATTCCTGGAGTGATTAAGAATTATTGACATCAATACAGTAATATTTACATAGTGGTATAAAATAATGCTTCTAGCAAATTAAAATAATCACTTGTTTAAAACAGTAATTTCAATAGAACTAGTATGTGTAAATTTATCAGCATTCCTGGAAGTAATGAGATTAGATGGGGGAGCAATAACATTTATAATACTTTAAAAAATTATTAGTTCTACATTTAAGTCTTTATCTTACAGCAACAGAAAAAGATTGTTTCAGATTTCTCAATGCTGACGATTACATATTTAATGGACAAATTCTGATGCCAGCAAATCATATTTAAAAAATTAGCTTAAGGTACTGAAAATATTGAAACAATGAAAACAATATAATAATTATAAGAATGTTGAGACCTAAAGGGAAATTTTAAATGGATCCACATAGTATACTAATATCAAGTGAATTCTGTATAAAAATGACCAGTAATCCCTTGAAATGATTTATTAAAATTCAAAGTTACTATGAAAACATTGAAGGAAAAAAAAATCATAGTATGTTAGGAGTCAAGATTTGTGCAGGCTGAGATTTGTAACATAATTTAATCCACAATCTATTTTGTAGTTCTTCAAATAAATTTATTAACATTTCTCAAAATTATTATTGATAATTTTTTTTGATCAGCAACAACTTTGATAATTAAAACTTACTCAAATTCTTAAAAACGTATGTTAAAAAACCTAACAAATGTTACCTATATTTGAATAATGTAACTTTAATGGATTGGAGATTAACTGATGCATTTGATGTTGACCAGCCATTACCTGCAAAAGCTCCTTTGTATAAAGCAGTTTTCATTTTCTAAATAGCAAAAATGCAAGGAGGAGGAAATAAAACAAAAAAACAAAGCATACATAGAAGTTCTCTAAAAACTGATATTATTAACTGTTATTTAATAACAAAACATATTATACATAACATTGGTAAGTTTATACAGAAAAGTAATAGATCATGATAATCTAGGCAATTAAATATGCAGTATTTCTGTTAAGTATTTAGCTACAACTAATGCCTTATTTCTACAACTGCATTTTAAAATATAAAGATTAAATTAGAGATAACAGCAAAGAATGCAATTTTCTTTTAACCTTTTTCTAATATTCACCATTGCTATGCTTCTGTTACACATGGCAAAAAAATAAAAATAAAATGGAATAAAATGATCAATGAGTATTCCTTGAATAAATCTGAATATAAACCTTATTTTAGGGTGGAAGTTACACTGATACCCTGAGTGCATTTTTAATACCAATAATATAGGAGGAGCCACTGTTCAAAAGCTAACCTCACAGTAATCATTCTGAGAATGGTAAATATACATACTTACAAAACTTACTGTGGCAATTAGAAGATATACTCTTTATTATTTTTACATCTTTTATCTTCATTCAACAACATAATACATATTAACCTTTTTTATTTTTTTTAAATAATATTCTCTACAGTTTTTAAATTAATACTTAAATGGTTACCCAACTTTAAAAGCATCTAAATAATTTGCAGGCTCCTTTTCAAATTTAAGGATAGGTCCAAACAGAATTTCAATTCTGCTTCACTTCCTTGCTGAATAAGCTGCTCAGCCTACTATGGCATTTCATAGTAAGTACAAAAGTAAGACTAAATCAAAATAGCAAATGGTTCAATTGTTTTTTGTTTTCAAATAGTTTAATATTTAAATATTTGAATTTCACAACTTCAAACAATTATTTATAGCATTTGATGCAGTCTTTTAAAGATAGCCATCTTTTACATTTCATCTTGTTTTATGAAGCATATGAACAAATGCAGGAACCATACATTAACCTGCCCCAATTCACTGGCTTTCAACTTCATTAACTCTTCATGTGTACTGTTATAAATAGTGGGAACATCTTTAAAAACAATATGAAGTTAAAATAATTACCCTGTTTAGAATTATCAAAAATTATAGTTCTTATTTAGGATGACCATTAACTTAATATACTTAAGGAGAGAGAAACACATAAGGGGAGAAAAAGACAAACTGACAAACTATGGAAGAAGTTGAAAAAAAAAAATTAAAGTGTAACTTGCCAAACTTTATTGAATTAATAAATTGACTGAACTGCTTTCGACAATCCTATTCTTTTTATGTGAATTTATTTGGATAAAGTAATATTTCCACAGTAAAAGTCTAAATAAGAATATTGACTGATTCAAAGACAACTAAGATCAGAAACTACCCTGATTGTAATTTATTTAGTTTCATAAAATCCACAAATTTTATAAATCAAAATAATTACAACCAGGGTAGTTTCTGATCTTAAAGCTAAGAAATGACAATTTTAATATATATATTATTTAGTATAAAAACATGAGGTTATATTGTAAAGCATACAAATAATATCAGATGGAATTTGCTTCTTTTTTTTTTAATATTATTTTCAAAAAAACTAAACAACAATAAAACTGTCAGTGATTCAATCTAGAGCTATATAAACAGTAAGGGATGAGATTAACAAGTAAATATGAAGATTTTTGGTAGACCTTTTTCAGTTCAGTTTTGAAAAATATTTAATGAAATAATTTCTTTTCTTTTTTTTCTTTTTTTTTTCACTCATTTTTATCTCAAACACAGCTACATTTAAAATTTTTTTGCTATCTTTAACCTATAAAGAGTTAATGAATTTGTATTATATAGATCTGTATTATTACATAAGATTAACTTTGCTTAAATTTGCTGTAATTAAGGAAAAGATAAGGTTTCATGCAATCTTTGGAATCTAAATTTACTCACATAATTTTTTACAAAAATATTAATTTTTTGAAGATGAAATGGTTCATATAAACATTGCTAATGACAAAACAGTCAATGTTTCTGCAACATAAAACAAGATAAAACAATTGAAAAAAAAATTTAAAAAAAACTGTACAGTTTCAAATATTTGTTTAGTGGAAAATAATTTACAATTTTGTTTTTCAGTTAAATATTATTAAAATTTCTACTAGTTGATGTTAAGGACTCAGCAACTGAATATAAATTTAAAAAAAAAAACACACACAGAGTTAGCCATAAATTAATAAACAACATAATTAAGCAAGACTCCCACCTCCAAGTTACTTTTAATAAGTTGTATATGATTAAGAAGCAAATGGATGGCTTGACGGTCTCTCTCTCTCTCTCTTATATTATTTATCTTAATCAAGAAAAACAGAATGACTAGTTGGATGCAGCAGCAGCAGCAGTTGTGACTATTGGTTTCGTTAATTTAGTATCACTATAGGCTTGTTTACAGCGAGGGGTACGCAAATTTTCGTAACATGAAGAACACACTCTCACTGGATGATACAGTTGTTCACTAGGAATTGGGACCATTTGTTTTGAGCATTCTGCACAGAAAATATTGCCACAATTCCTGCAAATAAAGCAATAATAATTTTTACTCTCAATAATTTTTATATGAAAGTATACAGAAAATTATAATTCCAAAGTAATGGGCAGGGGAGAAGGGAGAGGATAGTATAGAGTGAATCAAGTAAGAATCTAATTATATTACTGTGAGTTTCAATACTATGATAATATAATTATCTCCTATTTTCATTTAATATTACACTTATTACAATTCACTTATAAATGGGCTATAAATTCTAAACTGAAATAAATACTGTATTAAGTACACTGCAACTTTACTAAATAATACAATTTTTACTAAATACCAATACAATTAGCTTATATTGTTGTATTTGAAAACAAATAATCAGATCAGAAGTTTGAAACTTCAGTTATAGCCATTGTATTTTTTTTTTTTTTGCATAACTGAGGTCAAAATGAGAAGTTACACTAGTATAGAATACAATCATAAAGCAATACAAAAATCAGCACACAGACAAAGCCAGATCCAGGGTGGGGGACTAGTGGGGGCTACAGCAACTCCCTTCAGCTGTGAATATAGATTGGATAGAATGGGGTTTACAAAGGCTGCTGCCTGATAAGACATTAATATTGTCATGATGATGGATTTCAATTGCTAATAAAAAGCTGGTGACTAGCGTGCGCTTCAGACTCATAGGTATAGTCAGCCCTTCAGAAAAGTTAGCACCCCCCCCTTTGAAAAATCCTGGATCTGCCAGTGCACACAGACAGACTGAATAGTACGGAACATAATAACTCTGAAAATCTACATGTTCCATAATTAGCAATATTACCAAACAATATGGCTGCATTATTTTTTAATCTAAATTTATGGAGCACAAATGATAAGCGGGAGAACTGACAGTATCAGTGTAATATCAGTATATTTTATACATTCCATACCTACTACTGACCAAAAAATACGTAAATTATGAATATTATAAGACAAAACAGCCCATCACAAGAAATGAAAACATATGCAAATGGAACAATCATATGGTCTTTGACACGTTGCAGTGAGTGTTATAGTGCACCACCTATTCGGTTGCAGTTGTTCATGTAAAAATGGGGAACTGCAAGATCTGTCAGAATTTGAAAAAGGCCTAATCATCAGGGCAGATTTAGCAGTAGTCAACAAAACATGGTTAACAAAACAAAAGAAATAACTGATATATCAAAAGTTTTTAGCAACTGGAAGGCAAATGGATCTTTCATAACAAAATGGCATACTTGACAGGAAAACCATACCTACCATAAAGTATTAATCAAAGTTCATAAAGTTTTTGGCCAGTGAATGTCTTATCAGGAATGTCCCACTAATATAAAACCTTAGGTCCATTTTAATTAAATTTGGTGTACCATGTACTGTCCTTATCCATCCGAGTACAAATTGTGACACTGACCCACAGAGTAACAGTATCGATTTCTTCACAAAATTTGTTTATGATGTTGAAATATGTAGTCACAGACAACCATATTTCTATTTATGATCTTGAAATTTTCTAATGGGCATGCCAATTTGAAGTATTATTGCTGAGGAGTGATATGACAAAACTTCAATCAAGCAAAATTCATGAAGTAAATTTAGATCAATAACACAGAATAGAAAAAAAAACAGATGCGAAACTACTCTAAAGTCAACAAAGATTTGAGGTTTTTCTCATTTCCAATTAAAAGAGCAAAAAACGAAGGCACAACACAAATAACAAGAGAGGAAAGGATTCGCACCGAGTTGTCATCGGAAAGAGACTGGGACGGGCCGTTTCGTCCTTTTTAGGACTCATCAGCCAGCCAAACTTCCCCGATGACAGACTGAGAAGTTGCGTGGATTTTAAGGGGTAAGGTCCCATACTCAGGAGCGAGAACCGGGATAATGGCCTTCACGCACCTTCTGAGTCTGTCATCGGGGAAGTTTGGCTGGGTGATTAGTCCTAAAAAGGACGAAACGGCCCATTCCAGTCTCTTCCCGATGACAACTCAGGGTGCGAATCCTTTCCTCTCTTTGTTATTTGCATTGTGCCTTCGTTTTTTGCTGTTTTCATTGAATCATCAGGCACATAGATTCTCTTTCTCATTTCCAATTGATAGCAATAATTAAATAAAGTCTCTCTTCAGTTAAAAAAAAAAAAAAAAAGGTATTTTTTGTTCTTCTAAAAGCCATAATTTAAATAATCATAAGTGGTTTGCTTGATATTAAATAATGTGAAATGAAAAAATAAATATTCATGTGTCTAGAATACTCTGATCTAGATAGATCAGAGTATCTAGATTTATTTAAATTCCTTGTTAATTGTTTCTTATCCAGGCGTTTCCTACAGTTTTATTGAATTTCAATACTACATTTAAGCAAAATGCTTAACTGTTGCTTAGGAAAAATGTAACTACAGTAATAAAATGCCAAGTAAAAGAACCTGGCTTAATTAATTTATTGCTTATTAATATATGTAATATTTAATTTGTAATAGAATTTTATTGTGTTATGAGGTATTGTTTATATGAAAATACTGTTTTATTAAACACTATTCATAAGGAAACTGATGCATGAAATATTAATATGTTTGAATAATTACACACTGAATATTTCAATATATCATTTCACTTGCATCAAAAATGTGTATAAATGAAATTTTCTCCCTTTCTTACATTGTACTGTGCTAACCTACTACTTAACCATTGTGAAATTAATTGAACATTTCCCTTTTATTTCCCAGTAACTTAACTTGTAGTAAAAAATCACTCGTCAAAGCCTCATATTGGAGGTAAAACGGGTTGTGAACTTTTTAATTGTATATAATGTTAACTAGTCTTGTGTGTTGACTGTCCACAATTTTTTAATTACTATGCACATACGTAAATTTCTATATTTTATTTTAGTGGCCATAATTTTTAAAAAAAAAAAGTCACTCTGTCAAAGCCTCGTATTAGAAGCGAACCAGTTGTGAACTTTTTAATTGTATATAATGTTTTTTAACTAGTCTTGTGTGTTGGCTGTCCACAATTTTTTAATTAACATGTAGTATTGAAAACCAAAATTATATTTAGGTCTAAGGAATGGGTAGCGGCAATAAGGCGTGAAGACCTCTTAAAGAAGGATCCTGAACAACTACACAAATACAATAAATAAGCAGTGCTCATTTTGAACCATGCATGTTTTGTCATTTCTTAAGGAATAGATTGAAGAAAGATGCCGTTGAAAATGCATTGAGAAACTTCAATGTAAATTTTGGTTTGCCTCACCTTCAGTAGGACATATGTCACAAGCAAATATATTTTATCAATTTAAAACCTAAGAAAATAAGGAGTCATCTTGTAAGTTGCATTTGCCAGCAGTTTCTTTTTTGAGTTTATTTGAGAATTAGATGTTTTCATGCAAAATTTTGACAAAGTAGTTATGGAAGAAAATTTAGTTTCTTATACATTTTCTGTACTACAAGAAGTTAAATATGTAATGAGTTTCCATTAGATTTTTTTGTTGTTTATTAGGCTTCATATTTTTTTTTTTTTTTTGCTTAAAATTTTTTAATAAAGATATTCAGTGTTCACTTTCTAAAAGTAGAAAATTACTACATCTAAAACATTTGTAGATATAATTATTATATAAAATAGTTTTGAGTATAAGTGGAAAATGTCAATATTTGATATTCATAGAAAAATAATACTTATTAAAAAAAAAAAAAAATCTTACATTTTTGGAGAATTATATATTGCAAATAATCATGTATTAATACTAGTTGTAATTGTTATACATTTACCTTGTATTTTTTTTTGTTTTTATATTGTTCTTTGAATAAAATAATTATATAAAAAACATTTGTTTTATTTATTAAATTTAATTAATTTTATTTTTATTAAAGCCCTTCTAAAGATTATACAACCTGATATGAGTATATGCCCAAAATAAGAAAGAAAGAGGTAGCCAAAATTTTGAAAATAAGCTAAGGACGAAAATCTTATCTGCTTTTGTGCTTTAAGACCACAAAATTATTAAAAAACATGAATTAAAAAATTATTTGAGACATTACTAGTTTTGGAAAACCTGGTTAAATGGTTGAGGATGGAACCTGTTTAACCAGGTTTTCCAAAACTAGTAATGTTTTAAATAATTTTTTAATTCATGTTTTTTAATCATTGTGCAAGTCCTGGTCATTTCATGTATTCAAAATCACACACATTAAAGCAATCACCATACAAATTTTAATTTTTATAATTTACAAGCCAATCAAAGATTAGCTTCCTGTTTCATATCTTTTCATATTTGATAGATCCTTCATTTAATACGATTACTGAAATTGCAAAATAGAAGAAATCAGAGTCAATGAAGCAGTTAACTTTAGATTCCTTATTAAGAAAACTGCAATAAATAAAATATTTTTTCAATGTTAAATCTGAAAACAAACTGATTTCACACACACATACACAGACATGACACATAAGTACAGACACACATGTCGTAATATCATTTTTGTCATGTAATGAAGTCTATATTGAAGTTCATGCACTAATTTCATTGAATATATATTGCAGGACAATGTCAGGGAGTAGGTGAAAACAAATAAACATGCCTCGATCAAAGGGAGCCAAGGGACTAAGCAACTTTTAAGAGGACAAATCCAAGACAATTGGATCTTGGAGCCAGCCATCAACAGATTGCTGCAGACCTCCAAATTCCTCTTGCCAGTCAATTGTGATAGTGGAATTCAAGAAGGCAGGCAAGAATATCACTAGCATCACATATGGGTCATCCTGGGCCCTCTCCGAGATGTCTTCAAACTGTCAATAGTTCTGTAAAAACCAATCTTTGTAGTAAGGCCATTGAGGTTGCAGAACAGCTTCAAGTGGGTTGCAGAACTGCTCTGTGGTATCTTCACCGACTTGGTTACCACAGGAGAGTGGCTCAATGTAAACCTCCTTTGCAAGAAGCAAATGTTCATTGCAGATTGGCTTGGGCAACAGATATGACTGACAGAGCCTTAGCATTTTGGTATAGTGTCATATTCTGACGAGCCCCGATCTGCACACTTTTCAGACAGTTAAATGGTATGGGTGTGGCGATTGTCCAGCCAGCAATTCGCCTTGAATCACTTACAGTCAACTGTGAAACATGATTTTTCAGTAATGATATGGGGAGCCATGTGGATGCCTGGTGATTCTAACTTCATACAACGTGAAGGCAACATCAATGCACAAAAATACATTTCCATCCTTGAGAAGGGCCTGCTACCAATATTCTCCAGTGGTCAGATGTCCAAAGCTAACTCCATGCTATGGATGATGTTGCTCCATGTCATTGTGCAAAACATTTGAATTTTGAATTTTAATTTTGAAATTTTGAATAATAATACAAAAAATAATTAAAAAGAATTGTAATGTGTGACGATATTTGAATTAGAAATTG
>JAFIDM010009631.1:48148098-48196754 GCA_023159025.1 Thereuonema tuberculata | reverse complement strand
CATTTCAAAATAACTAAAAAATAGGTCATCAAAATTCATATACAAAAAATAAAATAAAAATAGAAATAGAAATGTGTTAAGGAAATGTAAAATTCAAACTTAAGTTTAAAATGTCAAGACTTCAGGGAATTTCATAAAAATAAAAATAGAGAATACGCTTGTATGTAGCATTATAATTAGTATAGTCAGAATTTTATCAAAAATTAATTTATTTCTTCATAATCAGAGCATCAGAAATTAACTTGTCCATTTGCCATAAGTTACGAGAGACATGTTGCAAATTAATTTTAAGTCTTAATGTATACTTTCAATATCTTTTGTTCTTTGTATAATTTATTTCTTTCCAATGTTTTATCTTATTTCCTGCCAAGTTATTTGATAGCAAGCATCTGACAATGAATGTATTGAAGAAGTACTAATTCCAATAAATAAACTATGAAATTCATTTCAAATTCCTTAAAAATACTGTTGTTGTTTTTTTTTCTGATAAAAGTTTGTATGAATTTATCCTGAAAGATATGCCTTACTGTTGTCAGCTTTTCAGTAATCCTAATCTGTAGCAAATGATGACACTCAAGTAAAACAATGTGGAGAATATATTTCAATTTATTCCCGAAGCCTTGTTTATAGTAATTTCAATGTAGTTGGCAATACTGATTTTATATACAGTTTTATCAATTTTGTTGTCAGATAAACAAGCAGTAAAAAGTTAAAAATGCCAAGGCTTCAGGGAATTTCAGATAACTAAAAATAGACCTTACAAATTAATGCAGTTGAATTACAAGTCTGATCAAATGGACTTGTAGATCTATCACCATTTCTGTAGTTAAGATTTTTTTTTTTTTTTTTAATTTTTAGAAAACAAAAACTATACTGCCCACTTCTTTGCAAGGTTACACTTTAGCAATATTTCCTAGAAGTATAAATTGAAAAATTTATCTTTAAAATTATTTCTTAGAAAGGGATTCTCATTCAATATGTCTTTTTGAGAAATGAAATTCACTTCCTGCTCAATTGAAAGTGGACACCTATGGTATGGAACACACACTTCATTTACAGCGTGTCTAATAGCGCGTACTGTGGCTGTTTGCCCTAAGCACAGCATCCACACGCCGTGGCATGCTCTCCACCAGTTTCTGATAGCAAGCAACCGGTATTTTTTCGCATTCCTCCTTCAAAGCCTGCACAAGTTGGATGCGTATTTGCAGTTGCATCGGACGCGCACGAATCCGGCACTCCAATTCATCCCACAGATGTTCAATAGGTTTGAGGTCTTGGACTCTGGGCGGGCCACTGAAGTTCCTGAACATTATTCTCCGGAAACCAGGTACTGACAACAGTGGCCTTATGGCACAGCACATTATTGTGCTGGAACACAAATGGCCCTTCACCGAACTGCGACCACAACATGCAATTGTCTAGAATGTCCAGAAACTCTGTGGATGCCATGTTCCCCTCGATCACAACCAACAGACCACGTTCAAAACAGGAGAAACACAACCACACCATCACCTCCAAACTTCACTGTTGGGATGTCACACTCAGGTAGCAGCCACTCCCCTGGCAAATGCCGCACCCAGGTGCGCCCATCATCTTCACAGGTAAAGTGTGAAGTGTGATTCGTCGCTCCACAAAATGCTCTTCTAGCGGTCCATAGACCAAGACCATCGGTCTTTACACCAGGTCACACGACGCTGGGTGTTTACAGGGGTAATGTTAGGCTTGTGGGCAGCAGCCCAATTGGTGTACCCTAAGGCATGGAGCTCCCGACAAATCTTCATAGTACTGACAGTTGTTCTGTTGTACCAACCGCTTCAGGGGTCTCCGGTATCTCTAGGTCAGCATGCAGGCTCAACTACCTCCATGACGTCGAGTTTCCACTTCCTGATAACAGCACCCACGGTCGACTTTGGCAGGATCCGTGTTGCTCCTATGGCTCGCACACTCTGGCCACTAATGTGGCAGCCTATGACTACTCCATGTTGAAAATCGCTCAGCTGCTTTGATGGTGGCATTTTACCTGAGCACATGGTTATACACCAAATGACTCCAACTACATATGATCGGGTTGTTTTATAACGAATATATTCAAATTACTGCCCGAATTTGCATGGGTTGTTCCACTACGGTAGGTGTCCACTTTCAATTGAACAGTCAGTGTATAAGAAATCTTTACTCTGTCCTTCAGGTGATGGATGTATTAGCACACTGTATATCACTTAAAACACCATTCTAATCCAACAGTCATTTGGAAGAAGAGTTAGTGTGATCAATCAAAAGACATCCAAGCAAAATTAACAAACTGGAATGAAGTAAGTAAACTGAAAAATGTATACATGGCGTTTGATTTTTAAAATGAAAGAAACTTAGGAAAAATCCTTGAATTTTGAAAAAAATATCCCATTGAGATTATATGGGTGCTATTTTTCTAAAAAATCTCTTAATATGCAAAGATTTGATTCTTTGGTGAAAAGATAAGTTTTGGAAGCATTGCAAGGAGAAGAAAACAGATGAAATTTCATATTCTATTCAAATAAGCTCCAAAGATAACTTATTTTCCACTTCTTCCATTTTGGTTAAAGAGAAGAATCAATCATTTCAAAACAGACACCGTAAATGTAGGGAAAAAAATAGAAGATTAAAAAGCAACATGATTGAAAAAAATATTGGACTAGGCAGCAGCAATAATGTCTGGTATTAGAAAATGTATTAATATTTTTTGTTAGCATAGGTGAAACTGATGGTATGTAATAATGTGCAGACTGTTGTCTCCAATATTTCAACTAACTTCTAAGAGGAGGATAATGAAATGAATGTTCATTAATGATTTAAAAAAAAAATTGCAAATCAAAAAGATAAAAGAATACTTTTTTATCTTGTGGGTTAGATGAAAAAATCTACAACAACAAGTCTTAGCAAGTCTTCAACACAGGATTACATATGATCCTTACAATTTTGACAACAGTTGGTTGTTTGGTAGGGGCAAATGGAGCAAAAACATCACTGGGTAAGTTGTACCAAAAAAGGTAAACAAAAATGATACAGGAAAACATATGATATAATGTAACACTAGCAAGTCAAATAAAAGGAACAAACAACAAATATAGAAACTAAAAAGACTAACAAATCACCTCATAGTAAATAGTTAAAATGAAAAGCATAAAATTAAAAACAACAAGAAGCAGTCCGAGAATACAAGTAAAAAGAATCAATTAAGGACAATCAGAAAAAGCACAGTAAAAAGTAAAAGATTAAAGTAAAATGTATAATGTAAAATACTGTGTATTAATAGCAAAGATAAAATTACAGGAAGATATTTACTAAATCATAAGTGTGGCAAGGCCACATAGGTAAATAAACTTTAAAAAGATGAAACAGATAAAAGATCATTATCGTTAAAAAGCAGAGAGATATGAATAGGTATGTTTTATTTAAAAAAAAAAAAAAAAGAATAAAAGCATTGACGACAATGTTGATTAAAAACCAGATATGTAACTAAAATATGAAAAATTCATAAATTTACATTGCATTTAGCACACAGAGGTGGTTTTATAATAACAGATACTTATTTGCAAGTCTGATATGTCTAACACAAAGATCTGTGAATAAAATATCTTGATGACTACCACTCATTTTGTATCTTGGAGAGAACAAAAGATGAACTAAATGAAGTTTGTTGGATATAAGTTACTGTTGGTCACAAAAGGTTTTCAAAAGCCAGAACAAACAACAATAAAGAAGCCACAATAAGCAACTAAAATAGGTTAAAGTGGAAGATGTGTAGAAATTTGACAAGAGAATAAAGTTCATTTCCAACAATTCTGACTGGATCAACAATTCATGACTGGATCCAGAAGACAACTATGCTTTAAAACAGTGTAACATATTCAAAATTGATAATAGCGTAGGTTGGGCCTTCTAGGTGTGACTGTCCAGGGCCCACAGAGCATTCAAAATAACTGTAAATTAGAATTTTCAATAACTTTTCTTGAGTGTTTATTTTAAGGGATTAAAAATTGTGTATACTTCTGCAGTAAAGATTGAATCCTTTATAAGGAGGAAGAATGATTCATAAATGGCTTTACTGAAATTCTGAACAACTGCTTCAATGTAGGATGTTCTTTTGGTTCAGATGTATAAAAAGTATTGTATAATCTAAGTAGCACAATGAATGTTAACGGTACAGACACAAAACATTGAAATGTATATAACAGTCTTTACCCAATATTGAAATGGCAATATAATGGAGAGATGATTATTATAAACTTGTTCTTGATAGGGAGAACATTCACATTGGTTAGCTGGATTCTTTGGAAATGATCCAGCATTTGCATATATGCTTCCAACAGGTGAATTATGAAAAGCACCATGACATAAAGGGTGGGCTTAATAATGGATGCAATTAAGTTTGCAAAGGGTAGATGGGGTTAACCAGAAGCACATACTATGTAGCCATAATGTAATTTTGATTGAATCAAAGAGCTTTATAATGGTAGAGCAAACTAAAGTACTTTCAGATAATTTTAAGATGCATTTTTCTTTCTGTGTGTGTGTGTGTGTGTGTGTGTGTGTGTGTGTGTGTGTGTGTGTGTGTGTGTGTGTGGGGGGGGGGGGGGGGGGGTGTGTGTGTGGGTGTGTCTGTAAGCATTTGAGTCCAAGAAATTTGTGCTGTGATAAGACAGATGGAGGCCACCAAGATTAGGATTTTCAAAAGATCGACTGTTAGTGAGTAAAATGCACAGGCACAGTCTATTGGAATTCTAATTTAGTGCAACTGAAAAGTGCTCTGAAATTTGACTAGAAACCAAAAATAACTATCATAAAAGAAAGAAATAATAAAATATTTTTTTCTTTTAGAGAAAATGTTAAGGATCACTAATTTTGCTTTATCTGCAGCCTGCCAGCAAATCACAATGTCAAGTTGCAAGTCCCCAAAAATGTCTTCAACATACCATTTTGTACTTAAGACTAAAATGAATTTGAGATAATTGTCTAATATCCTACTCAACATATTTCCACAAAGCAACTTCACACTGTTCAGTAAATGAAATTCTTAAACAAAAGTGACAATTACTTTTGTTTAGTGTTTCCAAATCTGCAGGAATTTTGTTGAAGGTAAGCAAAAGGAAAAACAAAAAATACATAACTTTTTTTGCATCTCTAAACGAGGTGAAAAGGAAAAAAAAATAAAATTTAGTCTACAGTTGAAGTTGTATTTTCATCTTCCATCTGTGATCAAGATAAATCAAAATCTACTTATCCTAGAAGTTGAGGCTTTCATTGCAGTTTACAGTAGTTCAATGAAGATTAGAATTTTTTTGACACAAACAACTGATTTTGGTATAAACTGAACCCCAAGTTATGAATCCAGGAAACAAAAGCTATTAAAACAAATTTTTTTTTCCTTAAAGCACCACAACTGTTCAAAAATTATTTTTCTTAAATTGAAATTTTGCAGGTATCTTGACAATTCAGGGGCTTACTAAGAGACAGTTCAAAATCCTGGTGCATCAGTAAAGGCCTTTTCAAAAACTCAACTGGAAGACTTGTCATCTAACAGTGGCAAGTAGAATAAAAAGTAGTTCCTGAAGACAAAAAAAAAGGCAGTGCAACTGCAAACATGGTGGTGAAATTTGTTATCATTATCCATTACCTAAACAATTTATCTTCCATGAGAAAAAAGAAAGGAAAGAATAAACATCTTTTTTGAGAAAAATACAGATGTTTCCAAATGCAATTCTAGTATTCCTGAAGTTTGCCATTAGGTTGATATTTTCACTCTTTTCTGAACAACGTTTGACAATTTCATACAGTTGCTTATGTTTCAATCCCAAATCATAAATTTACATACTAAATAAAAATCTATCTGCTTCTCTCTTTCCACCAATGTTCCTCTATAAATCATAAATTATCAAAATTGTGGTATTTAATTCTCACTTCTGCCATGTTGCTTTTGAAACCTTAACATCTCAGCATTATTTTTTTTCTCTCAACAAACTGTGATGGCAACAGTACATCATTTACTAGAGACACTCTTCCCTTCCAATTGAGTTTCCTGGATTTTTATTTCCAGTTTAGTTTTTGCACAGATCCTGTAGGATTTCATATTTAATTTAATGGGTACTTGTGGGGACATTATTTGTCTTGCCAGTTCCATGCTTCTAATCCACCCTAAGCATCAGTTCATTTTGTACAAAATGCAATCACATACAAAGTTTTACAACAGAAATAATTACACACCAAAAATCAAAGTTATTTTATCCTAAAGAGGAAATATTTAAATATCTATTATCTTTAATTCATTTTGGAAGAATTTGGATTCAATGGTAAGGAATCTATGGTAAAAGAAAACCATATCGTCGTCCTATTGTAAAAACCACGTAAAGTCAAAATTTTTCAAAAATTTTTTTATTGCAGTTTCAAGATGGAAAATCTTGTATGTCACCTATATTTAATGCGAAAAGTTGGTAAAACTGAGAGTTTAAGTGCTCTAGTGGCGAAAAAAGAAACCATGTAAATCAACGTTTAAAATGAAAATCTCGGATATCACATACTTACTAATAGTAAAAACCTTGTAAATCAATTAATTTTGTGAAATTGTTTTAATTTTATGAAATACCAGTTGTTTTATGTTCAAACCTACTAACGCCATTACTTAAAAAGTAATATATAGAAATAGTTTTTTGTGCCTACTGTAAAATTTGTGATTTTTGACTTACGTGATTTTCAAAATAGGACGACGATATTTTATATGTATTGGAAAATTGACATGTCCCAGTGACATAGCTAAGTTTTTTTACAGCCCAGAGTTAGCATTATTAAATCAACTAACTAAAAATATCACTATTTCTAAAGCAGAACTAAACTTTTTCTTTAATATATTCTTCATATGCCATCCATTTTGTTGCCTAGAATGATCCTTCCCCACCCCCAATCTCCAACTACACTACTGGGCATGCCAACTAGAATTTTCAAGTTTCTGAACAGTTTCACCATTTCTGTTACTTTTAAGCAATTTGAACAAAAAAAAAACTAAGAAAATGATCTTAACAATAATGAAAATTGGTAGACCATTTGCACTGAAATTACAAACATTTAGTTTGTTTATTCGATTTTTTTTTTTTTTTTATCACTTCATTTCTAAATTCAAGGAAAGAATACTTCTACACAACCAAATATAAGGGGAAACTTGATTAGTTCAGCATTTATTATGTTATCAGCATACAAAAATCATTCAATGAAGATGAAACATTGCTTCCTAGCTGATTTAACTTGTCTACAGTGAAAGTTTTTTTTTTTTTTTTTTTCCTTAATATTATATTTTACACATGCCACGTAACTATCATATATACTTTCTGCATTATGCTACAAAACTTTTTAATTGATGTTGCGCAACAGCTAAGCTGAATTAATTGAGGGATATGGGGAAAAAATGGTAACCTTCAGTGGATATGGATTTATTTATAAAAGCTTGAAAGCGCATGGTTGTTTTCTACCAGCTTCTTCTCAAAACAACTATGCTGCAACCCACTTGATATTTCCAGATGGTTTGTGAAATACTATTGCATTTTCCTTTCACATTGAGTAACACATATTACTCCATATTTTATAACTTTGATAGGAATTGGCAAAATTTATTACAAAAACATTTAAATAAAAATATAATCTGAAGTTTTCATAAATAAGTAAATAAAGTTTTCATGCAAAAATTATTTCACAATTGAACTCAAGAAGGAATTTCCTTTTTCTTACCTCCATTTACACACACACACACGATGTATCAATAAATATTATGAAATTAACACAATAATTACATGAATATAAGAAAATAATTTTAAAAAATACTGCTTTGAATATATATTTATTGGAAGCAAAACTTCCTTTTCTTTTACTGTTTTTATTATTTTTTAATTTTCATATGTTTGCATTGTTCATACTTATATGTTTATTTTTGGTATAAATCATGAAATGTAATATTTAAAAAAAGTACTTATATGTAATACATTACTTATTAATATTTTTTTCATATTATTGAAATCATTTTAATTCCTTCTATAATTCTTCCCTGAA
Organism: Thereuonema tuberculata; assembly: GCA_023159025.1. Classification (NCBI taxonomy): domain Eukaryota; kingdom Metazoa; phylum Arthropoda; class Chilopoda; order Scutigeromorpha; family Scutigeridae; genus Thereuonema; species Thereuonema tuberculata. The sequence goes on along the minus strand of JAFIDM010009631.1, from coordinate 48,188,684 downwards.
GTTTTGTTATCTCAAAATTACATTAAATTGTCTAGAAATGTTTATTTAGGCCTAAATCACTAATGTTACTATAGAAACAACCCAACAACCCATCACCCCATCATTGTTTTCCAAAGTGCTGAAATGAAATTTGTATTTATCAAGACTAAAAACAACTGTTGGTATTCAAAGGAAATATAAAGGAAATTTTTGTAAGCAACCATGAGATGAAACAAGTTTAGATTGCCGTTCACATTTGAAACAATTCTATTGAGTAACCATTTCATTTTGAAAGAAAAGTTATTAACCTTTCAACAGCAGTCTTAATGAACTCTCCATATCTTGGCTTAAAGTAATTCTTCTTCAGTTATCAGAAACTGATAACTTTTTCTTTGAAGGAGTTTCAGCTCTGACTTCAGTTAATGTCCTGTTTTTACACTATTTCCAATTAGTACATTCATATTTTATTATTTCTTCTCTGGCTTTCTTCTAATGTACTGAGCAAAGTTGCTTGTGTGTATTATATGCAATACACCAAGAATGCAACGATATATATTAAAAGCTTGTAAATATAATTTTTGCATTTGGTTAAGGAAGTTATAGCCTATTCTTTGAAGTGTTGAATTTGTTCTGCAATGATATACAGTCGGACCTCTATTTTGCGAACTTTTCTTTGGAACCAAGAACATTTTGCTAATTTCTTCGTAAAATAACCTCCAAATAGCGAAGTGCATTTTCTATTTAACGAACTTTTTCGTGGTATCTATTTTTTTTTTCTCCTTGAAATGTTTTTATTATTAATATTCCCTTAGAGGAAATGAAAGAAATGTGGATACAGCTGAGGGAAAAAGAAGAAATTGTTGATGATGTGCTGATTGATGATTATCTTTCACTTGATTTTGAAGTTCAGACCTCGGAAACACTAACTGAATAAGATATTTTGGACAGTGTGAAAATTAAAAGCAATACAGCTATGAATTGCGATGAAGATGATGAAAATGGAAATGATCATGATGCAGAAATAAAAAAAAAACCTTCATATGATGAAATGCTAAAATCATTTGAAACAATCCGATGCGGCTTACAATTTGAAGAAAATACGAAGGCGTTTTTGGTGCATTGCAAAGATGCGAGACGTACTATGAGCAAAAACACTTTTTCAAAAAAAAAAAAAAAAAAAAAAAATTTGAAAGAGTGTTGTTGCTCATAGTATGTCTTTGCTCATAGACAAAATTAACAGACTTTATTAATAAAATTTAAGTACACATGTGATAATGTATGGTTTATGTCATTAAAATTATTACTTTTTTTAATAATATTTATTGTTTATGTATTTAAATCTGCTTTATATAGTTTAAAATAATTTTAAAAGATGAATGTCTATTTAAGGAATTTTCCATATAACAAACTTTTTTTTGGAATTTAGCAACTTCGTTGAATAGAGGTCCGACTGTATACATAAAAAGAAAAGTCCTGACTCACTCATTGACTCATCAACGCCCAGCCCAAACCCCTGGACCTAGAATGCTGAAATGTTGCACAGAGGTTCCCTTAATGATGTAGACAAGGAATAAGGCTGGATTTTTCGAAATTCTCACAGGATAGGGAATAAAGAGGATTTATATTTTTGCTTTAAAGTTGCCTTATCGATGTATAGGTGTGTGGCGCCAACCCGCAATACATCTGAGTTAAAGATTTTTTTTATTTTTTATGCTATGTAAGCAAGGGTTCCGGAGCGAAGCGACAGTATCCGGCTAGTATATATATCATTGCAGAACAAATTCAACACTTCAAAGAATAGGCTATAATTTCCTTTACCAAATACAAAAATTATTTTTACAAGCTTTTAATTCATATTTAGTTATCAGCAGCTTACAAGTTGATCATTTTCTTCAGTGGCTAAGTACAGATCTGTAATTTCCTGCAACATCTTTGAAGAAGAAACCATAAGTATTACTAATTGTTCCATACCTTTTTTGTAGGTCCTTTCTCCTACAATATTTATTGTAATAAAAGATCTTCGACATCTCATAATTAAATGTAATATTCTAAATTTATTATCAAAAAGGAAATTTTCGAGGGAATTTCATTCCCTCTTTCTCAAGCCTATTTACAACAACAAGTTAGCGAAATTTTTTGAATATTACATTTAATTGAGATGTCGAAGATCTTTTATTACATAAGTATTACGTCACATAAGATGTACTCCTTCCATCTGCCAGCTCAATACTGTATCACTACTATATATAATTGGCTACAAAAAAAAGATTTTTTTTTTTTTTTTTTTTTTCTTCCATACTCTTCAAAATTTAAAATACAATGGTAAAAAATTACTTTTATTATATTCATCACCATTAAGTAATCTACAAATACAGAGTGAGTTGGAGTAAATGCATTCTAGAAAAGGCATCAGTTGATGCACAACTTCTGGGTAACTGCATAAGATTCCAAAAAATAATCATTTAAATAATAATTAGTATCGTCAGCCTCAAGAGCCTCACTTACGAGTCATTTTTGTTCTGAAATCAACAGAGCGAGCTCATTCTGAATAACAAATCAACCATTAAAGTTTTAGCTAACATAAGTAATCTGTGAATTAACAAAATCCTAGTGATTTATAAAAGGTGATTTTTGGACAACTTATATAGCTCCTTATGTACTAATAGAATATGTATCAAAAGTAATATGATTTTGCATTTGTTTGTCAAAACATTAAATGTTTTAGATTTCTAATTAGTACTAGGGTTATCATGATCAGCAATATATTTAGGAAGATTTTGGTCCCAAGTCTTTAATCACAGGTACAATATCTATTTAATAGCAACCTACCTGTTAATAACCTAAATCTACGATATATTTAGAATCTTAGAAAATAATATTTTTCAGTTATTTTTATCACAGATGAATAAACATGGATAGTTAATGAAAATTACACTATCAAGCTATTTTGTTCAATTACATTTCTTCAGATGTTTCTTTAAGGGTACAACATACCTTAAACCAATCTACAATAACTAATATCCTCACTAAGTTTCTATAAATACCAGCAAACTCAATGGTATTTGTGAAAGAACTGTTAGTGTTATTATTGAAGATTTATTTTAATCCTCTGTTAAGGACTCATTTCATTTATAAAAACGGCATCACAAAGTAGCAAAGACCATGTAAGACTTGACTAATTTCTGCAGTAGCAAAAACGATTTCACAACTTACTTGAATGACTATTGTGTAGTTAAGATATTTCTATATATTGCAGTTTTAAAATATAAAAATTACAATAATTTTATTTTAGAGAAATTACTGAAAACCTAATCTTCAAATGTATCACAGGTGTAAGAATAAAATTATTTTTTTCTTCCACCTTTCATTAACATTAACCATTTTTATTTCATTTATCACACTTGAATGACTAGGTGCTTTAAATCTTTAAACTAAAATTATGCATAAGGTGATGAAAAAAAATTATAGCTTAAAAAAATTCAAAAATTAAACTTATGGGAATGGATTTAAAACATGTCAATGAAATTCAAGAAATACGGAGGGGGTTCATTCACATTTATTCGGTCGATTTTGATCATGTCATAGACTTCTCAGAACCCTTTACTCCACCACCGGTTGTGTTCAATGGGGTGCCCCTGCATTCTGACAATGGCTCTGCATCGCAGTTTGCATTGAAGAAGGCTGTGTTGGAGGTAGACGAGGGGGATCTTGTTCCACTCCTCTTTGCAAGCTTTCCAAAGTGCTTTTACTCTTTTCGATCGTCGTGTTCCCAGAGCCCATTTAAGTAATCCAAACCAGCAGAAGTCCATTGGAGATGCATCGGGGGATTTTACGGGAATCATACTGTATGGGATACCAGGGTTCCAGGACATGCTCTTGGTAAAAGGAAGCATTAATCTTGACCTTTGCATGTACCTTCCTCAGCGGCAAGTTTTCCTTTGTAGCTGTAACCCGCAACAATCATGAATCCTCTCAAAACACTGCATTCGCGGTACCACTCAGACTGTCATTTGGCATCAAAAGGGCAATAAAATATTGCCCTTGGCTTCTTGGTATCACTAAGGTAGATCCATGCCTCCTCCAAAGTAGTGACTTACTTCCATTTTTCTCCCAATGAGTGGTTTTAAGTCATGAGTAGTTGCAGCTTGCAAAAAGTTTCATACACCAAATTGTGGCCAGTGATATGAATGAAACATTGTGGCTCGAGAAATAAGTTTGAGACCAATGATCAAATTGAACTATAAAATTTTGAAAAAGAAGTTACGTAATATACATTTAATAAAAAAAAAATTATTACATTCACAACTGGGGGAAAAAAAAAAAGGATTAAAAAAAAAATATTTCAATGAAATTATTCACTTAAAGCAAATATAGTCGATCTTAAAGTTTAAAATATGGATGGAGCAAGAAGGCAAATGTATTCTTTTAAGAATCTATCTATCTATCTATCTATCTATCTATCTATATATATATATACACACACAAAAAACAAACGAAGTGTCTCTACAGTGCAATTTGAATTTTAAGGTCAAAAGGAATAAATAAAAAGGCATTTTGGGGAGGGATCTGAACAATCATTTCAGTTTATTACTGAGATCTATAATAGAAAAGATTAAAGACACAAGGGAGGAGGAGACGGCTCAAGTTAATCCCCCCCGAAAAAAACAACGATCCCTTTAGTAAGTCATTCCAAGTTGAAATCAGAAATTCTGTTGAGCTTTATATAAAAAAGATAGTTATAAGTAACAGAGTGGATAAATTCTGAAATAGAATGCCCAAACACTGGAGTAGGGAGAGTAAGATTGACTTCTACTCCATTAGATTTGTCGAAGTTACTTTATAAATTAAAAATAGTAAAGTTATTTACTAAATAGCAAATTAAAGTTGTTTTTAAAAATTTATAAAAAGTATCCTGGAGAAGGAAAACACACTTGCTTAAATAGTTTGATTGGTGAAGGAGAATACCCATGCAAAACTTTGGTTTATTTTATTGTTTGGATATAACCTTTCTCAAAAAGTTCTTATCCTAATTGATCTGCAGATGCAAGTGGATTCAGAGGGTACCAACACCTACTTATGTGAAAGGAACAGTGGTTCAAATTTGGTAATTTGATAGGTCTAAAGTTGCCACCCCCTGACTGACTATCTAGGGCAGGGGAGGAGAAGATTTGAAAACGATTCTATGCATACCATAGAAATATACGAGCTTTCTAGGTTTCTTAGGTCTTTAAACTATATAGCAGCAGCCCAGGCAGATACATACACATTGCACTGTTGTTGATTTAGTTGATAAGGCAATTTAAGAACAGTTGAATTTGAATGAATGATGATGACGACAATTACTGTTAAAGGTCTCTCTAGATGTCATTAACAGCTTTTAAAGCAAATGACATCTAGAGGTCAAGTTTAATTCTGTTTGTTAAACAAAAAAGTAATCTCGAGATCCTATTTGAAAAAATACAACAGTGGGACCAAACAATTTTAAATATTATTTTGCATCAAGAAATTTTTTGTCACATCAGAAGTGCAAATCTAGCATTGAAATACAGTAAACTTTCAATTTTAAAAAATATACTATGTGATCAAAAATATCTGGACATCTACTTGAAACTGTAGTCAGACTTTCCCTGTGACATACTCCCCAGTAGTGGACATTAGTATCAGGTGGGTCTGCCTTTTGTCTTTATCACAGCCATGACTCTGCCGGAGAGACTTTCCACCAGGTGCCTGAACATTTCTTAGAGTAACGGCAGCCCATTCATCCTGAAAAGCAGGTCGTGACGTGGAACATCGATGCCTGGAGCAAAGTCAAAATTCTAATTCCTCCCATAGGTGTTCAATGGGCCCAGGTCAGGATTCTGGGCAGGCCAGTTCATTGCTGGAACCTTAATGTTCACAAACCATTCCCTTACAGATCTTGCTTTACAACACGGAAAGTTGTCATGCTGATAGAGGCAATGGTCACTGAAGTAGTCCTCTACCATAAGCAGTACATAACTGATCAAAATGTCCTTATACCCTTCCACATTTACATTGCAGTGCAGTGGTACTGTCAGGTGCAATTCCAATGTCACATTGCGAAGTAGTGCTTTCCTGCATTGCTTTCCTTAAACCACCAGTCTAACAAGGGAATGGTTAGGTTTGTCAGATCAAAACATCCCTTGAAATTTTTATCATTTATTCAGGATCTTAAGGAGTTGACATATACCAAATTTTAGCTTCTATTTTGCACTGAAAGGGGGTTAAAAAAATTATAAAAGCTGAGAGCTTGTTGCACTGCGGGGAAACACCTGGCAGCTAATGTGACATTGGAAACGCCACCCACAGTACAAAAGGGCCGAGTCCATTCCACAAAAAACACCTCCACACCGTAATGCCACCTCCTCCTAACTTCAATTTTGGCACTACACATGATGGCAGATATTGTGCCCCGGCATTCACCAGATTCAAACCCTCTCATTGGACTGCCACGGGTTATAGCAGGATTCATCACTCAAATCACATTTCCACTGTTCAGTTGCATCACTCTTTAAACCACTTCAGATGGCACTTACATTAGGGAAATGTTTGGTTTTGAGCAGGTGCTCGACTATGAAACCTCATTCCCCTGAGCTCTTGACGGATCATCATGATACTGGCTAGTGTTAGTACTAGTGTGAAACTCACAGCTGATTATTTCAATTGATGTCTGGCTATTTGCAAGAACTACCTTCTTGAACAATTGATAGTCTCGATCTGTCACTATATGTGGCTTACCCAGTCGCCGTTTTGTTTTGGTTGCGCCTTCTCATTTAAACCAACTTCCCAAGTCATCAACTGTCAATCTCGGCAACTTTAGAAGGGTTGAAATGTCCCCGACAGACTTATTACTGAAGTGGCAGCCAATGACCAGACCACATTCAAAGTCACTGAGCTCCATTCTGCTGTTATTTCGTATCAATTAACAACACAAGACTCCCTGCCTCCTTTCATACTAGTACATGACGTCGTGGTGCCATCTTGACTTGAGTTTGCTATTGCAGAGGGGGTGTCCAGATATTTTTGATCATATAGTGTATGTCTGTGATTGGGGGGAAGGGAGAGTTTAGGTCAAAGCATGTTGTAAAAGTAAGACACAGATATTTTTTTTTTTAAATACATCTAATTCACTGTAGACCTTAATCACCAATAATGACTTCCTCGAACTTCTCAAATACTCTTAATCTATTAGTGAGTGAAGCATGCTTTTCTTCTCACTAATTTTCTTTTAGGCTATTATAAACACCACTTTGTGGGCAAGAAAATGTGCTATTTTCCTGCATTAATTAGAACATATATAATAAGGACAGTGATGAAAAAAATTGATGAACTATGTATTTGCACAAATCATACAGTTCAAAAGATCAAAAAAAAAAAAAAAAAAAAAAGATAAACAGAAAGGTTTGATGTCTGCAAATGTATTAGTTCTTAAAATCATATTACATTACGAACTTAAATTTAAAATAATATAATTAATCATAATTAACAGTTAGCTATGTTTATTATTGATCTGAAGTATTCAACAGAAAGTAACAAAAAAGTATTTCAAGTAAATGATTACAATAAAAATCAATTAAGAAACTACCAAATCTCCATGAAATACTTTCTGAATAGTAAACGTTTTTAAGATTTGTTGTAGATAAATTTGCCAAATGCTGCTGCTGGTTACATTTATCCCAAACTTATTTTGTAGAAATTTTTCTTTTTACAAAGGATTGTAGAGGAAAAAAAAACAAAAAACCTATTTTTCTGTATTCAAAGGAACATGATTCATAGTAAATAAATAGGTAAAAATTGAAAATTTGCTGTTTTGAAATAAATGTGGTATTTAAACATTTGTTTCTTGTGTCGGAGAATATGTTTAATGATATACATTACAAAAGAAAGGAATTGAAGAAATATGGGACGTTTAAAAAAATTTCTTGTTCGTGAAGAAATGTTAACACTGACGAAACAGTTATTAATATAAAAACAGACCAATTTCTATTTGCATTAACTATTTTTCATAAACAAAAATTGTTTTTATCAGAGATGAAGGACTTTGTCAAAATACTTTCGGCATTTAACTGAAAGGAGCATCCAAAAAATCCAATTAAATTTGACAAAAGAAAAATAAAAGAAAAACTTACCACATGAGCCGATATTAATTGGTATAGCTGATGTTGCACTTCATCTCCAATCATTGTTAAACCATCCATATCTAATTTATGAGCAAGCATTGTGGAACTGCGAGATCCAGAACATTCAAGGACTCTCTCATCATTTGGGGTGGCAGGAAAACCTGAACTTGGAGTACGTGAATGGAGTGGTGTTGAATTTACTGAATTCCGTCCACTGCTTGAGACTACTGCTCCTTTAAAACTATCAAAGGTTGTTTCTAGAAGTTTTCTACCACTTGTGCAGATTGGACATTTAGTACAGGGAGGAGCATGATTCCATGAATGAGAATGTCCATTAACTTTTGAATTCTGTTTGATGAAATCTTTTACACTAATATGGGAATCACTAATATCACTAGTACTTGTGCTCACACTAGAACTTGTTTCCAATCCACGTACATTCTCATTAGCAGTACAACTCTCTAAACTACCAACTTTACCAGATACTCCAGTCTGTTCTGGTAGACTACATTTCGTCCTCATCCTCTTACAATCAATGCTTGCTGTTAATGTTGTGCCACATTCTAAATTTTCTATCTGAGCATCACATTCTTGATTACCACTTTCACCTCCCACCAATGTATCTGTTGAGCTTTCAAATGCTGTACTATCAGTGCGCGAAGATGACACTCCATTAATACAGCGATTTTCACTGACTGCAGTCAACTGATCTTGTTCAGAACCATTCTCTCGGTATTCACAATTTTTATCCTCTATTTCTACAAATAATTTTGAATTTGTTTTATTGATACTTTGTTGATTTTCAGCTGATGACTGAATCTCATCTTCCAAACAGCCATTACAAGTTATAGGAAACATTTTTGATGTAACTGACTGATCATCATCATAATCATCATCCTGTCCATCCAGTTTGAAGGAACTGACTTGAGAGCATGATGCTATTGTAGGAGCCATTGGTGACTGAACATTTCCTGTAACTTCACAACTATTATTTTCATTATCTTCATCAGCCAAATTCTGAGAAAAAATCCGTTTTCCATCCATCATAGGATCACTTGAACGCCGCTGGCGCCCTTGCAAATGTTCTACAGCTGACAAAAGATCATCACAAGAACGTGTCTTGACAAGATTGCAATTCATTTCTTTTTCATTTTTGGCTACTTCTATAGGTGCAGCAATTGATTCAGTACACAATGTCGGCTGAACAAATTCTTCTGTTGTTGCGGATGCTGGAGCATAGACATTGGACCAAAATGTTAGATCTCTGATGTGGCATGCAGGATGAAGAACCTAAAAAGATAGAAAAAAATGTAATCTTAAGTTCTAAATTCGTAAATATTAAAATTCAAGACAGTTTAAAAACACAGAATGCCAACTAACTACAAAATTTAACTACTCCGGGACTTTCAAAGTGAAAAATTAGGGCTTCATTACATACTTTATATCTACTGGCTTGCAATTAAAATTGCAGGGTGATAAAAAAAAAAAGGCTTTAAAAACAAACAATGCTTGATCAATTTGCAGGATGAGAAATTGTTTCGAGTCTGATAGAATTCATATTGAAATCAAAACAAGAGTTGAATAATACTATCCATGAAAACTATCAATTTCACAAAGACATTTGAGGATAAATTCCATATGGACATATCAAATATGAGATGATCTTTCACATCAATGTCAATCTCATAACTGCATCACCTTATATGTAAACTGTTCATAGTTAGTAGAAGATGCTATTTGCATAGAAGAGCCATTAACAACTCATGATAGCTATAGATATTGGTAGATCACTCAAACTTAAGTGTAAATTAGTATTTCTTTCTGCCAGAGGAGGGGGGGGGGATTGGTTGGTCTATATAAGGATCATACTAAAACTTCAGATCCTTTTTTTCTTTTTCTATCTGATATGTCTGAACCTGGGTTTGAATCCTGGCATTGGGCTTGGATGTTTCATTCTTTCTTCTTCAGTGTTTCGTCCGTTTCCATGGTTGTAAAAGCTAGTTAGTCCCCTGTGGTGCACCCTGGGTTAGGCTAAAGAACTAGCAATTCCGGCAGACAGACAATCGTCTTGATCTCCTGGCTAATGAATGCCATACGATAAATAAATAATAAAATTTATGAATGGAAAAGAATGTGCATGTGAATAACTGAAGCCTTCTTTGTCAGAATTTCTGTGCACATTATTAAAAAAAAAACCCGAAGGACTTGGTTCAAATTAATGAGGAAACAATTGAATTAATTAGAATTTTGTGAAAAATTCAACAGAATACTAATTTTATAAAATGTGAAATTGTTACAATAATAATGCTATTGCTTTTAATGAAGGAAATGGTTTTATCACCTTTCAAAAAATAGAACAGAAATACAACAAACAATTGTATTTATTTGTTATAGCATGTATATTTCATTTTTTTTTTAATGAATTTTTTTAAAAGAAAAAAAAAATACTTGAAAATGTCTTAATTAGAAGAAAATCTCCAGTCCTTTAGTCTAAGTAAAGAATGGAGTATACATCGATGTTATACGATTTATTCCAGCTATATTTTTGAATACAAATTAGTATTAATTGATTATTTCATTATTATTTGTTGTGTATTGCCGTTTTATGTTGACAAACAATTTTCCCTCCCCCTCTGTAAAACCAATATTTATTGTTATCCCCAATCTAGAACACAGGATAAGATTACCATCCTTGCAAAAACCCACCCATCTGTGATTAACCACTTATTAATTCAGAAGTTACTTATCTGATACCCCCAAGGAAAGAGCAGCCTCTTTTATGCTACAGACATTTACATCGAAGAAAACAATAAGTCATTTATCTTCATATGAATTACTATCATAGGTTTCCTCTTGTATTTATTAAATGCCATTTATCAAAGTCAATATTAAAATAATTATTGGTTTGTATCATATTTAACTAAATCAATGAAATTAATAATAAAGTAATGAATTACATAGACATTCATTAAACAGAATAAAGCCAGAGTGCCAAGAAGGATCAACAGAACACTTATATTTAGGAATTCATTTTAGATTTTTTATAGTAATAAATGATTATAATATGGGAGGCAACAAAAGAGTTACATACTGAGATGTTTAATAAAGACTGTTCTTTAACTTCATGAGCAGTAGTAAATTACAAGTAATAGGACTCAATGGCAGATTATGGGAAGTTGTCCAAACTATTATTTTATGCACAAAGTTCAGGTGTAGTGATGTGCTGGTAGTCTATTCCTTTATATTTTGATGAAGACAAATCAAGAGGTATTGCAAGCCATGAAGTATATTTGATATCCTGATAACAAAGTTATAAAGGATGCAAGGATTTCTCAAATGTTCTTTCAACAAAAAATATAATGGGAAAGCTCCCATTCTATCACAGCAATCCAATACAATTCCTCTATAGTTTTATATAATTAAAGATGTATAGTATGCACTATTATTATAAGTTTGCTAATCAGCAACTGATGAAAATATTTAGTTTTCTTTCAGAAAAAATTATTTAAGGAAAATGTATTGATAATATACTTTAATAACAGCTTTACAAAACTGATCGGCTTTTATTTGTATTTGCAAGCCTCTGATGAATTTCAGATCCCTAATCTTGTGGGAAAAATTTAATAGTGGAATATTTCATGGATCTATTCAGTTATCTCATACAGAATAATCCCCATATCTTCAAGAGAGGAGCATTTTTTTTTTCCTAATGCCCACTAATGTGTAAATAGATACAATTTTTTTTATGTCACTCTTTCTATTGAGCTTTATTTCAGTCTTTTTAAGAAGCCAACTACTGTAAGCCAGTTCTGATTTTGTCACAAATACATCATATCTTACAGCAAATTACATAATAATATTAAACACTATTCCATTGAAATTGTACATTTTTTGGATTTAAAATCATATACTGTGAATATTACAATTAGCTAATGTCATTATAATGTCACTATGCTATGATCATTATGATCTTTGGTTCATTTGAAAGGCTCATTTAACATGTTCAGTGAAAATAAAACCTGAACACATTTGAAAATAAACAATAAAAAAATATAAAAAGGAATTAGAATTTCAAGCAAAATGGTTATTAATAGAAGTTTTAGGTTCCTTGTATTTACAAGCAGGATTAAGTCAGACATGGTATGAAATCGTTTTATTGCAGTTGGTATCTGTTACAAGCCTTTCTCCTTAATTTTCGTACAGGAGAATTCAATAAAAGTGAATGATGATTTTGATTAAAATATCATTTAAATTTGTTTGACCTCTTATTTATGCTGATATGCCAATCTGATGAAGGAACTTGTATCAATTAAAGGTAAAAAAAATGCTCCTTAAATACTATCTTATTTGATTAAATGTGTTAAGGCATCCTTCAATTTTCATTTGTTTTGTTTATGCTCTGCAGATCCTTTGGAAAGCATTTTAATTTTAATTTTTTGCTACTGCATTAAACAGCATTTTTTAAGGTCAATGCTGTGGTACAATGTAATGTTAATGTCACAGACAAATAATTCCTGTGTTGCTGTTGCATTTTATCTTATTAATCACTTTTGTTCACAATCCTTACTGCAATTATATGTATCTGTTTTAATTGTTAATATAGGCCCTCCTCTTCCTTTCTATGGATTTTTAGTATGCTTGTTCATATTCTCTGATGAAAGTTAAGTGTAAGAGTGGACTTAGGTCCAAATTTTTCTTTATTATAAAAAGTCTTGGTATTGTATGGTGTATGGTATATATTAAGTAAGATGTCGAATGATGGTTTAGTAGAAGGATTCAACAAATAAATATTATTCTAAATTAAACAGACTTACCTGTTCTCTGTTACTATACAGAAAATTCCGAAAACGAGATTGATGAACTTTAAAAAAAGCCCAAATAGAGTAAGTGCGATCTTGAATACGCTCTGTTTGACGCTCTAAGCTGCTATTGCAAAGAAATGTTCCAAACAGGCAGGTATATGCATGCTGTGCCAATTTCACCTGATAATGAAAAAATGTATGAGTAAGATGCACATACACACACACACACACAATTAAAATATGAGTAATCTAATCGATTGAAGTTTAACATTCCCTTCCAAACTAAACTCTTCTTTAATAGCAAATCTTAAGATTTACACAGCTTAACCCACTGAAAGCACAAGCAACTGATGCTTAAGCTTTCATAATAGTACCACTTATGTAATCATAACAGTAGTTTTCAAGCTGTTGATTGGTTAGTTAGGTTTTATGGTGCAATAGTGGACCATAGCTATTACATTAAAGGTTAAAAAAAAAAAATTAAAAAAAAATTGAAGAAATAAGACTAAGGATATAACAAGGTAAGCATATATTTATATAAAACAGTGCAATCAAGAATATTCATAAAACAGTAAAGAATATCATAAAAATAATGGACTGCTACAAGAAATAAAAATACAGTAAAATCCCGATTATCCGCAGAATTGGGTGGCGCGGCAACCACGGGACAAGCGAATTCCACGGATAATCTGAAATAAGACGAAAAAGGACAAAAATAAACCCATAAATGCTTTTAACATGTTTTATTTACATTGTTTTATTTACAGCACATACATTATAAACAATTATTTTATTTTATTTTACTTTATTTTCTTACTTTTTAACAAAAAAAATCAGTTAATTGTTTGTTTTTTCGTGTCGAAACACGAAAACCCTCTACTTGAACGTCGCTAAATGTGCCTCTTTTATTTTTTTACCTTATTCTAGATTTTAAAAAATGTTTGTTGATTCTGTAATTTATTGTGCAGTAAAAAAAAAAAAAAAAAAATGGAAATAGGAGAGGTCCGCGGATAATTGGGAGTTTACTGTTGTTAAAAGCAAGACAAAAAGTGAAAAATATTATAAAAAGAGAAAGATTTACAGATTGTAAAATTATCAAAAAAAAAAAAAAAAAAGGGACCTGAAAATTCTAAAAGAAAGGCAAAGTTTCAGATAAATGTACATCAAAACAGATGGATAAAAGGAAATATGAAATTAAAATGGAAATATAAAAGAAATGCTGAATTTAAAGATAATGAAGACACTGATGATGATGTTGATTAAAAGTACGACATTCAACTAAAATATGAAGAGTGATTTATAACAACATTACATGTAGCACATCTGTACACTTTGATGTACAGCATTCCTTTGTCACATTACCATAAAAAAAAAAATCAAAACAATATCCTGATTGTAATTCTTACATGTAAAAAACGCAGTGGTAACTGATCAATGATTCTTTCTAAATCTAATGTGAAGAAGACACAAAAGGTAAGAAGTCAATATGTTGACAGCCAGCAGCAGATCAGCAGAAGTATCAAGTGTAATTGGAGGAGATGGGGTCATTCCATATCAAATCATCCAGAAATTTTAGGAAATGTCACCCACCCTCACAGAAAACTTTGAAATTTGGTATAATTGAAGTTTACCTAGATATAAGAACATTTCCAAAATTTAAATGTTGCAGGTTAAGTAATTTTTCAGTAATGGTCTCCAGAAGTTACATGGATCCAGGAACTCAGGTGTTCCATGGACGAGCTCCTTGATAATTTAAAAATGCAATAGTTCCTACAGTTTTTGCAGTAGAACCTTGATTTTTTTTTTTTTAAATTAAAGAGGAATGTTTATATTTTTATGTTCATGCTTCTTTTATTGAGTAATCATAAGTTTTTTTTTAGAAAAAAAATGTAAATAATTTTTTTCAAATAAATTTGATACCTGGGCATTGTATTTTTTTTAAGGTATTGCTCCATCATAGATTCCTTTGAAAATTTTACAATATTATTATAAATCCTTCTTTATGTCACACAAAAAAAATCAGTTTGTAGAAATGATGGGAAGTGTAGAAAAAACACTATATTAAAAAAAAAATTAAATTGATAATTTCTGACTATCATGTCACCTGTAAAATGAGCACCATAAAAAATACATATGAACAGAAGCGTCTTGTTTTAAGTAATTTAGCTGAAATGTATTCTCTCTATAAAAAGAAGTATCCTGAAGACAAATTAGGATTTTCAAAATTTGAATCTCTTCGACCAAAACAGTGTATACTCGTAGGATCATCAGGAACACCTACCGTATGTGTCACCACTTAGTCAAAATGTTAATTGCTTCTAAATTCCATTTATATTAAAGTAACATACCATGATCTAATGAAAACAGTAACATGATATAAATAACCGAGCCTGTATGCTCCTTCTGTGCAAAAAATGCCCCTCCCCCCTTCCCAGTTCTTTACTTCAAACACACTTAAAAAATGAAATAGAAGACTATGATCCTGATGTGATGGTTCAGTACAGTTAATGGGTATCAACTGATAGAATGACTTTAAATGTTCAAATCACCACTATCAGAATTCTGCGACACACTAATTAAGAAAATTGAAACACTTACTCCACACTCTTTTATTGCTCAATCACAGTCCGATTATCTGAAAATGAAGAAAGAAACACTTGATGAAGGATCAGTGTTAATTTTAATGGATTTCAGTGAAAATCTCCATTTTGTTGTTCAAGATGAAGTACAGGGGTACCATTGGAACAATGGTAGCTGCACTCTTCACACTGTTGTTATATATTACAAAAAAGATCAACAGTTGCAAGCAAAAAATTTTTGTATCATTTCTGATGATCTAGAACATGATGTGGCCCTTGTGTATCAGACTCAGAAGACTGTATTGAATTTTTTGAAGTTTGAATTTCCTGAAATTCCACTTGCTTATGCTGAATATTTCGCTGACGGATGTGCTGCACAATATAAAAATTGTAAGAATTTCAGAAATATCTGCTACCATGAACACGATTTCAATATAAAGTGCAGCTGGTCTTTTTTTTGCAACCAGCCATGGCAAATCTCCCTGCGATGGTATTGGTAGCACTGTCAAAAGACTTGTCACAAAATCAAGTTTGCAAAGACTATATAAAGATCAAATACTTACTGCATCGCAGGTATTTGAATTCTGTCGGGAAAACCTACAATGCATTTCAGTTCTCTGTTTCAAAAGATGAAATGGTTCAAGTCAGAAATTTTCTTTCCCACGCTTTGAAAGTGCAAAAACTGTTCCTGGAACACGATCTATGCATCACATTATACCACTATCACCAACCAAGATTGGAGCAAAAAGGCTAAGCTATGATACTGATTTTAGTATCATTCATGATTTCTCTGCACTTCCGCAACTGATGCCATTATGCTCTGTGCAGCCCAACTGCTATGTTGCATTTGTATATGACTCTTCTTTGTATCTGGGGATTGTTGAGAAAGTGAATGGTGTAGAAGAAGATGTTACAGTAAGGTTCATGCATCCTCATGGACCATCCCCGTCCTTCTATTGGCCTGATAATGATGTTTGTGATGTCCCATTCTCACATATTCTATTTGAAGTTGAAATCACCACAGCAACTGGCCATACTTATTCTCTAAACAAAAAGTCTTCTTGATGGGTGGAAGAAAAGTGGTCCTCATACAAAAAAATATTAAATGTGAAGCATTAAAGCATCTTGTCATATATATATTTCCAAATGAACTTGAATGCAGATACATATCTTATATAATGTACGAGTATATTTTATAGTTTGTAGTTTTGTTTTATATTGCAATTTTTTTTACATTTGTATATTTTTATGCTCACTTATGTTGTTAATGTTTCTTGAGTAGTTAACAGTATTTCTATTATTGTGATATTTTGGGAATGTTAATGGCTGAATGAAAATGTTTTCAAAATTCAAGATGAATTTTTTTTTTTGTGAGTACCATTCATTTCTCAAAATTGATTTTTTTTTGTGAAGCAAATTTACTATTTGCAGATCAGTTTCTAATTTTTTTCAATGATTTTCAGAGGGGAGGGCAAGTGTCCAAATTTTTTTTTAGAAATTTACCAAAATAAACTAAACTACAAAATTTTATTTGGCCAATTCTTTCACAATTTTTTTTTTTGAAAGTACCATTCATTTCTCAAAACTGATTTTTTTTGTGAGGAAACTTTACTATTTGTAAATAACTTTGTAATTTTTTCAATGATTTTCAGATGGGGGCAAGTGTCCAAATTTTTTTTTAGAAATTTAACCAAAAAAACATTAAACTACAAAATTTTTTTTGGCCAATTCTTTCACGATTTTTTTTTGGTAAGAACAATTCATTTCTACAAAATGATTTTTTTTGTGACAAAACTTTACTATTTGTAAATCACTTCCTAATTTTTTCAAGGATTTTCAGAGTAGAGCAAGTGTCCAAATTTTTTTTTTTAATTAACCAAAAAAAAAAACAAAAAAAATTATAAAACAATTAAAAAAAAATTTATACGGCCAATTCTTTTATGTTTTCATAAACTACATGTCACAACGCATATTCAGGGAAAAAATTGTCATCCTACTTGTTTCCATTTAAAAACTGCAGCCAATTTTCAAATTTTCACAATTCGCTTTGAAGTACCAAATTGCATCAAACTTTCTGCTATTATTACCAACAGAATGTATATAAAGCAATAAAAATTGGCAAAAGTTCATGAAATTAAGTATAATAGCAGTACACAAAATCTCAGTTCTCAACTAGGTAGTGGGTGACATGGCCTGGATGACTTGACATGGAATAACCCGATGGTATGTCATGGCTGTTGAAACATACAACCACCACCTCCTTTATCAAGATGCTGTTTGCTCAATAAAGCATATCATGAAAATTAAGTGTATCCTCGAATGTCCCTGAATTAAAAGTTTCCTACAGACACATACAGAAAGGCACATAGTGTGCATTATAGCCTTGACATTAAGGTCAGATCAACTACCTCTACAATTCCAATAGGTGTATGTCTGTTAAATTTATAATAAAAAAATAAAGTTTCATCTTGGAGATGCTAGTGATGGTCCAAAACTAGAAGAAATTGTAGCTATATCTTCCACATATGCCTCGTAAAAGGGACAGGAAAATATAGGAGGAGAATAGGATCATAATGGGATAATTGGAGGCAATGAAGACCTCTTCTATGAAAATGTGATTCCAACTGGGATACCAGCTGGGTCTGAAGATATTAGCAATCATTAACACTGATCTTAACTGCTGACTGTGCTCCAATTCTTTCCCAATCCTGAGAATACAAAAGTGTATTTTTCCCTCTACTGATCTAAGCATCGTTTTCTTCCTAACAGAGGACAAGAATAGGAATAGGCAGTATGGTTGTAAAAGCAATTAATGCATTTCAATGGCAAATTGTAAAGATCTATGCCATGGGAAATTTCTCACTTAAGGCAGGTGGTCCTGCCTGTATATGCTATTGATCCATAGTCATATCATTGACAAATGAAACACCTCAATGGATTTGGAATATAAAGGTTAATATTGTAATTTAAGTATCCAGCATTAATAGATTAGGTCAGTGTTGAAGATTTGAAAGTTGGTATGATTGTGCACACTGAGTCTTTGTTGTCTCCAACAGTGTGGTTGTGTTTCACTGCAGTCACACCCTGAGACTTCAAAAGCTTTTAAATTCTTTATTGCTTAAACATCTAAATCTTGCTCTACAATAAGACCTTTTAAAGAATAAGCCCTGTGATTTGTTTCTAATATGATAACATTCAATGTTGTCATCTTTAGGATCTGCTCAGTTGCTCATGAAGATGGCAACTCGAGCAGCAAATCACAGAATTGCAGCTCCTTGGTAGATTTAACTGTGAATGTCACACCAAATAAAGCCTATCACATTAAGAAAGGAGACCACCTTCATAAATGATTAACCGTTAATGAATGCAAGTTAATGTACCTATGTATAGTGGTTGATTTAACACGTGGTTTGTGGGAATGCTTCCCAATGTTGGAAAATTTAAAAAGATCCAAAGAAAAAGGAAAAAACAATTAGAATTTGTGCTCCCACCCACCACAGAACCCACAAAGGGGATGCCATAATAGCCGAAAAATCTTTCGAAGTTAGGTATACACACAGGCTATACCCAAATAGCAAGGGAAGAATAAGGCTTATACCTTCCAAGACTAAGCAGTTGGCCCTAACTAAAACCTATTATGAAAGTAGATGATGATCTACCAATTGATTTTTTTTTATGGGGGGGGGGGAGGCACACCAAAACCATCTGCTTACCAGAAGTAGAAACCAAGTAGTGTATTTTAACTTAATGCAAGATAAAAACAAAAAGGTGATGTCAAACACCAAGGATCCTGCATTCCTAGGACATGGCCTCTATGCAAGGTAAACACGTAAGGGCATTCAGGACCTATGGAAAAGGATCTATATCCTACAGAAAAAGAACCATCCATGGGAGGGGTCCCTATCACCACTTAAAAGCAAACAAAAATATATATATATATATATATATATATATTAATCTAATTACATTCTGTCTCCTTAGTAGTTAGGCTACTTGCTCAGCTAACTAATTCTTACACACATTCTTTCTCTCTCTCTTCCCTCCTCCCCACCTCTGTCTATCAGAAGTCAAAGTAAACAAAAAACTAGGTTTACATAAATCTTTAATAACTCCAAAAAAACTTCAATCTTACATCTCCTGGCAATATTTCATTGGGCCTCATCGGCTCAACTTTTTCAAGCCTTTTAATCTTATGGGAAAAGGGAATACCTCCCTCCTCCTTCCCAAACACCTACATAATAAAAGTTTTGAAGTTTCTTGGAGTTATTAAAGATTGATGTTTTAAGAAGTGTTTTAAGAAGAGTTTATTAGGTTTACATAAATTGAAACCTATTTTTGTTAGTAGAATGCAATGACAAGCTAACACACTACCATGCCCTGGAATCAAACATATCAAAATAATTTTAACTATAAGAAATGGCCCCTAAAATAAATACATTTTATTCATTCAATATTTATGGAAATAATTTTTACTTTAAGTTTTACTATGCTTACAATTAAAAATAAAGCAATGCTATTGTTAATACTATTTTTAATAGATGCCTATGTCATTAAGATTTCTGAAAGTTCCCCTCCCTCCAAATTTTTGTTGAATTCAAGGGCTTAGAGGAAAGAGGAAAAAGAGATACACCCATGTTTCATGAAAAGTCAAGTTTATTGTGAAATTTGAATCTATTATTTGCTAAAACTAAATCACTGAAACCAAAATATCTTTTCAGCCTTGAAAACGGAATTTTTTAAATAACAAAAGTTGTTTCTCAAAAACATAGCAGAAAGGATCATCAAAGTTGCTAACTACTGCCAGCCTTAATCCTTTAGTTAATCACTTTGCAAACAGCAAAGAGCTACAGATCAAAACATGAAGGGTTTTTAGTAAGTAAAGATGATTAATTGAAATAAATAGAAGTGAGGGAACGAAAAAAAAAAAGTTTCATAAAAACAGAACCAAGAAATTTATTAAGCTGCAGGGACTAAAGGCAGTGAGTTCACAAGACAGGATTTCTTAAAATTTGTTAATAGTGGGATCAAATTGTTTGTTCATTGTCTCTCATTATGAAATATACAGCAATTACATCTGAAATCAATAAAGAAGTGCTTTTATACTTCTTATTTAGAAAACAAACCTTATTCAAATTGGACATAACTAAAAAAAAAAATAATAAAAAAAAAAAAACACCTAGTACAAATTTATTGAGAAATGTTACTTGTCACTGAAATTATTTTTCAGAGGTAACATAAATGCAAACAAATTCAAGAGACATTAAAATCTTATTGGTTGGTCGGTTAATTTTTATAGTACAAAAGCATCTTAATCTAAGCTGTGCAAAGAAATGTAAAATCTAATGGAAAAAATATAAATAGACAAAAATTATACATAGAAAAATCAAGAATATTCTTCTACTGAACAACATACATATAAAAGACCATTCAAACAGGAAATAAAGAACAAGAATAGTAGTGCTAAAAGAAAGACCAACATAAGAAATATTATAAAAGCATTTAAAAATATGAAAATTACAAAATGCTGGCAAAGCCACACAGATGAATGAATCTTAAAACTGGTGAGATTAGTAAAAGATCACTTCATTTAAAAGCAAGAAAATATAGAAAGGAGCAATGAATTTAAAAAATAAAAATAGTAGCAACAATGTTGATTAAAAACAGGATATTCAATTAAAATATGATGAATGGTTAGAACATTGCATGTACCACAAATTGGAAGCTGGTCTTTAAGCAGTAAATATTGGTGTGTGTGCAATTCTGGTATGGCAGATTCAGAGACGTGCCAGAAGAAAAGCTTCCTTCGAGTTTTACAAATTCTATTTTTAGGAGAGGATAAAACAGACATGATTTAAAAATCAATATCAATATAAGGACATAGTTATAGCAACAATGAAACAGTCCATATGCAAGTGCATGATCGATTGATGTGTTGAGCAAGCAATTGCTGCGATTATTGTCATTTGTTTCTTGTGTAGAATAGTGAATGGATTAAAGAAGAGAAGACTGAAGCCTATTCCTGCAATAAGTATGATGGCCGAGTGCACCAAACTTCAATTAACTTTGATGGCTGCATTGTGGACGTAGCTAAAATTAGTGGGGGGTGTTGCTCCAAAAAAATTTTAGCCTTTGTTTTAAAATTGTGTCAAAGGAAACAAACATGTATAAAAAGTAATTTATCAAGTTTCTGAATAAATTTTCTTTTTATACATGTTTGTTTCCTTTCACACAATTTTAAAACAAAGGCTAAAATTTTTCTGGAGCAGAACCCCCCACGAATTTTAGCTACATCCACACTGCAGCTGTCAAAGTTAATTGAAGTTTGGTGCACTTGGCCATGAATCTATCAATTCTTTTATCAGGATTGGATAAGAGGGTTAGCATCACTACTGTACGTATAATATGGTGTATTTTCTCAAGAAGCATAATGCAAAATTTTTTGATAACTTTTTTCTGTTATTTGAGTTTAAATAAGAAAGCAGGAGAGATCGCCCATCGAGTATGAGATGTCAAGGAACGCAATATTGTCCACCATATTGCGGAACAGAGATCTTTGCTGCTAAGAAAAGATCTATTCAGCATTCCATCAAAGGTAGACGAAAGTTAAATTACGTACAGACGACTATGAAGTTCGAAGAAGAAAAGTAAGTTGTGTAAATTCTTTTCTTTAATTCGAGTCAGGATTTTGGACATCAATATGTTTTCATAGTTAATGGGATCGATAGAGTAGAAAGACAGTCTTCAAGTGAGAATAGATAATACACAGTACGAAGTAATATATTTAAATAACAATATATTTACGGGAGTATTTAGCAAAGTGAACTTAAATATTTAGTGATCAGTAAAATATATTTACTAGATGTGAACTTTTATGTGACTTTTGGAATTCTAATATTCGATAATGGAATATTTCATCAAGAACTTTTGGATAGTATAATAGTGCTTCGAATTATATAAACTTATGAGATGTGCATTAATGTGTGTAATTAAAGTGCAAGAAATATAGATAATTGTTCTTTTTATAACTTGAAATATTTGGACCCAGTTGTGTGTGATTATTTTGAATAATAGCTTATATCTTAACAAATACACTACAGTTATGCGATCCTTACAATTCAGTGGTTTTTGTTACAGAATTATGCTTAACTACTTTGCTATAATAGTTAATTAGTGAAAATAGGATACATTTCACAACATAACTGCTAACTGCTTTAGTTGGAAACACAAAATTTCACAAGTGTTTTCTTTGTCAAAAACAAGAGAGATGCTATTTGCTCAATATTCAGGCCCTAAGGGGTGTAAACAGGGAAACCAAAATTTATTGAAGGGTGTGAGTATCTCCGAAACTGCTTGTGGAAACACAAAATTTGACATGAGTGTTCTTTGTTGAAATCGAAAAGATGCTATTTAATTGAATTTTCAATAGCAAGCTCCCTAAGAGATATAAATGGGGGGAGGGGGGGGGGGAGATAGGCAAACTTTGTTGAAGATACTTCTACAGAGTTTTGGGGTTGCAAAATAAGAATATAACATTAATTTGTAATGATCACATGATTTTTTTTACCAACTGGGGAAGGTTTGAAGTGATAGGGATGTGGAGAAGGGCAGAAAATTGTGGAAGTGTTATATTCTCCAATCTCTATATTAATTTCATATCTAGGGATCTCGAGTTACAAAATATGAATATAACATTATTTTGTACCTATCACATGATTTTTTTATACCAACCGGGAAAGTTTCGAAGTGATCTCACAATTTCAATCTCTTTCTCGTCCACATCAGGACATCAGTTTTTCGTAATCCATATCAAAAACGGGCATTTCAGCTAGTAAAAGCTATAATTATTAGGATGATAACAGCTCATTTATAAATCAAAGAATGAATTTTGCTATTTTAATTTTAATCTTTTCCTTTTATTTTCTGAGGTTTTTACAATCTTAAGAAAATCTTAAATATCTCAAAACTTAAGTTTCTCACTAAACCCTTCAATTGACTTGCTAAAATGATTTTGTTTTGCTTTTGTTAATAATTTAATCCTTTTTTAATGTGTTATTAATTTTGTAGATATGCAAGTAAAATTTTTAATATAAGGTACATTAGACTTCATTTCAAAAAAACTCCTTTTTTATTGGCAATATTGCGCAAGATTAGAATCATCTTGCTTCTTCAAGCTTTCTTTTTGAATTATATCAACAATAAATATCTTGCGAAATATTGCCAATAAAGAAGGAGTATTTTTGAAATGAAGTCTAATGTACCTTATATTAAATATTATGAAGAACTGAAGAAGAATATTGAATCAAGTAAAATTTTATAAAATTTCTTTAAAACTTCATCAACCTCTAATTCTGTAGTTAATAAAATAGAAAAATTTAATAAAAATAATGTTAAATTATATTTATTTATAGAGATCTTAATAATCCCCAATTAATGCAACTGAGATTTTTGAAACAGATGGTAAGTCAGTACAAATAACATTTTTCTATGAATAAGTAATCGGAATATTCTTGGATCACTCTTTTCTCATTAACTATTAGGATTTGGTTTTGATTTCTGTATAAACCTTAGAGTTTTGTTTAAAAAAGCTGGAAAAAATATTCTCTCTCAATATTTTGCATATTTTGAATATTCAATAGATGATTCTTCAGTTAAAAATCCATTATTCATTCTGAGACACTACAGAATTATGTAAATCACATCAATGTATAATGTGAATTAATATTTACCGGTATTTAATTTTCAATCTATAGTAATAACCAGCAATTTCAACCATTTTTTATATAGGTTTTCAAAGAGGACAGAGCTTGCATAGATAGTTTCAGTGAATCAAATGTCACAAGAAAATGTATGCATTTATAACAGGAAAATGTACGCAAGTATAATCAACAAATTACATTAATAATCAAAAAATTCAAATTACAAAAATGTAACAACTGCATACATGGAAACAGCATAAGAAAAATGGCCAGATAAGGCATTTCCAAAAAATAAATAGAATTTTAACCAAACAGCAAAAACATAAGGAGAAATATTTAATAGAAATGTTACAATAGCCCAAGTGATAACGAAAGGGTGAACACAAAAACAAAAATAAAAATTTGCCATTTAAGAAAAGACAGATTAATGCAGTCCAAAATGATGAGGAAAAAAAAAGAAAAAAAGAAAAACTTTTACTGAAATAAGATAGACTTTTGTTTTGTTACTACAAGCACAGTATGTACTATTAATTTATAGTACTGAACTGTTGATATGGCCAATTTGACAACTATGATGATTGCATTTAAAATCAGCAATAGAAACAAACAAAGAAAAAGTGTGCATGTCGTCAATAAAGTGTTCCAAATATCTTCCATTACGTTTGATGCACAATTCATAGGGTTCCTCCATGTTTCTAACCATATTACAGAATAATGCACTGTGGATGGAGGATTTTCCTGGAACACCCACTCCTTCAGCAAGCACCACACATATGCATCTGATAATGTTAGATCAGGAGTGGGAAGGGTACAGAAAATCAGAGAAATGTGAAATCACAGTATTCCAATTGTTTCCCGTAGAAATGCCCTCGAAGCATGTGATGTGTGGCATGTCACCCCGTCCTGTTGAAAGAACTGTTCAAAAAAAGAAATGTTCTGTGCCCTGCAAAACCTTCTAAGTTTGGCAGTGGAAGCATAGGAACCTGTTGCTACATCGCTTTGTGACCTGACAGATGAAAGTGGGCTTCGTTGTTGAACCAGCCATTGTCAATAAAGGATAGATTGTCATATTGAAAGGCAAGGACTGTGGCACAATACTGATACCTCGCAGCATAATCCCCAATTTGCAATTCTTGGGCAACGTGAATCACATATGAACAAGCATTTAATATTTCGACATTTTTTTGAAGTGACCGATGATTCATATTCAGTTTTTAAGCAGTTCCTCGTTGACTTCGCAGTGGTGAATGCATAATTTGATTGAAAACACGTCTATGATTGTCATTGGTTGTCCACTGTTTCTGGAGTCTGGCACAGCCCTTCCTTGGTGCAACACACTTTCGATGCTTTGTAACTTGACTACAAAACCCAATATAACAGAACAACTGGGTTTCATCGACTGAAGCTAATGTAAACTGCTTACACCCAATCCGGAAACTTGGATCATTTTGGCTTCCCCTTTCGTATGAGCGGAAATAATTCACCACTATTTCTTAGTGGACAAAGGTGGGCACTAAGAAATAGTGGGCAACATTTTTTCTTTTCTCAGTGAGCAACATTACTAATACTGTTTATAGCTGTGCAGCACATGTGGAATATAACATATGTCAGCACCTGTGACATGTCACGTGGAATTGTTTGCATACAAAATCACAACATGGCCTGCATCTTCAGTACTGTAAATTGATACTCATACTGTATTTAGATGAAATTTAGAGGTCGCAATCAAAGTTTGAAACATCGTACTTTGCTTAAAGAAAACAATGTAATACATTAATAAGCATTTAAAAAGTTCAAATTCTGCCATCTTTCCTTGGTGTCTCTTTTCCCTCGGAGCCAGAAGAAACTCTCCATCTTCTATTTTGATCATGGATAGCACATCTGTATGAGCAATATCAAAAAGCTCAAGAGGCTGTTGCTGAAAGTTTCTTTTTCAAACAATGTTTTGGATCTTCTCTTATTTTCATTTTTCTTCAGCTTCTGCCAGTCATGAAAGATTTCTTCAATAGCTGCAATTACATGTTTCATAAGAGGAGTAGGGATCTGTACTTTATTCCAAATTCTGATGGCAGCTTCGGCAGCATAAAAGAAAACCTAAAACACTTCTCTTGAGTCCATACACAACTTACTGGGAGACCATCCTTAGGTGAACTGCACTATTTTGCTGCCTGTTGACAACTAAACTCACTGCACCAGGTGGCCTGCTTTTGTAGTCTAGGCCCTGGATTGTTCACAAAGGTTCTAGAATGTTCTGGAAGGTTCCAGAAGACCCAATATGGACTATTATATAACAAGAGATAACAACATTGTGCTCCTATTAGTGTACTTACGTAGGATGTCTATGGGGTTCATGTGAAAGGTGATATCTATTACAGTATTGCATAATATTGCTTAATGGGTGCTGCATCACAATTTTCAATTACTATGCATTACCATTAAATTCAAGTATTTATAACATTTAAAACTATTTCAACAGTGAGTGCTTCTATGCTTAGGATTGTGACATATTGCAATTTTCAATCATGGTAGCAACCCCTAAATATTATTCAAAACTAACCAAATTTTGCCAAGATTATTTTTTTTCATAATGGAACATATTCAAAATGTTTCCAAAACTTTAAAAAATAAGGACCGCTCTAATACACACACACACACCGAGTAGCCACTTTAATTATTAGACACACCCCTCACTCTAACTTGGACAGGCCTGGTAGTGACAAACAGTGACATAACAGCAACAAGTAGCATATAAAAGGCAAGGTTGGTATCAAGAGAACTATCAGTATAGTTCATCAGAACATAGGTAAGACAAAAGATTCAAACTACTTCAAAAGAGGCATGATCGTGTGGGCAAGAAGAGTTGGTTCCAGTATTTTGGAAACTGAAGATCCTTGGCTTTTCTTGTACAACAATATTGCAATGTTCAGAGAATGGCAGTTGGGCCAAAAAAACCTCACAGCGCAACTGTGGATGGAAATGGTTTGTGGATGAAAGAGTTAAAGGCGATTAGCACGAATCGTCTGAGGCAATAGAAGGAAAACAACATGACAGATTGCAGCCAAGTACAATGCAGTTGCACCAAAACGCACATCCAAATGCACAACACGACAGACTTTGTCCCTGATTGTTTTAATAGCAGGAGACCAGCAAGGGTGCCTTTGCTATCATAGAAAAACAGGAAAGCACACCTGCTATGGGCTCAGGAGCATCCAAATTGGACACTTGATGAGTGGAAAAAGGTTGCTAGGTCTGACAAGTCTCGGTTCCTTCTCTACCATGCTGATGGCAAGATGAGAATATGGTGCAGGCAGCACGAATCCTTGAACCCGTCTTGCCAAGTGACAACCCTACAAGCAGGTATTGGTGGAATAATGATGTGGTGAATGTTCTCCTGGGACTTGGTCCTGTAATACCTTTGGAAACGTCTCTTAATGCCGTAAGCCACCTTGTTGCCAACCAGATGCAATCGTTTGAGGCTAAGTGTTCCCTGATGCAGATGGCCACTTTCAACAGGATAATGCATTCTGTTACAATGCTCGATTGTTCTCTGATTGGTTCAGTGTACATGACTGATTTCCAATTTCCAATTTGCTTCATTGGCTGGCTCAGTCACCTGATCTTAACCATCGAGCATTGTGGGACAAGGTGGAAAGATCTATTTGAAGCCTAGAAATGCCACCATCCCTGAACCAACTAAGGACTGCTCTTCTGTCAGCATGGGCCAATATTCCTGCAGAACGGTTCCAACTCCTTGTAGAATCTATGCCAAGATGAATTACAACTGTGATCAAAGCTAGAGGAGGACCAACTTATTAGTATGGTATCTCTAATGAAGTGGTCACTAAGTGTGTATGTGTGTTGCTAAATGCAGCAATTTATTAAAAAATATCAGCAATTCTATTATTCATTACTTACCAAATAAGCTTCATTGAATTCAAAACAACATGGAAACTGGAAAAGTAACTGGTGAATGCAATCCAACCATTGCAAGAATACTGGACAACGTTCATTGGTATCTTCTGCTAGTATTCCATGACCACAACGATCACCAAATTTATGGCCAAATTCTAACCACTCTCTCTCTATTAATATCTGAAAGCCCTATAAATAACAAAAATAATGCCATTAGACAATTAAAACAATATTCTGAATGCAAGGAAATTCAAATCCCATTATAATAAAAGAGGTAAGCCACTTACATCCATTGTTCGATAAAATGGGTCTAACATCAATTCAGCTAAGGCAACAATTTGAGGTGTGCGATCCCAACCATCAGAACAATGTACAAGCACAGGTCTTCCATCCCTGTCAACTGCATTCACCACCATTAGTGCTGCCTTTAGAAGACCAGACATATGATGCAACCATCTAGTTCCTTCTAACATTGAAAACCAACTAGAGAAAGAGAGGGGGAAGTTAAAAAGTTTTAAATAGGCGTTTTTTTAAAAAACAGATTTTTTTTTTTTTTTTTTCTTTTCCAATTTTACTTAAAACCACACTTCTCATCACCATTAACTGCAAAAACTAAGTATTTTTAAGGAAAATTAGAGCTAATTAAATTTATTATAATTCATTGTCTTGTGTTGGAAATATTTGAGGGGAATAACAATTTATTACATATGTTAGAAGAATCAGAATTTTTTAAACAGAAGAAATACTCAAATTTGTTGTAATGAAATATGTGCTACTTCAAAGCAAACAGAAGTATTGGCACTCAATAATATATTTTTTATGAGCAACATTTCATTGTTAAAGCAATAGCACAGCTATGAGTTTCCCAGGTAAAACAAGCAAACATTCATGCCACTATATTATTAGAGTCATATGAGGAACTAAGAACTGTTATTGCTTTCCATTGTTGATGACATCCTCTCCTCAGCTCTTTCAAAATCTCTGCCAATAAATTTTTTAATATAAATGGCATATGGAATTGCAGATAAATATAATATTTTTGAATTTTGCCCCAATTTCTTCTCTATTTCTTTCCTAATACTGTGAATTTTCAAAAGCTCTGGCAAACTAATTCATGATATTAGGCTATATTAATGTAACATTTTCAAATTCAATGCAATTTCAAATCTTTTTAAAAAAATATACAATTTTAAAATAGAGATAAATTTATTTTTGTTGCAAACTTACATACTGCATAAATGAATCTAATAAATTGTTAAATCTTACAAAATAGTTATATTTTATTGCGTTTATCCCTTTTTCATACATATACAGGATGGTCCAGGTACATGTTAAACCCCATATTTTTCATTATTTAAAATGAATAAGACTTTAATGACAGATTTTAAACGAAACCATGTGTACTAATGATTTTTTTTTTTTTTGTTGTTTTTCCAATAAATGGCACTTTTAATTTTTGGAAATTCACAGTAACAAAAATTTTTCCCATTGATCTCAAGAAAAACAAACACTTAGCTTAAGGTCGAAAACAAACAAATTCAACTGAATTTCAAACCTTTTTACAAAATGTGTTCAAAATGATTCCTGTTCATGCAATACACAGCTGTCAAGTGGTATCTATAATGGATCACTTATAACGGATAATGGATCTATGAACCGATATCAGCACAGTTCTGTGGATTCCATTACAAAATAGCTTTATACATTGTTGCAAATCCTGAGAAGGTGGTGTGTTGGTTGGTGTAGTGTACATATGATCTTTCACATTTCCCACAAAAATAAAGTCCAAGGGTGTCAGATCTGGTGATATCCCTAGCCACTGTTTGGGCCCTTGGCAACCTAAAGTTGTTGTGAAAGCGATCGTCTAGAAATCTTCAACTAAATGAGGCATAATGGGCAGATGTTCCATCATGTTGGAACCATATTTTACTATATGTTGCCAAAGACACCTTGTTTATATAACAACCTACTGGACTCCTCAGGATTAGGTCCACATACCCACTGGCCATTCAGCATATTATCATAGAATAAAGGTACGACAATCTGGGTTCCAATAATCCCACACCACACATTGAAAAGCCACTGCCTCTGATGATTTCTCTCTCTCAGCCACCGTGGGTTTTCCTTACTGCAGTAATGGATTTTGTGGAGATTCACCCCACTATCTCTTACGTTTTTATGAGTTATGAATTGGGCTTTTTATCAGTCCACAGAATATGCAATATTTCTGGATGTTCATCATACGTCAAAAAAACTTATTTTTTTTTATGCTAAGCAAGCAGCATAGATTTTTTTTTTTACTTCTCAAGTTCTTAGTAGGGGTGGGGGAAGTAGGAAGAAATGGCAGAAATTTCTGAAAGAGAATTAATTTTTTTCTTTCTCAACACTGAAAAGGAAGAAATCTGTTACAGAAAAATAATTAATATCGGAATCAGTTGTTGCAGTTTTGACACTCACCTTATACAGCTTAAATACAAATTACAAATACAGTCGGACCCCGATTTAACAAACTCCTATTTACCGAATTTCGCGATGTAACGAATTTTTCTTTTCCCCCGATTAAAATGAAGGAAAAAACCCCTATTAAATGAATAAGAAACCCTATATTAAATTATTTCAACAGCCGAAAAAAAATAAAAACATTTTTTTGTTAGTTTGGGTAAACATACCTAATATGCAGCAGGATATAAATGATGCTGTATTTTCTTCTCTCCATAAAGTCGAAAAAGAACTTTTTCGAGTCAGGAATCAAGAAAATTGTCAAACATTACTCAGTACATACTCTAAAATTTCAAATTAACTAGTGCATAATTATTCGCTGTATTATTAGCTGCTGAATAATTAGTGTACAATTTCTAATTCTGGATATTTTTGTGTAGTTGCTTATTACGGCTGTTCCATAAGGAAAGTGCAGAATTTTTTTTTTTTTTTTATTTGGACCCCGATATTACGAATAACCCCCGATTTAACGAATAAAATTTTCAGTCCTTATGAATTCGTTAAATAGAGGTACGACTGAATATTATAATCTGTTGTATTTGTGATTTATAAAAAGTAGAATTAGCTTGATATACAAAACAACCTTAACAGCAGAAATTATATCTAAATTAGAACTTGAGAAATAAGACAACTGATATGAAAGAATAGTCAATAATGAAATTACACATTCTGGTGTAAAGTAAAAAAAAAGATATACATATAAATTTTAAGCCACAAAGTTAGTTCATAAAATTGCCTAAAAATTTTGGAAGACACTAAGAATGATATATACTCAAGAAGAAATGTGAAAATACAACACATTATATCGATTTGAGGGGAAGGGGAAATCCTGAACAGTCAACTTAAATGTTCTCTTTTCCAGAGTTTTGGGAAATCAAAGTTTCTTTCAATTTCATTCTTTTGTAGTAAGCTTATGAAATCATGGAGACATTTGTTTAACTAAAATATGTAATTTAATTTAATTTGCAACTTTGGCCTTCTAGTTTATATCATCAAAATCAAGAGTTTATAGATTATTTCAAAGTTAATTTGGCTTTCAGACTTTTCCTGGAATTAAAGATAGTTGCGCACAGAAGTATTATTTCAAACATTACCACTAGCCAATGTAAGGAGCCTTACATCCTTAATCTCTGTTCCATTGAATGACTTAAAAGGGGCAAATAATCTGAATAAAAACAGGAAGATTAGGTTGTCACTGATGCAAGTAACTCAAAAAGAGTAAAAAAACTCAATCATTTTTCTGTCTTTCACTTTGAAATCTCATTGAAGAGATTTAGTGAATATAAAAATGAAATTTAACTTATGTTAATTATATTTTAATTTAAAAATATGTATGCATCTTAAAAAAAAAAAAATCTTGATCACTACATCACAACTGTGAGAGGTTAATTATGAGCTGTACCATTTTCTTTAAATATCTTGACTTTAATTCTTCTTATGGAATGATCAGAAGAATGAGACAGTTATATAACTGTAAGAGGAAACGAAGGGTATCTTCAACGAAAGTTATTTACAGGTGTTTTTAGTGTGGTGTTCCCTATTTTGTTTTAGTTATAATTTTAGGCTCAACAAACTTTTTCTGATAATTGAAGGTTGACCGAAGACCACTTCTATTGATCCCCATGAAAGATACATGCCAAAGTGGGCATGTAATAGTACCGATAATGGAAGGCAAATAAGTACACAATTTCTTTCATGTCAATTCGAAACATATAAAAGCTGACCTCAAAGTTAATTGAAAGAATCTTTTAAGGAAAAAAAATAACAAAAAACAATGGAATAAGTTTGGCATTAATGATTTGTTTTAAGAAACTTTATGGACATTTTAGTTTAGCTTGTATTTGTCCTAGAACAATAAGAATTTCTTTTCTTTCTTTTTTATCTTACTAAATCATGAAAAATTTCAAGTCCTGAGAATATCTAAAGTGTAACAAGAGCCTTAATAAGAAGCAATGATCACTGCCAACAAAATGGAAATCCTGAAACACTGACTTCATTATCTACTATTTACAAATTCCTTATCAAGTTTGGCACTGCCCCACAATGTAAGAGGTGTATTGTCAAAAATAACAGTACATTCTACTACTACTGCTGCTACTGTATCTGAATTATTTGTGCTTATTAAATGAATTAAGAATTTTTTTATTATCTTGTATTCATTTTTTTAATTTCTGTATGTTTAAGCAATGCACCGAATATCTCACTTATTTCTTTTAGCTGAATACCATACCAACATTTCTGAAAATGGGACAAGTCTGAGAATTTTTATTTTTCATCTTAGTTTTCAAAGTTTGTCAGGCAATTTGTCAAGTCAAATAATAACCAGGCACATCCAATTTTCTTTCTAGGTCAAAATCAAAACTTCAGACTTCCAACTAAGAAATTTGTATTAGTATTTGTTTTACATGAACTTTACTTTCATGCATCAAAAAAATGTCTTATGCCCAAGTGCACCAAACTTCAATTAACTTTGACGGCTGCATTGTGGACATAACTAAAATTAGTAGGGGGCACTGCTGCAGAAAAATTTAGACTTTGTTTTAAAATTGTGTGAAAGGAAACAAACATGTATAAAAAGAAATTTATCAAGTTTATAAATAATTTTTCTTTTTATACATGTTTGTTTTCTTTAACACAATTTTAAAGCAAAGGCTAAAATTTTTTTGCAGCAGTACCCCCCACTAATTTTAGCTATGTCCACAATGCAGCCGTCAAAGTTAATTGAAGTTAGGTGCACTTGGGCATAAGGGTGCCATGCACCAAACTTTCGTTAACTTTGAGGGTTGTCAAATCTTCCCTCAACTTACATTATCTGTGTACCAAAATTCGTTAGGGGTTTAACAATCGTTAAACCATTGGCAAGTCGTCAAAATTTAGTGGCAGTAAAACTGGTCCATCAAATTGCTCGTCAACTTCAGTCAGTCACCATGCCGTTAACCTGTTCCAAGATGGCTGATGTCGGTTCCAATTCAAACTGACTCCTTTGATTTTGATGAGGAATTAGATGTAGTTTTTTCTATGAAAAGTTCCAAAAATAATATTAAATATGTTTTCTTCCTTTGAAGGTTCTTGCCTTGACAATTCTTGTATTCAAGAAAAAAATTCTGCCCACGTGTTTTTTTTTTTCCTCCATGGAAGCAGCCATTCTGAAATGACGTTAAATGTTATTAACCTATCACAGTCAGTTTCAGAAACACCGTAAGCTATCAAGGAACCATCAGTGAAGTTTTTATCAAACAGTGTTTGGTGCACACACATTTCTATTGGGTTGGCCCATAAGTTCTGGCGGGTTTTTTTTTAAGTGAAAATTTTGCGTGAAAAATAAAATGTTTTGGCAATGCGTTTTATGGTATTTGATAGACAATTATGTACTCTACAAAATAGTGTTTAATTTTTTTTTATGCTGATATACTTTTTCTTCATTTCAGGTCATTAAAATGGAGTGTCAAGTCGACAAAAAAGAGCATTTTCGACACCTTCTGCTTTTTGCGTTTAATCAAGGTGCCAAAGCCACAGAAGCTGCTCGAGATATTTGTGAAGTGTATGGCGAAGAAGCGATGCCTCGTAGGACGGTTCAAAATTGGTTCAAGTCATAAGACAGCAATTTCGACCTCGAAGACATGCATCACACGAGACGCTCCATTTCAGTTCGATGAGGAGTGACTGAATCAGCTTCTTCATGAAGATCCATGCCAAACGATGAGGGAATTGGCAGAGATAATGGAATGCTCCCTCAATACCACAGAGCTTCACCTTCACTCGATGGGAAAGGTTTAAAAATTGGGTGCATGGGTTCCGCATGCTTTGAACGAAAACAACAAAATTCAACGAGCCACGATCTCCACAGGTTTGCTTACCCATCATCGGTCTTTTGAACCTTTCCCATCAAGTGAAGGTGACGCTCTATGGTACTGTGGGAGCATTCCATTACCTCTGCCAATTCCCTTGTCCTTTGGTGTGGATCTTCGTGAAGAAGCTGATTTAGTCGCTCCTCATTGAACTGAACAGAGCATCTGGTGCGATGCATGTTGTTGAGGTCGAAATTGCTGTCTTTGAATCGCTTAAACCAATTTTGAGCCGTCCTACGAGGCATCGCTTCTTCGCCATACAATTTACAAATTTCTCAAGCAGCTTCTGTGGCTTTGGCACCTCGATTAAACGCAAAAAGCAGAAGGTGTCGAAAATGCTCTTTTTTGTCGACTTGACACTCCATTTTAATGACCTGAAATGAAGAAAAAGTATATGAGCATAAAAAAATTAAACACTATTTTGTAGAGTACATAATCCTCTATCGAATACCATAAAACGCATTGTCAAAACATTTTATTTTTCACACACAAATTTTTACTTAAAAAAAAACCCGCCAGAACTTATAGGCCAACCTTAATATTTGAAGACTGGTTAAGATTAACGGCTCATCAGTTGATGACCAATTTGATGGAATGTTGGTGCACACCGCCCTTAAAGTTGCTTCAAAAAAATTTTTCATTAGTATGAAATATTGCTTATCTATTTCCTAATACCACCAAAACTGGCTTTCAAAATAGCATCAAATAGCAGTCAAGTAGCAAAAGAGAAATTACATTAATTTTCTTCCACTTCCAAAGATATTCTGTGTTGTTAAATAAGAAGGGGGCAAAGAGTATTCCACCTTTTTAGGCATTCAGAAACTAATGTAATGAAATTAAACATTCAGTTTGTTCATGCGTGTTTTTATTATGTCATCATAAGTTAAAGATCAAACTGAAGGTATCCCAAATTATATAATATATCCAAATTACAGGATTGTAATTTTTCGTCATGGATAAAAGGTTAAAATCAGGACGTTTCAGCCTAACCTGTAGGCTATTCTCAACTGTGCTGCTGGCTCGGATAACATGCATTTAAATAGTTTTTTATGACCGTATTTGATAGTTCATGGTTAATGGTAGGGGTGTTGGCTATGTACCAAGACTCTCTCAATGTGAGTGAGAAAGTGCTAGGGGCTTGGTCTATTATCTGAATATTGTCAAAGTTTGGGGGTATGGGTTGTATTTTTTTTTTGACAATATTCAGATAATAGACCAAGCCCCTAGCACTTTCTCACTCACATTGAGAGAGTCTTGGCACATAGCCAACACCCCTACCATTAACCATGAACTATCAAATACGGTCATAAAAAACTATTTAAATGCATGTTATCCACGCCAGCAGCACAGTTGAGAATAGCCTACAGGTTAGGCTGAAACGTCCTGATTTTAACCTTTTATCCATGACGAAAAATTACAATCCTGTAATTTGGATATATTATATAATTTGGGATACCTTCAGTTTGAACTTTGAAAAAACATTCCCAATCTGAATAAGTTAAAGATATTAAAATACAAACTATGAGAAGCATTATCATGCTCTGTTAAAAAAGTCAGGGAGATGAAAATCTGTTCAATAAAATAACAATTCGCTACTTCTCAAGTACCTCTGGTAAAACCTAAACATTTATGACTATTGGTTCTAGGTTTTTTTTTATTATTATTTAGCATTATTGATGAGATTTAATTATTAGCAACACAAATTCTTGAGACCCTTTCAGCTATTACTTAAATTTATTAATTTGTGCATTAAAATTAACGTTTGCTGGACAGTTGTAAATAACGAGTATGTAATGAATTAATGCAATAAGGTAAAACTCAAGAATTTTTTAATTAAATTTAAAATTTTTAGATTAGGAGAAGTAGACTTACTTGGTTTGATCTGTTGAAGAAGCACACAAAGCCCTTACACTATGAAAACTTTTCCGAATGGAGTGTATATTAGGTAGACTCATAAACTGAATTTCACAATTTGGATAATATTCTGAAGTATAAAATGAATACAAAAAAAAACAGTAAATTTTTTTATAATTAAGAAAAAAAAAAGTTATCATTTACATCTTAATTTGAAATAGAATATACAGTTTCTTGTATACCTGGACATTCACAACCACCTCCTTTAGCTCGATTTGCAACAGCTGCAGCATATGAACGTGCATCCACTATTAAAACCTTCTGAATACACATTTTTTCATCAACTTCTTTCCCTCCTACTAAAAATGCATAAAATAATTAAGTTTTGAAAATCCACAAAAAAAATTTTTAAGGTTAAAGAATGGATGTTTCAAGTCAATTCTTTTTGAATAACTGGAAATAACTTATAATAAAAAATATTGTGTGTTGCAAAGAAATCCTAAACAAGATACTGAATAGCAACAGATCAAATAATCATGCATCCAAAATCGTAACAAATTTAAGTTGTTAATAAAGGAATCTTTCATAAAATTTGTAAGTAATTTACTCAGAGAAATCCTATTAAATAACATTCCTTTAATATCCACAATATTTCATCCTTCTTATTCTTAAGACTTCCTCATGTGGTTATAGAGGACAAGACAAAAAAAATGTTTTTTGTCTTGTCCTCTATAACCACATGAGGAAGTATTTCGATAAAAAGGACGAAATATAGTGGATATTAAAAGAATTTTATTTAACAGGATTTTTCGGAGTTAATTACTTACAAATTTACATTGTTTTGAAGTTTTAAAAACTTTTCCCCAAGCATAAAACCTACCTCAGAAAGAATTGACATAATGCAATATATTTAGAACTGCCATGTTGTCTCAAGCTATGTCTGGTGAAAGTAATCACTATAAACAGATATGTGCTTTTGATATATTAAACATCTTAATCAGCATTATATAAAATTGACAAAGTTATTTATATTTAATGGAGATTTTCTTTCCTAAAAATAAAATCTTGAAAAGCCTTTGAAAAATAGATATATGAACATACAATTGAAGACATTAATTCATTTTTTTTTTATCTACCTGTATGTCCATTTGGAACAGCATTTCCTTTTTCTTCCATCCGCAAAGATTCTTTGCGAATCCTAACATCATTCGCACATGCCTTAGCTACTGCTTGAACTAAATCTTCATCATGAGAATTTCGCCATCCTAACCATCCTACTTCAGGCTGACTACATCGGGCAATAACACTGCCATTTCCTTGATGCCTGCAGTAAAAATTTAAAGTTTAAAACATTTAACTGTATATATTCTTTAAAATGATAACTAAAAAAATTGTAATAGGTAAAATTAGTTTTTCTGGAGTAATTCTAATTAGCATTTGCAAAGGTGCTTAATCTTCTGAGAATTTCAAAATTAATTCTGAGTTTTTTTGTAGCATTTGTATCTTTCTTAATGATTATGAGTAATGACCATTGCACATCTCAACACTGCAGGTGACAACAGGATTACATGCGTAAACACAATAAGTAGAATACTTCAAAAAATAAGGTTTTAAAAATTTATTTCAAAAAGTAAATTTTACTAATTGCCATAACTAAATAAAATTCAGCCTTATCAGCAACTGGAAGCATGTAAAACCAAAATTAATTTAATGAAAATTTATTTTGACGAAAGAAAAATACCATAGTGCATTTGGAGATAGACAATATTCTTGATCAATGGATCAGACAGGGACAACTCACATTGAATATAGGCATATGGCATTGACTAGTATATGTAAAAGCAGGAGCAATTATAAATTTGGTTAGTGACAATAAGCTAAACAGACATTGAGATTATTATAAGATATCTTGTGTCAAATCAAAGTATCCGACGGTGGAAGCGGGGATTAAGTCCAGAGAATGGAAATAATGTAAGAGGAACATTAAGTGGGCAATGAGTCTCCTAAAGAAGAACCTGCTTCTGCATTAAAAATGTTGGTAACATTTTCACAAATATGGAAAAAGTTTTAAATGCAGTATAGGTAACAGATGTAAACATTTTTGCCTGCCAAGTAAGATAGGGGAGACCACAATAAGATTCATTCAATAATGTGTGTGATCTTAGGATAACCAGAATCACCTGGTCAAATTTTGATTAGTAACTTCTGTGGGTATTAATTGGTTGATTGATTTTAATGATGCAAAAGTATCTTTGGCTAAGTTGAACCAAGAAAGGTAAGAAAAAAGAAAAATCTTCTGTAGACTGTATTAAAGCAGTAACTGTAGAAAGGACATGTCTAGTATAAATTACGGTAATGATAGGTAGTTCGATGTTACCTGAAGTAAAAATGAAGAAAAGGAAGGGAATTGCACAGAAATAAGATGCTGACAAACAGTGGAAATAACATACTGGGCAATTATAATATGCATCTTACAAGAAGCAGGATAGTAATTCCCATTAATCAGTGTCCAACTTCTTGAAGGTCAGTGAAATTTGTAGAAAAATTCAAAGCATCTATCATGGAAGGGTAAAAGAAAACAAAACAATGGAGGTAAGAAACTGACAAAGCTGAGATGGATGAAATTGGATCTTTGAAGTAGGAGATGCCTGAAACCTTTAATAAAATTTTTTTTTTTTTTGCTTGCAGAAGTTAAAGTGGTTTGGAATTAACTGGAGATATTTATATGTAACTATGTATTGTTTCCTACTTATTCCCATTATATTTGGCCACTTAGGACCAAATCTTGTAGAGACTGCTTATGACTCTACAAGTAACATAGGATGCATGTTAATTTTTTTTTTTTTTTTTTTTTTGCATTTAATCCCTCCCAACCAATCTCAATGTTTATAACATGCTATTTCTCTGATTGAACCACAGTCAGGACAGGATTGGACAAAGTACTCACACCCACTGCAAAAAACCTGCTGAAAATTTTATTAAAATCCATTTTCAACACATTATCCAAATACCAAAAATGTTGTTAGATGTGATGATCTTACATCTTCATACTATCACTGGACAATAACCACTTTTCAATACACAACTTTTTATGTCTATAATACTTAATCCCACTTCTGGACCATTATACTGCCTCATCAGAAACATTGAGAAACTTTTGTACTTCAGATAGTCCAACTAGATTTTAGAGGGATTCGAATGTAATGGACAAATATTCAATTTCTCAAGACAATGCCAGATACTAGTTAGTATGCTGATAAATAAGAGATAATAAACAAGGATGGAGACCATTTTTCATTATTTAGGCAAGACGATCTATTTAAAAAAAAGCAATCTTTGCATTTGAACAACAATTCAAAGTCTTAGATGCTAAATAGAGTATATCTGGAATATATTTACATTCATTATCACTAAATTCCTCTTCACACAACATTTTTATTGTATTTCTAATCATCAAATATGAAAATCAAATTGCAATCACCTGCAAATTAGCACACTTTATCTGAATTAGCACTACATTTCCTGAATGAATATTAACAGCTTAATGTTAACCTTCCACCTTCATGTGTGGTAAGTTTTGATTAGTCGAAAAATATATGACATCATTAATAAGCATTACAAAAGCCTTCAAGAACTCATAAGTGAGCATTTTGAATTTTATAAACGCTAAAGAAGATACCACTATGAAGTCATTGCAGCAGTCGGTGTAGTATTGTACGACTCCAACAATGGGTCCCTCATTGGAAAGGGGGTAACATTGCTCATCAAATTTCAGATCCAAATTTGCCCATGAATTAAAAAATAAAAATAAAGAGAAGTAGAATCATCTCATTATAATGGAGCTTCAGAATAATTCATTTGCTCAGACAGACTTTTTTCCCATTACAACTTTTCACCAACTTTCCATCTTTGAATTTGATTTTTTTTTTCCAGAGACTAAATTTTTATGCTAAATTTTTAGATGAAAATCTGCTAACATTTCCTGCAATGTTTACTTACATAAAATGGTTCCAAACTATCTACAATTGGTTGATCTGGACACAATTTTAGTATTTTATTCAACAGATACACAATGATAAATTTTCCAATTGGCCAATTGCTGTTAGTTTTCAATGCATTAACCTAGGGTGACCAGACGTCCCGATTTTGGCAGGACAGTCCCGATTTTTTTTTTGGTTATTGAATTCTTTTTTTTGTTTGATTGTCGAACTGGAGATTCCTTTTTTTTTTGGTTGTTGAACCTGGAGATTCCGTGTTTTGTTTTTTTTTTTTTGGTTGT
>JAFIDM010009631.1:48098965-48140399 GCA_023159025.1 Thereuonema tuberculata | reverse complement strand
TCATTGGGACATGATCCGGACCCAATCGTACAAATAGTATACAGAAATATACATAATACTGAAACAAGATTCATGTTAGAGGCTTTTGTAATCAATACCTTTAAATGTTTCAACAAGCAGAAAGGTATAGATATTAGTCAAATAATAATTGAAAAATTCAAAAATAATTGTAAAGACATTGCACGATTCCAATAATGTTTTTATTTTTATTATTTAACTATGTAAATGATCCTAAATTGCTTTCAATCATAATAACTATGTAAATGATATTTAACGGGAATGATTCTATATTGTTTCTATGTAAATGATATTTAATGTGGATGGTTCTATATTGTTTCTAATTATAATTACAATGTATGATTATAATTACCATATATGATTTGATATTGTTAATATTCAATTCATAAATACTTTGTGGTTTGTAAAGAACATTCTTTGTATTAAGCCTGAAGAAGCAGATAAACTGTCATCTGCGAAATATAGCTACATTTAAGAAAAGAAAAGATGTTGTTGCTTTTATTTCTAAAGAGAAGTATAATAATATCAAACTGAAAATGCTTACTTATGATCTTTATTTATATCACTTATTCTCCAAACATTCTTCAAATCAAATCCCATCCTTTCTGCTTCTGATGAAATATTGAAAAGTGAAGGCCCATCTAAAATTTTGTAAAATAAATAAATAAAATTAATAAATACAGGCATCCTTCATTGTTCGACGATCTACTTTTCAACAATCTGTTCTTTCAAACGTTTTCAATTATAACCAGAACATACATTGAATGCATGATACTCTTTCTACCTATTTAATCTTGTTTCCATGATCTTCCATGAGCTTCTGCAACCACATGCTGTTTTTTCTCTCAATTATCTCACTGCCATCTTTCGTTCAGTCTGTGTATATAAGTCGTACTGCACTCTTGCATAGTGTTTTATTTAGATTCCCATGAATTCACAAGTAATATAAATAATTAGTGTGTTATTTACATTTTTCAGTGGAAAAAATGCATTTGCCACCAAAAAAAAAAAAAAAGGCAGAGTTCCACATTTTGACGATTTTTGGTTTTCGACAGTGCTTTAGTCTCTAACCTGTCAAATAACACCTGTAAATAATCACCACCACTCCCTCAGCTCTAAGAAACTAGTTTTTATAGATATATTGAAAGAATTTTCAATACAGTAAACATAATGACATTTAAAACTAAGATTTTTTTTATTTTTTTTGCCTTGAAATACTTCATAAATATCAGCAAAGTTCTATGATAGTATACCAGTAGTTCCAAAGCTGTGGTTCATGCATCCCTAGGATTTCATTCCAAGACATCCACAACTTCTTAGAACTTCAGAATATGACTAGTACATTCAGCCAATTCTTTATACTTTTCTGTCTCATGTTATACTAGACATATTTTGTCAACATTCCACGTACCACTTAAAGGTATTCCAAAAAGAAAGTCTAGCAATTACAAACTGAACTGACACTTGTTTAAGACTGCAAAGTAAACTATTTGTAGACACTCTGAACTTGCCGTATATTTTACTCACTACATTAACTTAAAATAAGAAACTTCGATTCATGGATTATTGAAAGCCATGCAACCTGATGTTGTCATTTTATATTCTTCTGAAAAAGTATTGCACTTAAAAGCCACTAATGTTAATAAAACAGCTTAATAAAATTCCCAACTGAAATTTAATTAAACTGAGGAAAGAAAATGTTTCAAAAGTAATCAAAGGATAATTTTTTTTTCTTTGATTTTACAATACCTTTAATGTTAATTTAAAAAAACAACAACATACAATTTTCAAAGACTTATTCAAAACAATACGTGGTGTTTCAGAAATACTTTTACTTTCTTTGGGAGCAGGTTCCTAACACTAAAACAAGAACAAAAGTCCATATAAACATATGTCTGAAAAACCTTTGGTTTTCAGTTATTAAAGAAAGAAAGTAATGACATATCTGTTAGACATTGTCAGATTATTAGCAAGTGTTGAAACTTTCAGCAACTCAGAAACTCATAAAAAATGTTCAAAATGTCCTCCTCGTGCTTCCACACATGCATGCACTCGTTGGATCATGGACTGTCGCACCCTTTCAAATACTCCCACACGGTGTTGAATGGTTTCGCAGGCTTCCTTGAAATGTTGATAAAGTGTCTCTTGTATTAGGAATGTCTAAATACAATTCCAGCCCACACATTAATCTTAAACTGTTGCTGGTGTATAGCCTGAATTGTACCACAAGGATTTTCATACGCCCACAAATGTTGGTTGTGAAAATTTGTTAGTCCAGCTCGTCCAAATGTTGCCTCATCTATAAACAAGACCAAAGAGATAAACAACGGATTGGCAGTTTGTGCAACAAACAAACGGCAAAAGTTCTCCCATGGTGAGTAATCGGCAGGCAAAAGACTCTGAACATATCGCAGATGATGTGGATACAGGAGCATCTCGTGACGTACCCTCCATGCAGTAGTAGGAGATGCACCACATACTCGGGCCACCTGTATGGTGTCGATATCCGGATCTTCTGCAACAACCTGTAAAATGCTTTGTTCCTGATTAGGTGTATGAGCAACTCTTGGTCATCCTCGATCCATAGTTCATGGTGCTACAGATCCTGTCTCAGCAACACGACGGTAAACAGCAGCAAATGTTGGATGACTTAACTGACTGCGGTCTGGAAACGCCATCTGATACATCCATGCAGCCTCGCGTCTGTTACCATTCGCACGACCGTACATAAAAATCATGTCTGCCTGCTCACAAAATTGTTTATCCTGCCATGGTTCAACGGTATACATTTCAGTTAACGATATACTACACAACTGACAAGTTGAAGACAGACTAACTCACTACTACACAAATGTCCACCAATGACACATGGCAACAAATCTCCTTGGCAACAACACAGAGCTATCTAGGTGATGGTGCAACAGCAAACATGAGTTGTTGGATTGTATCTTGAAACGCATTGACTATAAACTTTCATTAAAAACTGAAAACCGTACGATTTTCGGACATATGTTTATATGGACTTTAGTTCTTGTTTTGATGTTAGGAACCTGCCCCCAAAGTATGTAAAAGTACTTCTGAAACACCCTAAAAAAATTAAATGGTTTCAAGTTATTTTTAAAATACATTTAAATACAATTAATCATTTCTCTTGAATTACAACAGCTCAAGATATTAATCAGGTTAATTTTGAAATAAGGAATTATTTTTATTTTTACAAAGAAAATAATATTGGCAAATTATTTGAACACTTGAGCTACAAAGGTAATTTGAATGCAGTACTGAGTATTTTTCTAATAGCAAAAACATTAAAAACCAACACAGAACAACAAGTATCAGCAGATGAATATAAATATAAGGGGGAGAAAAAGGCTTACAAGGAAATGAATGCTATTTCTCACTGTGACAGCATTACTCAATGCAGTACCTGAAATTAATGGTGAAAATTTTCAAACAAGGATGGTTGGCTGGATGGTGAAATTTAAATGATATGAAAGAAATACTAGCTATGCTGCAGCAAGAAAAGAAATCAATGAAACTGTAAAGGAATGTAGGCTACAAAATAAAAATAAAACAAGGCTAAAAATATAAAACAAGAATAAAAAAAAAAAATGGTAAATGGATAAACTTATCGATTCCAAATTCCATCCCAATTCCATCTTTGGTGAACTGTGTTGTGACTTGTAGTAAATTAGTAATTAGTAATTTACTTATTGTCATAATTAAGACTACAAGACAATCAAAACACAAATAAAAGACAGGAAAGTATAAAAGAAATAATAGTATAAAACATAAAATTTTGGCACATAATGAAAATAAAAAGAAAGTCTAAAAATATAGATAAAATTACAGAAAAAAATAAATTAAAGGTTTAGAAAATCATAAAAACTTGGTAAGGTCACAGATGAATAGATTTTAAAACAGACAAGATGAGGAAAAGTAAAAGAATGGAATATGAATAGGAATGTTATGTTTAAAAAGGGAACAAAAGCACCAACAGTAGTAATGTTGAAGTTTGTCCCATCTTATTGTCTGATTGCCTTCAGTTGAATAGAAGTAACAGTATAAAAATACCAATATGGAATTGGAATAGGTTGAAGTGGAATAGTTACAGTAGATTTGAAGAGAATGTACAACTTCACTATATAGGAATTCCAACA
Organism: Thereuonema tuberculata; assembly: GCA_023159025.1. Taxonomy (NCBI): domain Eukaryota; kingdom Metazoa; phylum Arthropoda; class Chilopoda; order Scutigeromorpha; family Scutigeridae; genus Thereuonema; species Thereuonema tuberculata. The sequence continues at coordinate 48,136,221 of JAFIDM010009631.1, read as the reverse complement.
TGACTTGGTACTGAGCAGCGATGAACAGTGCTGTGCTATTTAATAAATCAAATATTGATGATAAAACTGAATAAGGTTTCAAGGCTCTCAAAGAACACTAAATAGTCAGTATAAATAAAAATATTTGAGAATTTTTCATTAAGGGCATATTTTAATGCCTTGAAAATGGCATGTAACAAGTAAAATGGAAATCTGGCTAGACAGATAAATAGTTTTACGATAATTCCCAAGCATTGGCTGAATCAATGCATGTCATTCCTTTAGACCAGAGCTTTGCAACCGGTGTTCTACAACACAGGGGTGTGTCATGAGGGGGTGTCCATTAATTACATAGTGTTTTTTAAAAAATTTGGACCCCCCTCCCCCTTGGTGAGATTTGGTAAGATGTGGTGGTACCCCCCCCTCCCCTCAAATGAGATTTCCCCTATAATTTTTGTGGATTATTTATATTATTAATATTTATTAATAATTTGTTAGTAATTAAAAAGGGCTTGAAAATTAATTTATATATATTTAAATTTAAAATGAGGACGAAATTCTAATTTGCATAAACATGACGTTATTAGAAGAAACTTATTTAAGTAGAGGCGCTGCCTCGTTTTAAAAGAATGAGATCTGACGTGGTTGGAGAAAGACAGGATGGACGACATGGACGGAGATCCGATTCTGGTGACATGAATGCGAGTCACGACAAAAGGGGACTACTAGCATGTCTTTATTAATTTCAGTGAGAAAATGCGTATACGTCTAATGGTTAAATTATTAAACTCCAGCGCTAGCAGACGATATCAATGGAAGGATTTGCGCATTGCAATATGGGTAAGAGAATTAACCCTTGTGACGTTCGATTGGAAACTTGACCACGACATAGTTAGAAATAGCCCTAATCGACGTAATATAAATTTATATTATCCATACAAGTGAATTATCATATTGTGATAAATTAGTGAACATTAATTATGTTATAATGCAAGGTGAATATTAATCATATATTAAATATTAAGAAGTGAACTATAATAGTGATTATTTATTATCCCAAAGTCTGGAAATGGAAAGCGGATAAAGAACATTTAAATATAAAAGTGTTAGTGAAGAGAACAGTATTTAATATAAACTATTTAGGAACAGTAATTCCGATATCAAGAAGATATTTGAATATTATTTATACTGTGAACATTAAAGTAATAGTGTTAAGAGATTATGGAACTGAACTATTCGATATTAGAAGATATCGATAATTATTATTATCAATAAGCTCTATATAACTTATTACAAGTTATTTAATTACACATATTCAAATCATTTTCAATAAATATTATTGGAAATTTTAATTACTGTGTCTTTGTTACGTGTGTGCTCTGTAAATTAAAAAAAAAAAAATAATTACTATCATCGTGGGAATTCATCCCAGTTGGATTACAGCCCCACATAAGGTTATGGGTTTTAGTGGTTGCTCCCACTACGCTAAAAATACACACGTTAGACACTAGTATAAGAAATATTTTTGTGTTCAGAGCTTGAATTATTATAACTCAATTATAAACTACGTGTGTGCTCTGTAAATTAAAAAAAAATAATAATAATTACTATCATTGTGGGAATTAATCCCAGTTGGATTACAGCCACACAATTTTTAATTAAATTTATTTGATTTGTTCATGTATTTTGCTTCAAACCACTAAATACTTAAAGCGTTACTGATGTCTTCTATGAAATACATTTTTCTGTGAAAGAAGAGGAGAAAAATGATACTACGTTTAAAGTGCATTACAACGAATTTAATTAAAATTAGTAAAAGTAAAAAAATAGGCTGCGACACCACCTTCCCTAATTCTTCACTCACTCCATGGGCATTCATGTGCTTCCTCTATTGTAATGATTGAACACATGATGTCCATGTCTTTTGATAGTATAGGAAGACAGTCATTAGACTTATCAGCATGTGCAATCACTTTAGGGTAGCGCAGATTTTCATCCGGCCCACCATCGCAAGAAATAATAAGAATAGGCTTTACTATACCTTGACTGTCCTTCATAGGTGCTTTAAAAGCCTCACAAGACAAAAGCCAATTGAAATCATCAGCATGAGATGTCGCCGTAGATAAAGAGTGCTTGGCACTGCAGATAGCGATGTATGTCGGCCCACTGTAAGTAACAGCTTCAGGGTGCCCCATTTCATTAGGTTTGATTTCACAGATAGCGTACACATTTGGAATTAATTTATGTTGAGAAGCAATCACAAAGTCGGAGCATAGACAATATTAGAAAATGTTATAATCTGTTATAATGTGTATATTCTCTGAATTAAAATGTTAACGTGAGATTTTTATTGACCTCCTCTCCACCTTTAAATGAGATTTGGTGAGATTTTGCCAGACCCCCCCCCCCATTTTGAGCTCATGTAATTAATGGACGCCCCCTGAGGATGTCTTTGATGTGATGAGAGAAAATTCTGTGTGCGTAAATGTAATCAAAATGTAGGTTCATATCTGAATAAAATCTAGATGTCAAATAACCAAAGAGATTTGAACTCCATTCTGTTATGCTCTAAATATTAAGGCCAATAAAATATTAACTCACACATTCAAATCGGCTTAAAAAATATATTAAAAGATATCTTTGTTTAAAATATTGTTATATTCATTTGTAACTCAGAGGTATTTTTCAAAGGATTTTATTTTAGCAATGAAAGTTAGAAAAAATTTGATGTGAGTGGGATTTTCAGAACAAAATTTGGTGTGCTGTGGGATTTCTGCAGACGAAAGTGCACTGTGAAGCAAAAAAAAGGTTGAAAAGCTCTGCTTAAGACCCATATATTAATGGTCTTAAAAAGGTAAACTCTGGATTGTGTGACATGTTTAAAATGCAGAGTTTAAAAGACTGTCTACATAGTTTGTAATTTGGTGTGTGCACACACATGCAAAAAATGAAAAATCACAAGTTTATGAGTGAGAATTATAAAGTGTTTTCAGTATGTCTTCAGCCTGATGTCCAAAATGTGGCATGATTGTTGATGATTTGCAAAAGGCCATCCTTGTCAGAGAGGACACAAACAAAGGTGAGCTAGATTTCTTGGAAGGGTACTCTTCTGAAATAATAACGAAAATACTAATGAAGAGAATAATGAAGATGGAAAGAAGGTTTGTATGCTCGTGAATAAGCTGGTGATAGAAAAATCATGGAATGCAGCAAGATATAATTGGAGGGCCTGATGATGAAGCAAATCAGTACATGAAGAGCAGATAAACCACCAAGTAATTGGATTCGACTGTGGAAAAAATCCCTCAACAAAGTAAAATGAACACGGATGGTCTTTGATGTAGAAGTAAAACTGTTGAAAACAATTCAGTTCTGCAGGTAATTCAAAGCTGCAGCTGTCTTTCAATAAGACTCACATTAAACAACAATGAGCGAGACCAAATTGTTTATCAATTGATATCCTGGAACAGCTGCTTCATGCTCTTTGGCGATCATCAGCCAGGAGCAGTCACCAGGAAACAACGGAGTCTCAGTACTGAGGCTAATAGGAATAATCGTTGAAATCGCAGTGGTGCCTCAAAAGCAAATGTGCAGATTGAATTTTTTATGCATTAAAAAAAATCATTGAGGCCGGCAGACATGAATTTTCTCACTAATATTTCAGTAGTGAGTTTATTATTGTTTATTTTTGCTTTTGATGCACCACTGCAGTTTCAATGATCATTTCTATTAGCCTCAATACTGAGACCTCGTTGTTTACTGGTGACTGCTCCTGGCTGATGATCACCAAAGAGCGTGAAACAGCTGTTCCAGGATGTCACTTGGTAAACAATTTGGTCTCAGCCATTGTTGTTTATTAATAATTCAATGTGCAGATTAAATTTTTTATGCATTAAAAAACTTCATTGAGGTCGGCGGACTGCTGGCACATGAATTTTCGCACTAATATTTCATTAGTGAGATTTATATTGTTTATTTTTGCTTTTGAGGCAACATATTTTGAGGCACTGTGATTCTGACAAGACTCAAATTAGTAGAATGTCAAGAAAATTTTAAATTGTTGTAGTGTAAGGAATTGTGAATGGATGAAGGTTAACAGCATGTGATTCCATTAATCTTGAAAAAGTGTTAACACTTTTTTCAAGATTAATGGAATCACATGCTGTATAGCTTCATCCATTCACAATACTACAAGTTCTTAAGGGCAAGATGTTAAAAGAATTAATTCTAAAAGAGCTTGTAAATTTGCAAGAAAGTTTTTCTAGTAATTTTTTTTTTTTTGTTTTGTTTTTCCCTTAGTCGGTTCAAATTTTAAAAATCTATATTCATTACTCTTAATGGGGATCTTCTAAGTGCTTTGCTCCTTTGGCTGCTCTTTAATTATTATTTCCCGTCATCATTTTACACCCTTTAAAGAAAACACCTCACATCCTACAATTCAAGGGTTTCCCTTACAACTAAGAAATGACTAATACAACACAAATTGTAATCCCTCAATATCATTTAGCTTTCAACTTGCTTTTACATTATAATTTTCTATGTTCCTTGTAATTGAGCATACAAAAAACACTGATTTTCTTTTCATTTTACACGAATAGATCACAAGATCTCTAAAGAGCTATATAATTCATTTTCATTTATTTTTAAATAAATATGGGTATTTTTTTTTCAAAAAAAATAAAATAAATAAAATCGATTAAACTATCTTATGTACACATTAATCCATTCATTAAACATCTATATATCTATTTCAAATTGCATGAATTTTAAAAATTTGTAACTTTTTAACTGTCTGGAATAAATTTCCAAATTCATATTTAGAACTGTCTTTTAATGTTCCTTAATTTGATATATTTTATTTTAATAATATAAATATCTAACATTATTTAAGACACTGTTTAATTATGATTAACAATTCATAACAGCTTGGATTAAGGTTTTAAAATTTCATATTTAGATTTTTTTTTAATGCTCTTTAATGTTATATATCATTTTAGTAAAAAAATTTTGGGATTAAGGTGACCCTTCCCTGTATAAAATTCTAAATAAATATGCAAAACCTTTTTTGTAGAATAGATAAATGCAATCATTTACTTCTTAATAGATTTTTGTTATCTGTTTTTCTCAAAGGAACTGCAAGAAAAGTTTTGCATAATGAAATTGATGAATTTTTCAAGAAGATAATAGAGAATCACTGATATAAGATGTAGAATACAATTTACATAGAATCAAACACTGTGTGAGGAAATATGACCAAAAGCAAATACCTGATATCATCGCCTGATGCACATCATCACGACTTTCTTCTGAACACCAAGCATAGTGGGCAAAGGCAAATAACTCTTCCAATCTTTTAGGTGGTGAGGTAGCTAGAAGAAGTCTTTTATACCATTCAAGACAGTGTTCATTTGTTGAGAAAGTACATCTGATAAAGAATAATTACAAAGAAAAATAAGTTGAAAACTGAGTTAGGAACAAAATGTGAATATTATTCTTAAGATTGGGTTTAACTTAATTCCAATTCAGAGGAAATGCAATGTAAATCTTCAAAGGTCATATTCAATTTTTGATGTTTAATTAATAGCAAAGAATAATATTTACCATCTTTTTTTTTTTTTTTAATAATCTTAAAAGGCATATAACAATATATAATAATCCCATTTTCAGATTATAAATATTTAATGCCAGAAGTGATAAAACATAAGCTGCAAAAAAAACAGCCTTAATTTAGCTATTTTTTATTATTTTTTATAGAAGTTATTTTAAATAATCTTTTGTAGAATATATTTTATTCTGAAACTAATATCTACATGTGAACATGATGTTGCCTCCCCCAAGCAGAAATGTTTAATATAAATTTCGATATATTTTTCTTTCAATCAATAGCATTTTATCAACGTAAGTAAATCTGATTCAGATTTTAAATGGGCATGTGGGGTTTGAAAATGATAAACTTTTACTAAAGGTGTTTTTTTCATGAACACCCCTTGTTTTGGAGCAATTCCAGAAACAGTATCAGAATGATGCTTACCAAAATGAGTATCATCAGAACCAATACAGATGTTGACAACAATGCAATTGGCAATGATGGACAGTGGTGTAACATGTGCAACACAGATACCATTGTTGGAGAGATGTTTTGAAATGACAAACATTTATCAAGACATGTTTTGCTGTAATGTAAAGTGTTTAGTCATACAAAAATTACAGTACAACAGTACACAACATCAGCTGTATCATTTGCAATCACGCCGCAGCTGATACACCGAGAGGTGCTCAAAATGTCGACTGTCTTGGTCCACACTTGATGGAAGTCACACACCGAGAAGAAAAGCCCTCAAGGAGTTTCTCATCACTTACACCATCTCTGAAGTCACTTCTGCAAAAATTCAGTGTGCAAATATAAGAACATGGGCCCATTATTTTCAAAATCTGTTCGGCTACCAGAGAATATGTATTTCTAGCAGCAAATCAAAAGAATGAAGTTTTTTAGTGATGAAGTTTTTTAATAGTCGATGTGATGCCAAGAAAAGCTTTGGAAATCAGAAAAAGAAAATAGTTTGGCTACAGATTGGCAGTGATCGAGTGTCAGATAAAGGAAATGGAAGTAGGTAAAGTGTTTCTTTTATAAGATGGAATGTCAATAGCATTGGAATTGTTTCCCCAATTTAAAGGAAAAAGGCTACACCAAAAGGGTGAAAATAAAATCAGAATCTGTGCTTTCCATCCACATGGGCCCAAGAAGGGGTGTCATGAAGGCTGAAAAACTTTCAAGGTGATGCAGTAGTTGCACAAAGACTATTCCCAAACAGAAAGAGAGCAAACAAGATTATAAGAACCTCATATCCTTCCACTTTGCATGGTTAACCCTAGCTAAAATGTACTAGCTAGGTAATGTTGCAACTGTCAGCAAGATAAAAACAGTATGATGCTGCTCAACTGCCAAGATCTTCCTTTCCTAGGATATGGTTTGCCACAATCATGGGTAGATGTTCAGGACCCATGAAGTCTAACAGAAAGAAAAGGAACCTTCAAGGATGGTCCCCTCAATCAGTCTAGACATCAACACTGAGTACAGATTTATTTAAGAGCACAATATTTGGCCCTTAGTGTGAAGTAAGCCCATAAACAAGAGCAACAAACAGCAAACACCAAAGTCTAACTATGGCTGGACAATAGCATTTAACTTTCAATTTAAGATAATACCAAAACCTCATTAGATTTAGATAATAACAAGAGAGATCAGCAGGAATGCATTACTAGTAATGCAAATATCAGTAACAGTTAATTATTTTCAACATTAATAGTAAAAAGTATCAAATAAATAAATGTTACATTTCCATTACTTTGACAAAATCTTCAATATTTTTCGTAAATGCAGAGTAATGGCACTAATGAAAACTTGCATCAGTTGGCTTAACATGCATTGATGAATTAAAGATAATAAATTGAAAATAAAATGCACTTACTTGGTCAAATCCATTTATACAAGGTAAAAGGAGGTTATTCCAAAACTGTTGTAATACCCCACCTTTTACCTTGAATATATTGATTTTACCAAATAAGTGTGTTTCATTTTCAATTTATTATCATTATTACATCAGTTGCTAGTGCATTAGAAATATTGCCAATGAATATAGCATCAAAGGATAATAGGAAAAAAAACTGACACCTTTACAAAATAAAACTGCAAAAATATATTTATTATAATAAAAATCCTAATTCACAGGACAGATTTCTGGACAATCTGAAATGACTTAAATAGTTGTATTTAAAAAGAAATAAGCTTATTCAGAAATGTGTAAGTATTGATAAAGTTAATCTTGTGTTCAAAGTAGGATCCTAATTTTGCTGTTTCATGTTGAGAACATGGAATCTTCCTATCAGTACAAAAACAGCTATTTTCTCATGCCTATATGACGTAGACAATTTTGAAAAAAAAAAAAATAATATTATAGAGTAGAAAAGTCTAAGTGAAACAACTGATTTTATTATACAAGGTGTCAGAGGAAAGGCAAATATTCTTGAATAGGACAAGTGCATAAAAACTTTTTTTTTTCTTGGAATGTTCATTTCAAGAAAAACAAAGTTTATATGCACGTGTCCTATTTCAAACAAGTTTCCATGATAAAACTATCTGAACGTATATTTTTTTTTTTTTTAATTTGCCTTGCAATGTTGTCTTTCCTTTCGCCACCCTTTATAGTGGTCCACTGTCTGAAGCACATGAGTTGCAAAGTGCATTGATGTTGACAGTGGAAACTTTGAAGAATTATTATAAACTGTAACAAACTTGTCATTTGAACAATAAATATTTAAAACAGTTCGTAGCATATATCAATAATGTTGCAACTGTGCATTCAAACAGCTATATCTTGGAAACCATGTTGTAAAGATGTGCAGCACCACTTGTACGTCACTATTAACAGTCAATTGACACTCCATACTGCTTCACATGATTTAGACAGTGATGTAGTATGGTGGGAAGGAAGGAAGGACAATATTACATTCCAAATTAAAAATACTGTACAATCATATAGCTTTATCTTGGATCTATAAAACTGTTTAGAATAGGACAAATGTTCATATAAACTTTCTTTTCTTAGAATAACTGAAATTATGACCTCTCAGAATATTGATCTTTCTTCCTGGGTCATCCTGCATGATTCTTTTGTTTTCCCACACTTTTACCCTACCAGTATCAATAGCATCATCAATGGTGCCTCAGATTAAAGTATTGGAAGGGGGGGGGGATGACAAAAACATCAATGTTTACCATTTTTTTTAACATTTCACAATTTATTGAATCCAAATAATCTTCGTATCTTTCATAGTTTGTGTTTAAATTATCAGACAAATGATGCATTATATGATCATTAACACTGCCAACATTAAAATACTTTGGTTTTACTTTTAACAATGTATTTTTGGTTTTTACTCTGAAACCATTATTAAATCCCATTATTAAATCATAATATTAAATTATTGTTTTAAATTCATCACTACTTAGTTTCTTAATTTCTCAATGAATAATCTTAAACTTTAGTAATATTTAGCTTCATTAAAATATTTCTTTCAGTAATGTGGAAATTTATAAACAGAATTGCTTTAATAATTTTTCTTAATTTTTGTATCAGTACACATGATAGCAAACACAATAAACAGTTAATAAATTGATGTATAAGTTTTTCATTTATATGAGAAAGCTCTTGTCCACAATTTTGGATATAATTTTTGAATGTTATCTTTACCTTAATTCTCCTCAACACCAAATTTTCCAACATTTAATTTGTTCAATAAAGCACAGAGTAGTGAATATTAAACTATAACTGTTGTGTTTTAGGAAATATTTATGTACGAAGCTAAATTTAACTCCATGAAATTTTAGTCAACAATTTTGAAAATTAATACACACAAATCATGAATTTAAAATTAACAAACTTTCTCTTGATTTGAGGCAATGAGATTTTACAATCACAAGCACACTCCCTTCTATTCTACATAATAGAAGACATTATTTAACAATATTATGCTGAAAACATATTTTGCAAATTTTGTTAATTACATACCTTAAAGATCTGGCATCCTTACAATAGACATGGAGGAAGAAAATATCTCGACATTCAACTTGTTCAATAAGCCCTACTGGTATATTAAAAAAAGTGTCCTTCATATGTATGAAGAGACGGAAACTGGAAAGGGCAATGATGCCTTCAGCAGTCCTTCCCAAATAGCCTACATATTCCCCATGTAACAAAGGAAACGTCACTGTAAGATTACCATCCTCTGTGAAAGTCTGTTTTTTGGGAAACACTTCACTAGCACGTATATGTTCTAAGCTGTTTAAGCTCGTTAATTCTTGATCTGATTCATGCTCCATCTATTTAAATAAAAATATAAATAAATAAAAAAAAAATAAACAAATCTTCAATATCAAAACTTAAGTATCGATAAAATAAAAGAAAGAAAAAAAACCCCATCAAAAACTCAAACTTTTAATAAAAAACAAAAACAAAAAAAAAACAACTTCCATTTATGTACTGTACAGAAGAGTAATTATAAAACACATTTAAAAAATTGTATATTTACATTTACTTATAGTAATTTCCAAAGAAATAAAATATCTTTCAATAGCAATTAACATTGAATTTAAAGAAAATTACCTCTCTCTCAATTAAAATGCACAACAATAGAACCAATAAATTTTAAATTCTTGGCCATGAGTTTACTTTAAAAGAAAAAAAAAAATAACCAGAAGTGAAACAAAATCATAAATTCAAAAACCCTGAATATTTGTTAATAAATAATTTTGAAGCTTCTTATATAACAGCAGCAATGGGATGCCATACCAGCTTTTTGTATTGTTAAGCACTTAAACAGGAATAATGTCCTATTATTAATGGCTCAAGTTCATTTATGATTAATTACTACTTATTTTATTATTACTACAACTTATTTTTCTTATGCCTAAGATAGGTATCAGAAAAATGAAGGCTTTACAACTAACAATTGTAACACGAAATAATCTGCTAACAAAGTAATTATTTAAAAGCACATCACTTAATAATAGGAAAAGCAAAATTATTTTATTTATAATGAGAAATAAATGAGAATTTGCCATGACAGGCAAAAGCATTCAAACATACCACACTTACACAATCTAATATAATATAATCCAGATCCATTATATAATTTTTTTCTCACTACATAATACCTAGCTTAATTTTTAAATTTCAAGTAAGAATAATCAAGTTATATTGATAACATTTGCCAAATGTGTAATTTTATCTCTGCTATCTTTGTTTTCTTTTTTTTTTTTTCAATTTTAATTTCCAACTGATATCTGTAATAAATATATCTGTAAGCAGTGATAAATCCCTTATCTTAATTTAACGATAGTAAGTTAACTTTCAAAATAGAAGAAAAAAATTACTTCAAGATAATTTAAAGATTACAAGGATCAATAAAGGCTGCGCAAGCAATGTTGTACACTGATCTGCAGCAAATTGAAAAGTCGAATAAACATTGCTTGTTTCTACATGGACTTGTAAAAAGTTAAAAAAAAAAAATCTTAAATTCTTAAGCAATTTGGAAACTGCAAAAAAGTCTATAAACTTCTTAATTGAAAAACTTTTCTAAATTCTCAATCCCACCTTTATAGAACTATTCTCTCCAAATTGAAAATGGAGGTAAAATGTTTAACAATTAAACCTTAAACTTGCCCTCTGCATGGAATGGGATCTATTTCTTCTTTTAAACTCTTTACACAAAGTTACTTCAAATGTCTAAACTGTTAGCTTCCTAACAATACCATATATTTGAAAGTTTTGCTTCTTTTACACCACCTACTTTTGCTTCTTTCTTTAAGAATAATTTTTTTTTACACATCACTATTTATTATTGAAGTGATGCAACAGGAACTAAAGCTCTATCTTCCATAACTTTCCAATTAAAATTGTTTAGAGATATTGAAATTAGGTTATATATATATATATATATATATATACGTTTATCGGGACTGAGCAGGATGTGAAACATGGATGGAGCTTGACATTCTCATGTCAAACGTGAAAAATGTGTCGCACATTGACTGTTCAGTAGGGTGTATGGTCACCTGAGACTGCTACAGCACACTAACAGCGATGAGGCATGGAGAGGATCAAATTGTCCAGCAGTTCCTGTGGGATTCGTGGCCACATGCACACCAGGGCAACTTCCAGCTGAAGAAGTGTTATGGGAGGTGACTGGCAACACGTCTTCCTAGTGCATCCCAAGCGTGTTCGATGGGATTCAGGTCTGGAGAACATGAAGGCCAGTCCTTGTGCTCAATTCCAGCCTCTTAAAGCATGTTGTTGACGAGATCTGCACGGTGAGTGTGAGCATTATCATCCATAAAAAGAAAGTAGGCCCCAACTGCTCCAGCATAGGGTACCACTTTAGGCTGTAGAAGTTCATCCCAGTATCTTACAGAATTCACCATTCCATTTCTAACAACGTGGAGGTCAGTACGACCACCAATGCTGATGCCTGCCCACACCATGATTTCCCCCTCCACCAAAAAATGTCTTTGTCTTTCTTGCACAAAACGGGGATTCTCATGTGTTCCACGTTCACGCCAGATCAGGGCACAACGATTGTCAGGCTGCAGGCTGAATCTTGACTCATCACTGAAGAGAACCGTGGGCCACTCTTCACTGATCCAAGGAAGATGCATTTCAGCCCACCTTCTGCAGGTTCTGCGATGTTCAGCAGTTAACTGAATGCATACCATTGGTCGCCGGGCATACAGTCCACCGTGATGGAGTCGATTTTGCATGGACTGAGTACACACCAGTCATCCAGTAGCAGTGAGAAACTGTCCTCGCAGCTCAGTTGCATTGCTTCGCCTGTTCCTTCGAGCTATTAGCGGTCAAGTAGCAATCATCTCTTGCAGTGGTGGCACAAGGGCGGCCCTGCCCTGGTCTTCTTCATACTATGCCAGTCTCTCTGAAGCAATTCCAGTCTGCTAATCATGGTTTGGGAGGTTCCAACCGCTGCTGCAACTGTCATCTGTGGTTGGCCAGCTTCAAGACTCCATATGACTCTCCATGCTTCAGATTTAGGTAAATCCCATTGCAGGGGCAATTCCAGGTGACATTCAATGATTCTGCCACTTGTTGTTGATCCAGGAAAGTGGAGATAACCCAGCAGAGCCAGTCTCTTTGTACAGGGTTGTGGGCAAACATGCAAATTAAAGTTTTGCATCATATTTGCATATTCAGACAACTTCTATTTTCGTGTCATTTGCTTCTATGACAATGTTCTTTAATAAATAAACTCAAATGCCTCTGTTTTTGGATATTTGGATATTTCGCAATATCCCCTAAGTTTTGTGATATATATATATGTGTGTATTGAACAGGCAAAACTCAAAGCTGAATTTCGCTTATTTGATATTTATGAAGGTCTGAATTTTTATTGTGTAAGACATAGATGCTTACTAAGTGAAAGGAACCCATGGAGAATGTTTGAAATGTTTTGAGCTTTTTTTTTTTTTTTTAAATCTTCCTCTTTATTCTTGTCTGCCTTTCCCAAACAACCTTACTGGGATGACCATCACAGCATCTACTGAATAATGTGCAAAATGAATTCTAGTCACAGCAATGAATTTCTGAAGATTACAATATGGAAATAAAATAGCATAGCACAAAAGACTGAAGGGACATTCCATGTTAGATCACCTGATGAGTTCACCAGTTGGTATTCTTATCGAATCTCTTAAAGAAATATGCAACAATTATTACTTTGTCACTGCATATTTATTTAGTAAGTTCAAGTTACCCCTTAAGTTATTAGTCGTAAGCAGTAACTCACTTATAACCAGAAGCAACCCATATTTTCAACTGAAAATTCACCCAATTCAATCGTCGAGGCTAAGCAGCATAATAATCCAAAATGTTATTGAAAAAAATTCAAGCCTTTTAATTTTCTTCATTTTCATTTCCTTTAATAAAAGTTTTTTTACTTAAATATTACTTAAAATATTTTCAATAAAAATTAATTTTTTCTGACAATAAAGAAATAAAATATTGAAGTGCTGTTATTATACAGCGAGTTCTGCAAATTTCTACAATATTAACTAACAGTTATTCAGGACTTAATATCTGAAGCACTCCTGTTTCCCCCCCCCCCCCCCCGCTTTCTTTTCAAAATACTTTTCGTATTTTTGGTTTTGAACCATATGATTATGAAAAGAGCGGGAATGACTTTTACTTTCTGTTTGAGGCTAGACACTTTCCACTTTCTGTTTAGGAGGGTTGGCTATTCCCCCACATCTACTTTGTTTGCAAGGGTCTGGTGCAACTTATCATTGTTTGAGCTAGCACCATGGCAGAAGAAGTTGCTCAGTGTTCATTTGGAATTCTTTTAAACACTGAATGCCACAGCATGACTTATTCAAGAACTGTTGGATTGAATTGTTTTGATGAATTCAAGGACAAAGAAAAAAAAAAAAACTCATGCTTTTAAGGTCTCGGGTCATCTGATATTTCTGCTGCCAGTTCAGGTTGTCACCACCACCAAAAATTGCCACTATCCAAGTATGAACAGTTATAAAGAAATTGTTGCAACCCATTTAACATAAAAAGAACATCAAGAAAGGTCCGAGATCAATTACACTTGCAAAAGACCATATAGGGTGTGCCATTCACAACAGATTGAAGCCTGGTGAGAAATTGTGTGCTTCATATAGACTAGTTGTAGCAGATTGTAATAAGGAAAAAATTACTCATTTTCCAGATGGATTTCCTGTGGAACTGTCCGATGAATCAGAGGCTGAATTCCTTATGAACACTGGTGAACTGAATAAAAGCATTACAAAATTGGGCTATATGCCAGTGGAAGTTACATGCAATTAAAATAAGAAGAGCAGAGTTGTATACACACATACACAAAAAAAAAAAAAAAAAAAAAAAAGGAAAAACAAGTATAGCATTACACAAAAAATTTGTTTAATTGATGTACCAATATCACTAATATCATCATCTTCTAAAAAAAGGATGAGCTGTCATCAGATGAGCTAAAAACTAGCACAAAGGTGAATGTTATTGGTACATCTTTGATTGTGTCTTAACACAGATGACTTGCATACAGGAGTATATGTTGCAGTCATGTACTATGATCATTGGTACATTGGCTGTATCGACTAGTGCAGCAATGAGGAAGACTATTTATGAGGAGAAATGAATCAACAAATATGCTGGTATGGCCATCAGGGAATGACAGGTACTACATTCCATTTATCCATGTACTGTGCACATTACCAGCTCCAGATCAGCATGGGCAGAGTGGACAGCAATACAAGAACGACAACAGTTTAACAACAAGTGCTAATTCCTGGAAAAGGTTCAAAGGTTAAAAGTACATCCCAACAGTAAGCACTTAAGGACACTTTATGAAATATTTTAGATACATCTAGTGAATTTAGGAACTTCTTTTTGTATTAAAGTCATTTTCTTTTAGCAACGGTATAAAAACACAACTACTCTGCGATTTTTTTTTCCCAGGCTCAAGGGGAAAATTCCAACTTGATTATTTGTTTTTCAATTACTTTAGACCTTTTTCAGACTTGGGTTAAAATCTCAAATTTTAAATGTGATCCCACAAGGCCATTTTTTTAAAAATTTTTTTTTAAATGCTACATACTTTCCATTACTAAAATGTTAGTCCTAGACTAATTTTGTTGGAATTTTTGGATTTGACATAAAAAAAATACACGGGGAAACCAAATTTGGTTCCATTTAATTGATTAGGAGATGAGGTATTCAAGACAATACGTAAAATAAGGGGCAACTAAAATAAATAACTTCAAAAATTCATATCTCTAAGAATTTAACCTAAACAATGCCATATTTTGAAGAATGTGTTATCTTATGACTCCTTACATGCAAATAAATTTTCATGAAAATCTGTGATGGTGTGGTGAATTTATCAGGTGATCTGACATGGAATTACCCTGAAGTGGCATTTTAATACTCTTAGATAATTTATTTATTACTAAGCTCATTTCTATTTATTCATTTTACATTTTTATTTCATAATTTTTCAGGATTCTGTCAAAATAAGTGTATTATTTACAAAATAAAAAATAAAAAGCTGATTTTCTCAGTTTAATTAAGCTAAAATAAACTGAAGCATTAATGATTGGTGGTCAGAAATCAAGTTCATAGAAGCATGAAAGAAATATCAAATTAACAAATTTTCATGATCTTTTGTTGAAATTGGCAAGTTGAATCAAAGGTCAAAATGTATTATTTAGGAAACGTATCATAATATATCACAGAATAAGATATATTATCATCTTTAACAGTCGTATTAGCCTCAATTGACTCAAATTCTGTAAGTTGATCTTTACTGTTGATATCAGATGTCTATCATGGGCAAAGGCTTCTTTCTACTATTTTTATCCATGAAGGACAATGGTGGAAGACAACCATCACATAAAAAGGCTGTAAAAAAAACCAGACCATCTTTGTAAAGCTCATTCATAAATAATAGTGAACGCTGAAATATTGTTTCAAATAACCCCAAGGAGATTAGAAGGAAGTTCAGACATCCCCCCCCCCACACACACACACACAATTTGTCTTCATTAAACAGCTTTCCTTTCAATAAAATCAACCCATCTCAAACTTTTAATTATCTGTTACACTTCCACAAAAAAAAAAAAAAAAATTCACCTTTCAGAAAATAAAAATGTTGAATGACAATAATGAATCAAAGACATTTATTTAAACTGAGGCAAAATGCCTGTGCACAATTGGGAGTGTTTCTAACATGGGCTTTGTATTAAATAACTATGGATAATTTAAAATCTATTCGTTCCATTTAATCAATATTTCAAGCTATTTAACTTTAACATGAAATTGCCTTTTAAATGCAAAGAAGCACCTGTAACTTACTGATCCTGATATCTTATAAATATGGAAAATGGTAATTAATACAACTTTAAAAACAGAAATATTGGTATAATGAATTATTAAAAAGTAATATTTCTATCATATGAGGGTCAATCAAAAAAAAAGCTTACAACAGCTAGAAATTAAATTTATGAGTTTCCCATAATACTGGTGGTTGCTAAAATATCCAACGGAGGGCTATACTGTTCAGTGATACTTGGTTTTTCTTAAGTGTATCATTGGAGGTACACTATCATTTCAAAATGGCAATCCACATGGATAACTGATCTCCTATTAAACCATCTTGCAGAAATTGTGCAAAAATATCAGAAAGACACATCCTGGTTTTTTGAATAATAGAGTGATGCTCCTTCATGACAATGCCCGACCACATGTTACACAGTACACACACTTGCTGTACAGTTTCTACTTGGAAATTTTGGGACATCCACCATACAGTCCAGATTTGGTTCCCAGTGATTTTCATCTATCCCATGCTTTAAAACAGCACGTCAGGTTGATGCTTCACATACAATGATTAAGTCCAACATGCAAAAAAGTGGCTGTATCAGCAAGGCACTGGCTTTTATGCAGCTGGGATGGACAAACTGATCCATCATTGTGACAAATGCCTCAATTGTTAAGGTGAATTTGTAGAAAAATAGTTTATCTGTTACACTTTAAGGACACCATCTCATTTTCTTCCCATAAAAGTTTGCTTTTCGTACACAAGCTTTGTTTCTGATCGACCTACGTACTTTATAATTACCTGGATTATACTGTAGAACTGAAACCAAGTACAACCAGCAAAAAGCAAATATTTAATTTTCCATATTTAGGCATTTTATTGCATTTAACCATTTATCACTCAAGAACATTAAACTTTTGTTACAGTACCTTAAGTTTAAAATGGCGATTAATTCCATAGAAACAACTGACAAACCACTAGCAATGGATAATTGGTTTATATGCAATTTGGCCATTCAGCAGAAAGTGAGTACATTTCTTTCTAAATATCCATCAGCAGTAAATTTCACTTCTAATATCTCTGAAAATTGATGGAGTCTTGGTAAGCCAATAAACTTCAAAATAGCCATTTACTTTGCAAATTGTACAATTCAAATTAAGTCTCCTTGTTATCTTATTCGGCATGTTCTTCCATTTATTCAGCAAATAATATTAATCTCGCTATTACAATTCCTACCCAAATGAATCTGGCTTCCCTCGATAAGCCCAATCTCTAAAACTATGAAATAATACCCAAATGCTTAGTGATATCTTCAGGTACATGTTCCTATAATCCCATCTGGATGCTGTTTTAAGTACAGGTTTTATTTATTTATTTTTTGCATCTTCCCCCTATGAATATCAGAGCAATGCAAGTGTAACAACAAATCAATTGGCTTCTTACTGAACTTCCCATCAACTTCGGATTGTCACGACAATCCTACACTCAACCTACAGCCTTCCATTCACATTTATAGATTCTTCTGAAATTATTCCACTGTCATCCGAGTATATGCAGATACATGGAATTTCTCTAAACAGTCCATTTTCTAAAAAAATCTTTCAAGCATACGTTCTGCTCTGAGATTCCTATATCCACAAGCTGATCAACTTTGGAAATTGAACTGAATGCATTAAATCAACCAGCAGGAGAATATTTGCTGTCAAATGCAAAATCATTCCCTCATGACATGAACTTAACTATTGTCATCTACCTTGGTTCAATACCTTTTCTTGCATCCAGGGAATTGCATTTCCATGCCTTCTGTGGTCATCCTAATTTGGTGCACTCTTGTGTATCACCTGAAGAATTTTCAATTTGCTGAAATCTTGAAGGCTACTCCAGCTTCTTGAGCCCAAATGGAGTGGCAAAACCTTTATAGCTATACCTTTCAACTTCACAATGTTGCTCTGAATTAAGTTCATCTTTCCTACAGTACTTTTTATCCCCATATTTTAACCAGCATTAATTGCCAATCCATGGTTCAGTTCTAAATTACACACACTATACCACTTCCCTAATTGTCCAATTACTTCATCTCTTCCTCCTGGTGCAAGCCCTCCTAGTTCTCCTGTCAATTTCTATTTATATCTGTTTTATATATGCACTTACAAAATAAAAAAATATAAAGGAAAATTGGTACAAGTCAAAAATTACTTCTGGTGAATTGTTATGTAACCATACAAATAATTTTAACTAAAAAGTGAAACAATAAATAAATAAATTACATAAAAAAATATTGTTTTGAAATAAGATGGAAAAATTTTCATCTCTGTGTTTCTCAAGATAAGATGGAAATTTATACCATTTTACTTTTTAAGTTATCATAGAAAACTGAGCCCCAAATGAGAAAAACATTTAAATTTAATTCAGGGACTTACAAGCAAAGTGCACGAAGCATGATTTTGAAAAAGAACTTATTGAAGTTAACTAGTCCCCATAATCCAAATAATTCAACAATTAGTAGGGAGAATCTTAAATTTATACTTAAATGTTTATACTTTTTACAGTTATCTACATTTTGTTTTCTTACTATTACTTACTCCTTTGCTTCTAACCCCTCAATTCTTATTGTAACTACAATTATCATGAAGAAATTGTTAAAAGTTTGTACGGTAACTTACCAATAACCTTATAATGCTACAAAAATAGATCTTCAATGTGACAAAAGGTGCCTGAAATAAAGAAGGAAAAAGATAAGTCATTTTACTTAAAGTAAAAATACTTACATTATATATGTGATCCCATGTACCCTTAGGAAAAAAATGTGATAAGCTTTTTTCACAAAACACAAATTTAGGCATTTAAAGACAATGTAAACATTGAGATCCAAATCAGCCTTAATGCAAGCTAAGCTAGGAAAATCAGAGCTGATCCAAGGAACTATCAGCAGAGGGCAAGAAGGAAACTGATCTGATACTCCTTAACAATGAATTTAAACCTGCTTACAGGAAATAAACAATTAGAATACCATTGAAGGGAATAAATCATGTGTACATGTTAATTTTAATTTATAAATTAGATATTTACAATTAAAACACACATGGAGATTAAAAATAAAAACAATTAAAACCATTAGGCCTACATGTTTCAATTGCCATTTCGGCAATTGTCCTCAGACACATTGGAGAAGAGGGGCAAAAAAAAAAAAAACCTCCCATTATAATTGTATTGTCAGAATGCCTAAACCAATCAAAATGGAATTCATGTCAGCAGAGAATTAATGCCTAAACCCTCATCAATTATCAGCCAGCAAAACCATTCAAAATAGGTGCGATGGTGGAAGGAATAAAAAGGCTTTTAACTGTAAACCATATGAATAAATGGCCTCTATCAAAACACGATTGTTTAAGAAACTTTCTTAAGCATCCAAAAAGATTCTACAAAATCCCTTATATATACATCCTCCCAACAGTTATAACACACATACCATCAATACAAGATTATGCCCCAAGTCCCTAACATGTAAAGCAGCACTATAGCACACATTAATCTTGTCAACTGTCTGTTTAGGTGTTCATTGGCTCTGATAAATAATGGTCTTCAGGTCTTCCCAATATTTACGCAATCATGCCCGATACAAAGTATCTCATATACACAAATGTTGGTGGTATTGTTTGTCTCATATCTACCTTTAAAATCTCCATAAATGTGTTGCAATAGTGTTTGCAGATTTACCTGTAACCCCGACATTGAAGTTTCCCAAGAATCGTTTGAGCCTTTGAAACAATAATGGTACATACGGAATGGCAAAATAAAAATCGGGCCAATAATTCTCTGCCGACAAACATTCCATTTTGATTGGATTAGGCGTTCTGACAACACCCAAAAATGGAAGGCTTTTTTCCCCTCATCTACATCTGATGACGATTGTTCAAATGGCAATTGAAACATGTAACAGTTTTTAATAGTTTGTATTTTTAATTTCCATGTGTGCTTTAATTGTAAATATCTAAATTGTTGATTTTACACATGTTAAAGCTGTTTATCATTTAATCTATAAAATCACTTAGTCATGTTTTTAATCTAAAAACCCAACATTATAGAACAGATATTACTGGCAATTACATACTATTTACTTATATTCTGGAAAGTATCAAAAGTATTTGACAACAAATTTACTGTTAGACATATTTCAGAGAATAGACTAGGAGAATTTACAATCCACTTCAAGAGAAAATTACTTTGGAAAACAGAAGTGGAAATAATTAAGAACTTTTAACAACCAAAATCACACGATGTGACACAAGATTGTGCTGAGCAGAAATTATGTAGACACGAGGACAAAGTATTGGATTAGCCAAAAAGTTAGTTCCATTTTTTATGTATGTTGCCTCTTGTAGCGCTTAGGTGTCTTTAACATCATTCATTTTAACATTATTTTATTAGATTGTATTGTGACAGCTGTCATATCAGAATTCATTTAAAATAAAAACTGATCAAAATTGGTGAAGTTTGTGTCGCCAATTTAATATTGAAGATGGAAGAAAATAATCACACAAGACCGCATGTTTCTTTGATGAATAGGCAAAAAACTGTTATAGCTAGGCCGGGAAGTTCCGATTCATCTGCCGTATTAACCAGATATTGCACTTATCGGATTTCCATTTATATCGGTCTTTACAAAATTCTCTTTAATGGAAAAAATTCATTTCCCTGAACACTCCATAGGCACCTGAAACATTTTTTTTGCTCAAAAAGATAAAAAGTTGTGGGAAGATGGAATTATGAAGTGAAAGATGGCAGAAGATAGTGGAATAAATTATTGAAGACGTTCAATAAAATTATTGGTAAAAATGAAAAATGTGTCTTTTATTTTTACTTAAAAACCAAACAAACTTTTTGGCCAACACAATATTAAAGCATTTGCTGCATACAGGATTTGAAAGATAACAGAAGCAGACATTAAAGTAACATTTTTCTTGTATGCAGTGAAAATTTAAAAATAAAAACCCAAGATCTACCTAAAACAAGTTTTTAAAAGGAAGTAAAACATTCTGGTTGTTTCTTGAAAAGCTTTACATCTACTTGTATTTAGGTATAATAAATTATTACCATTTAAAGTTATTACATGAGAAAATTGATCCAAACAAATTCTTCTCATTCTGAATCTAGTACTTTCTAATTATAAAATATTTCTATTTACAGAACAACAATTGTTTACTCTCATGAAACTATTAATTTTTATTCATATTATAGATTACCAAATCGTAATTTTATTAGATTTTAAACATGTCTACATTAAATACTAAATATTTTAATTTATTTGCAAAATAATCTAATGGCATCTGGATTCACATTTTTATTCAAGATTATCTTAAATTATGTATGTGTATAGATATGTTCAAGCTCAGACCAAATATTTTTTTTAATTTTTTAAATGAAGTCAGCCAGCATTTCTCACCTACTGAATCACAAGCCCCTTCGGGGTTTGCACAAAAAAACTTCTGAAACTGAATTTGTATTAATACAAATACTTGCATTTGGTTGAATGATTATGGAGGGTTCACAATAAAAATATAATAAAGGTATTTTGAAATGAAAATGATTGCAAAATGCTGAATCAAACAATTTTATAAGTTTCTTTGAAAATACGAAATCAGATTCAAATTCCAAATGAAAAGTTGTCCGTGCTAAATAACTCCATTTCTGTATTATCAATGTAATTACTGTCATTTAGTACTTTGAAATTCACAATGGTAACAGTGCAACAAATTTCAACTGAGCAATCAACTTACTATGACCACCAACTTACCAGTGGGTAATACACGTAATTAATGGACGCCCCCTATGAATGTTCATCCAGAATAAAGATATCCTAATAATTTGGCTGAGTGAACAGTTCTCTCAAATAGCTGCCAAGCTAGTTATCTTGAAGCTTGAGAAAACTCTTTCTGAGGTTCCTCCCCCTTTCAAAGCAAATATAGCACATGTACATAAAGCATGGACTTCATGAGATTCTGGAAGGTAGTTGGAGATATGTCTTACCAGTTTGTCAACAGTGTCTCCCATAATTGGGATGCAGTCCTTGATGGTACACCCAAATGGCAAATTTGTTTGTCCATATGATCCCAAAGATGTTCAGGGCGATTAAAATCAGATGAACAAGGAGGCCAGTTCTCTCAGTGAAGAGAGTTGAACAAGTTAAGAAATTTTATGAGAATGACAAGTATTACAGAATCTTGGCTGGGGGAAAAAAAATATTTTTATTATCGAAGGAAATGTTCATGTTCTGAAAAGATTAATTCTAGGGAACTTGAATGAACTGTATTCAGCCTTTTAATTTGAAAATCAAGACAAAGATTGGGTTTTCTAAATTTTGCAAGCTAAGACCAAAATGGTGTGTCCTTGCACAGCCTTCTGGCATACACACAGTCTGTATATACATCATACACCAGAATGTTACTTTAATGCTACATGCATGTCAGATAGAAGAGACAAATCAAGATCTCATTGTCCAGCTAGTTTGTTCTACAGACAATAAGGACTGCATGCTTTGCCACTGCACCAAATGAAAACTTGAAAAAATTCCTGGAAGAGAAATTTGAACAATATGATCCAGATGATGAAGTAGAATATAATTAGTGGGTCTGAACTGATCGAGCTAAAATGATAAAATACACTGTAACTTATGATGAATACATTAACATTTTGATTCAGAAACTGGAAAAACTTATACCATATTCTTTCATAACAAAGGCACAGTCAAATGTCTAGTTTCAAAATAAAGCCCTCAAATCTATTTGGCTGACCCCATAGACTCAACAGAAAAAGTATTCAACTTCTGCACCCAAAGAATTCAAAACATTAAATTTTCTCTTTTAAAAAAAGATAAAAACTCAGAATCTAGACAGATTCTCTCAAAGATTCATGAATGCCAAAACAATATCTGGAACAAGAGAGTTTCACAGATTCACACCAGTTCCAGAATACTCTATAGGGACTAAAAGAATAAGTTTGGATCAACAGTTTTCTTCTGTTTTCTAGTTAAATAATTACTCAAACAAACAACCCTCGCTCACAATGTCACAAATAACAACAAACACATACATTGCATGTGTCTATGATGACCACTGGTTTTTTGGACTACTATTACAGAATAATGAAGATGAAGGTTATGTGGACGTCAAGTTCCTGCATCCTTTTGGTCCAGCATTATCCTTTTACTGGCCAGAAGAAAAAGAAGATCGGTGCAATGTTCCAGTGAACAACATTATTGCATGTGTCAGTGTTCCTACAACAGCTGCTGGAAGAGTGTACTACTTCACACCAAAGGAAGCTGAATACATTCAAAACCAGTTTGAACTCCACTGGCAATTATAGACACTGAAATTTAGGCAGCACCTGAAATCAGGTAAGATTTTTTTAAAAACTGGAATATCATGTGATTTGTGAGCATTTTGTTGGTAAAATATATATAGTAAACTCTAGTTTACACACACACCTTTTCTTTCATGCTTGACCGTCATAACATTAGCACAAAATGATGATGGAATAAGAACTTGGTAGAAATACACTTGCCAGAGCAAAAAACTTCAATTAAAGTTGTATTTACTGTTATAAGCAATCAAAACCCACCTTTTTTCTTTCATAACCTGTTAGAGCACTTAAGGTTTAAATAAAAAAAAAGGATGATGTAGTACCTCCTCTGCCACATCGTGGAAATGTAATTTCTGTGATGCAATGTTTATCGACACAAATTTTCTAAAATTTGCAATTCATCAATTTTTTTGTGGATCATGCAATAGGGCAGGACCATTTTTTTTTTTTAGAATCTGCACAGTTTTGCAGACATATGGATAAATTTTCAAAGCTACAATTCTATTAGGCATTGAGTTTCAATTTTTTACAGTATACAATATAGTCTAAAAGAGGAGTCTTGGAAAAGGAATTTTACTAATTTTTAACAAAACTTTGACCCCCTATAACTCAAAATTGGTTAGAGATAGAGAAAAAAAAATTTGCACACCTTCCTACCACGGTGTAAGAAGAAAGTATACAAAGCGTCATGAAAATCTGATATGCTGGGTGTCAAAGCCTGGATGAATTTTTCTTATTTTCTACATTTCAAGGCGTAAAGTATTTATCTTTGTTTCCTTCAAAATCAACTACAACAGAAATAACTAGTCCAAAAATATAAATAGAGTAAGTAAAACAAGATTTTGGAATAAACACAAAATTGTAATTTACAAAAGTGGCATTAACTATTCAACACCAACTATTTAGTTCCTGAACTAGATGCAAAAGTAATTTTATTCCATGCCTCATTAAAGAAGAATATACATTTTTAAACTTTTGAGAAGTCCTAGTATAGCTTGTTCCTTTTTCCTTATTTAATCAATTCTCGACTAGATTTAATTTCATTTATGCACCAAGATATAAACAAATTTAATTATTCTGAAAACTCATTGAAGACATATATATTAATAAAATTTTGGTTAGTTGGTAACATGTCAATATAAAAGCAGCCTAAAACTGTTTTCTAAACAAGCAACTAAAATAACATTAAGGGTAATTTGAATGATGAAAGAGGAACTTGCTGTCCAAGTTTATATATATATACATACATACAGTAGAACCTCACTATAACAGACAAATAGGGGCTGAAGGTTGTCCCTTTTAATGAAAGTCCGGTTTATAACAAATAATTCTTATAGGGGTGTAATGCAGCAGGATGTACATCAATGAAAGTACAATAGTTAGCTATAAAAAATGTTTATTATATAAAAAATAAAAAAAAAAAACAGCCTTCAGCATAATAGGCTGAATAGAAAAAGATGTTTACGTACACACTGCATTAATTTTTAGAACAAGAAGGTCCTGGTTCATGTTGATTGCTTATATTCATTGGTTTGAAAAAATAATTTATTTTCTGCTGGGTTTGTTTGCTGCTTATTTCTTCAGTTAATAACTGACGGAGGTGTTCATAATATGCAACCACATTTTCAAACGCATACGGTTGGAAAAGTAAAACTCGTCAGATAAAAATAAGCATCCTTTATTATTATTACAAATTTTTTTAAAACTGTCCGTTATAAGCGACGTCCATTATAATAGGGTCCGTTATAATGAGGTTCTACTGTATATATTTATATATGCCACATAACGTCCATCCATATATAAGTACGATGTCCCATAAAGTCAAAAAATCCTTATTCTCAATAAAAATTTTATAAAAAAAAGTTTCAAAAAAAAATTAGTGCATGCAGTAATATAATTCCATAATCATTAATATGCTTTCTAATAAAAAGCTTAAAAAGTTGAAAATTATAAAAATAAGAAAAATCATTTACTATACAGTATAAGTATATAAGCATTAGTGTGAATTATAATTAAGTTTTTACATACAAGTTTACTACAACTTCATCCTAACTCGCCTTACATTTCCAGGAACAGTCTCCAAATTCACTTAAACATTAATCAACTTTGCACATTAATGTTTGAAAATTACAGCTCTATTCATGATAAAAAAATATAGTACAATCGGACCTCTATTTAACGAGCCTCTATTTTGCGAACTTTTCTTTGGAACCAAGAATATTTTGCTAATTTCTTCGTAAAATAGCCTCCAAATAGCGAAGTGCATTTTCTATTTAACGAACTTTTTCGCGGCATCTATTTTTTTTTCTCCTTGAAATGTTTTTATTATTAATATTCCCTTAGAGGAAATGAAAGAAATGTGGATACATCTGAGGGAAAAAGAAGAAATTAACGATGATGTGCTGATTGATGATTATCTTTCTCTTGATTTTGAAGTTGAGACCTCGGAAACACTAACTGAATCGGATATTTTGGACAGTGTGAAAAATAAAAAAACAATACAGCAATGAATTAAGATGAAGATGATAAAAATGGAAATGAACATGATAAAGAAATCAAAAAATCCTTCGTATGATGAAATGGTAAAATCCTTTGAAACAATCCGGCGCGAACTACAATTTGAAGAAAATACTGAAAGGGTTTTTGGTGAATTGCAAAGATGCGAGACGTACTATGAGCAAAAACACTTTTTCAACAAAAAAAAACTCAGACAAAATTAACAGACTTTATTAGTAAAATTTAAGTACGCTTGTGGTATTGTATGCTTTACGTCATTACAATTAGTACTTTATTTTAAGTCTGTTTTATGTAGTTTAAAGTAATTTTAAAAGGTGAAACTCTATTTAACGAATTTTCCATATAACAAACTTTTTTTCGGGATTTAGCGACTTCGTTAAATAGAGGTCCGACTGTATATAATCTGTACTTAATTCAGACTGATTTAACACTTTGGCTTTTGGAGTAGTAGTAAGAGAAAGCTAATAAAGTTAGTTTACCACCATAATCCAAAAAATAAAGGGCTACAGATAAAACTGCTTCACATGGCAACTAAGAAAGAGGGTGGAGGCAAAAAAAAAGAAATTGCAGAGAGTGGGGAAAAAGAGCACTACAAAGACAAGAAAACTTAAACATTGTTAATTCTGAGTACACAACAAAATTTACACATTACAACAAAAAAGCATAGCCTATAATTAAAAGTGACAAACTGGTTCATTGTAACTTTTTTTTTTTTACTATTTAAGAACATTTAAAAACATTAACTCCCACATTTCTGTAGATTATGTAATATCAGATTTATCAAATCAAAAGCATCTGAAGTTATTGCTAGCGATTCTAGTCATGCTTTTCTCAAAAACTTTCCACTAAAAATAACATTTAAAACTAGCGGAAAGATTTATCTAAATAAATTGGCAATATTATCTGTTAATAAACATGATGCTAATGAAAATTGGCTTTTTCAAGTTTTGATGGTAATGCCAAGCTAATAACCTTGTAATAAATGTATCGCCAAAAACCTCATCAACACACTACACAATAAGCCAATAAAATCAGGATCACATCATTAGTTGAGTTTAAGAGGTCTTTTTGAGTTTTCAGTTACTTTTGGTATTTTATAAGAGTTCCACAGTTTTCTGGTTTTCGTGATAATTAATATTGAAACAATTACATATTTTCATTCATAAAATTATGAAATTTATTTATTCATCTATGTCAGCTTTTTAATATTTTCTCCAGCTTGAAAACATCTTTATAAAACTCCTACAAATCAATTCAAGTGCTTAACTTCTGACAACTTTTTCTTTTTCACCAGATGCTTTCAAGCTATACTATTCACGTATTCATTTGCAAGGTTCAATTGTGCCAGTAACAGTATGAACTCATCCTGTAAACAATAACTTGCAAAAACTGTTGCAATGGAGAAAAATTAGTTTGTCATGAAATCAAATGACAGTGAAATAGTTTTTTCAAAGGAATGGGAAAATATGGGAGAATGTTAAGCTTCGGTGCTGCTTAAAATCACAACATATTAGTGAAGTTTTGTAAATAGTGAAGCGAACCTTTTCCTATCTTTGTTCATCATGTAAACAAATATACTGCACAAGATTCTCAAACACAAACAGAACTGACATGTCAGTTTCATGGAATTAAATGCACATCAAATACATCACTAATATATAGTACATTATAGTATCTATAGTAAAGATTAATATAATTTTTGACTATAAATTTCAATTCATGTTTAAAGCCAATAACATAATTATGGAAAAAGATAATGTTGGTAACATACGTTCGACTGCAATATCCAAAAGATATGGTACAAGCTCTGGATCTGAAGTTCTTCCACAAGTGAAGGAAAAAAAAAAGTGGAAAGTCACAAACTTAAACTTTAGTTCTTTTAACCAAGGATAATACTAGCAGGAATATCAGTCCAGAAATTGTAAATCCAAGCAGATTTTTCTATTTTTTTTAGATTTGCCTAAATTCCTATCATCAATGAGTTACTTTTAATTTTTATATTTAAAATTAAAAAAAGGCAATTATAATTTTAAGTTGCACCCCTAGGATACAAAGTGGATCAGTGATGGTTTTGTTTAATTATGATTATTAGTACAGAATGAAAATGTAGTTTATCTACAGGGATGCATGGGGAACTTCGTATTTGAGTATGGAAACAAAATGTTAAAGATTTATATTTACTCCAGAAAGCTAGTGTATCATGATCCATTCAAAAAGATACATGAACCATAATACATCTTTAAAGTCTTTGGGAATAGGAAAAGGTTTTTGCAAATTATGCACATATAAGGATGTTCTCAATTTTTAGTCAGTTAGTTACTCTTCCCTCCCTCATTTCACACAAGGTCACATGTCCAAAAAATTCCCACCAAAAGTATGATTCATTTTGCAACTCAAAGTTAATTTTGTATCTTAAGCTAATAAGGCATTCTTGCATTTTAAAATGTTTTAAAATAAGTGTAAGTAAAATGTATGCAATATTCCATTTACGTGATTCAAAAAATAAATTCATGTACAAAAGCTACTATCAATATCTAGATTATCATCATTTAAAACAAGAATATGCTTCTCTTAAGTTAATATAACAAAGAAACACTGTGATTTTTCAACTTTTTATCTTTGCTTATTGCTCCAAATAACATTTTCCTTTAATTCCTGGGGAAGGATATCAGGCCACAAAGGATAAACAAATTAGTGGCTGCACTTTGTAATTTTTTGTTAAACTTTTATTGAATTTTTGTTGTAATAAAATCTGTAAGAAAATAACATTTAATAACTAATAACGAACTACAAACTCAACGGCAATATTTCGTCCTTTTCATAGGACTTTAATGAGCCATTTTTTACAAAAAATTATTAATACTTTTAATATATTTAATGTTTCCAGAAACTTTTAAATTGTTTGAAAAAAAAAAATCCTGAAAATAAAAATGTAATAGTTACATGAGATTTGTATGGGAATCGAACGCCATTGAGTTAGCCATTTGTCCTAGTTTACATTTTTTTAAAATTTTGTGTGAACAAAGTTATTCACATTTTTATGAAAAACATGAATTTCATTATAAGTGTCAGCAAAGATTAACAAATAAAACTTAATTTTCACAGTGGGATCTTCAAATTAAAAAGTCATAGTCCTGGATTAATATTCATTAATCTGAAATTTGAAAATGTGCAAAAACCTCAATTGTCAAACAATTATTTTTCCTAGTGTGTACACTTTGTGCATATGTTTTTTTTTTTTTTCTTGTGACATAGCACAGTAGCAGTTAATTCACTACATAAAAATATTTTTTGTAATTGATCCATTTACTAGAAACTTTAAATTATGTTCTTGGGATTAGTGATAAAGTTCGTTTTCCTACAAAATTAAAGATTTTGATGTAAAATGTATAAAAGTTATTGAGGAAATAAAAGTTTGAGGTTTAATTGTTCTGTAATAAATTTATCTGAACTGGAATTAATAAAAGTGAACTATGCCAAGTTAAGCAGCAAGGGCATTCATTCCCCTGTATGGTCTCACATTCTTGTGGACTGAAGTTGGGATCAACTCTTAGAACTCATTTTAAAACTGATAAAGCAAAATTATATTGAATGTCTTAATTAAAGTAACACATAGAAGCAGTAATCTGTTAAAAATTGTTTAATTCATAAAATTAATTTGATTGATGCCTCAAAAAATTGAAATTTTCAAGAACATAATTTCAAATTTTAATGGCTTTTAATTGGATCAATTATGAAAGATTATTTTTTATGTGGTCAATTACCTACAAGTATTTTTCTTGGGAGAGGTAGGGGAAGTTATAATCCACAAATAAGCAAATTACAAATATGAATATATGATTGATATTACTGATTTATATATGAAATCAAATCCTTTTGAAAATTCAAAACTTTGCAATGTTTCCTATCTCAATACAGATAGCATCAACACAGAATTTCAGAAGTCAGACTATGCAGCAAGCATTTACATTCAGATTTGATTGATGTGCCAAAGAATTACTTTTTTTCCCCTCCCTAAAAACTGCTCAATCAAGAAAAAATTTGCAACAAAATAACTGAACTTGTAATAGACATAATTAGATTTTTAATATTTTAAGAGAACTAAGTAAACTGAAAAGTGTAAATGTCTCACGAATAGCAAGAGAAAATTCCAAATAGAATTTATTTTCCCAACACTAAGTTCAGAAAAACAGTTTTCTGTTTTGACAAATGGTCTTGTTCAGGATCAATTAAAGTTTTTCACTATATCTTCTTGCTTTGGTTAAAAACAAAGGTATATCACTGTTTTACTACTGAATTTTAGATATGTACATATCCTAATCACTCAATTTACAGTAGATTAGTAATCCTTACCATTAACTTACCATTGACAACAGTCTAATATTTAGATAAGCCAATTCACCAAACCAATCTGTTAATTACCAACGATTCTAAGAGCAACAAAAAGAACAGATCATACATGACTATCTAATAAAACAGTGATTTTTGTTATTAGCAGTTTTCATTTTTTTTTTTACTTGACATCTACTCCAATTGTAAGATTTACTATTATGAATTTAAGTAATATAAGCAATATACATCTCTCACATTAATCTGTAGTATAATCATTAGGATTGTACATTTCAAGATGCATCGAAAGAAACTATTAACCTCAACAAAGTACAAATTTGAAAACTTTTAACTAGATAATTTTAAAAAATTATAAACAAAATACAAATATTGTTTATTTTCCTTACTATCCACTAATTAACTAATTTTATATAGAACTACATTCAAGTAATCCCAAATCTAACAATTTATCTGAACAGAAAAGATCCTTTACCAAATTTTAGTGGTTTGCTAATTTCTAATTACTGTAATTTATTTTTACCCTAGTTCCAATTTCCTCAGGATATATAGACAAAGTATATTTAGAAAATAAAAAGTATTTCATGTATATTTATTAATAAAATAGCCAATCTCAAATGTAGAGATTTTAAAATAATCTTATTCATTTTGTCTAACAGCACTGCCACTTGACCTAACGGGAGGCAATTTATTTTAATAAGTTTATTAAAATTTCTTTCATATAATCAGGATTTTGAGTTCTGCTTCAACTTACACATATCACTGAAGAAAATAAACATTACAAACTGATTCTTTTATTTTTATGTGTTGCAGAGATTAATACCAGACAAAATTTATAAACAAATGTTTACAGAAGAGCATTTTCAAGCTCTTAACAATAAAAAACAAATAATTTAAACTGAAGATGAAAATGGTAATTTATAATAAATTTCATGCGACTTAAGTCTGTACCAAAATTATAGGTGTTACTATCAATGAATACAGTAGATTATTATGCTATCTCTCACTATTAAGTGAAGGATAGACAGCATGAAATTGATCAGAATAATTTG
Organism: Thereuonema tuberculata; assembly: GCA_023159025.1. Classification (NCBI taxonomy): domain Eukaryota; kingdom Metazoa; phylum Arthropoda; class Chilopoda; order Scutigeromorpha; family Scutigeridae; genus Thereuonema; species Thereuonema tuberculata. The sequence continues at coordinate 48,104,563 of JAFIDM010009631.1, read as the reverse complement.
ATGACACAGATTATATAATCAAACAGCAGCTCTTGCCATATTTGAGAATATCCATTTCAGCTTATGTATTAAGCTCCATACAGTGAGGGGAAAAAAAAGCAAGTGCAGGCATCAGAGCAGACTTACAATCAGTGTTTCATGAATGGATTAGGTTTTTAATCATAACATTAATAAGCAGTAGAAATGTGGGAATCTAACAAAATCTAAACTGCTCCTTTCATGGGTTTTCTAATGCTGTCAAAATCATGAAGGTAAAAATTATCAATATCAATGTATCAGAAAACAAAAAAAAATGTGATCAGCTTAAAAATCTTAATAAAATTAATCATAAACTATCAATTATTGACCAAATTCATAATGTTAATATTTAAAAAGACATCCATTTGGTTTTATATACATACATTTCCTCTTTAAAGTAGTTTCATCTAAAATACCAATTATGCCTTTCCCATTCACTATATTCCCGACTTGAAACCAATTTCTTCCTGGGTAGTGCCATTTTTAAAAACATTTAATTTTTATCCACTTAATATTCATATCTTTATGTATTTTTTGTAGTGTACAACCATAATTAACTTGTCTGCAAGATAATGGAACAAAACAGCAAATAATGTAAAGGAAGAAGGAAAAAAAAAAAAAAAAAAAAAAAACGTGGACAGATAATTTCCAATTGCCAGTAAAGCAATGTTGTGTTAAGATGTATACAATCACTTCACAGCAGCATTCTGCAAGTGCTCAAGAAAAATTTGTTTTGTCTTTTTGATTTAGAAAATTTGAATAAATTTTTGTTTTGGAAAATTAAAAAATGAATAAGGAACGCCAGGTATTTTTTAAGAAACAATGGCAAATCAGATAATGACAGGACATCTAATTTAATGTACTATTTTTTTTTTCCTTTTTAAAGTATATTTAGTGAATTGTAAATGGTTACGATTTTGAAAGGGATGGAAAAATCATTGTCACTGGAAAATCACAATGAATTTGTGAGAGAGAATTGCTTTTATTTCAAAGCTTCAACTTTTATTATTACTATATTATCAAAAGTGTGTCCTCTTTATTAATAATAATAATTACTACAGAGGATATAATTTTACAATATGATTTCTTGTGTGTTTCGTGCTAATAAACTTATGTCCTGGCCCTTGGTAAACCCCTTAAAGTGAGTACCATGACCCTTATGTATATTTATGCTGTGTAAAGGTTACAGCAGTAATAAGACATTTTGCAATTTTTTTATTTTTTTTTTATTCAATCAATGTTTTGCTTAAACCTTTTTGCTTGTTTAAAATTTAACAATGCAAAACTTACAGAACAGTTTTACTATTCCAAATTGTCCTGTAAAATGGTATCAACAATATCATTTCAATTAATAAATGCACAGTGTAACTTTGTTAGAACGACCTCATTTTCAGCAGCAGCTTGGTTGTAGTATCACCTGAAATCCCATCAAAACTAATATTGATTTACAGCAACATTTCAATATAACTGACATGATAAATACGGTTTCTGATAGTGTAGATCAGCTTTAACACTATTTAAAAGTGTTATATTTCTTATTCTGGTATAATAACTTAAACTGCCAAGCATATTAAATGCCAAGATTCAAAATGTCATACCAATTGGAATTATTCGTTTTATCCAATAAGTTATAATATTTATATTTTTAATCTGAATTTTTATATAGGATATCATTTGTTAGAAGTAGATCAAGTATTTCAAAGAAAAGAAAAAACAACAAAGATTTCTCTTATTAGTTACAAGATATACCATATAAGGGGAAAAATGAGAAGCTTCAATCAGTGGTATTGTACACAATACCACTGTAAATATTTCTGACCTATTCCAAGACACTGAACTGAGAGGGGAAGTGCAATATGTATTCATCCAAAACAAGGAAAAAACAAATTGAATAAAGAAAAAGGTTTCTTTATTATTAATGAGGCGATACATTAATCGGGGAACTACACTAAACCAAAAAAGCTACCCGAGAACTTGGGTGGAAATATAAGATTTCCATTGAGAGGTTGGTTGGAATATTGTTTTAATATTTTATTTCACCTCAAAGATAATTAGTGTTCAAATTCAACAGTGTCAGTGAATTCTATCCTCAGGAAGAAAATTCACATATATAGATCACAAAATATGGGAGAATGTATTTATTAAGTGATTAAGCAATGTCCTCTTTCTAAAGAAAAAAAAAATCAAGTGGAAATTTAAACAATTGCTTACATATATGTATTCTTTTAAGACCTTTAGTAAGTGCATTTTCTTTATCCTACAATTAAATATCAATGCTCTTGAAGCTTTTCAAAAGATACAAAAAGCACATAAAAGGGAATTGCTATACATTATCTCTTTAAAATTATGAGAAGTGAAATTAAAGTAGTTAATAACTGAAATAAATATTAGAAATTTCGTGAGTTACCTGGGGGAAAAATAGCCCAAAGCTAATAAAAAAATAAAACAGGTTCAGAAGCTGCCTTTTAATGTAAATAGCAAATTTATCATAACTCAAAGCAATGTCATATTTGATATATCCAAAAAGATTATATTTTCTGCAAATAAAAAAAAAAAATTTTCAATATAAGGATGCTTAATTTTAAAGAATGTATCCTATTGCAGTCATTGAAAAGAAATTAAGCCTAATAGTTTTTGCTTCCTAGGACTGTTTCAACTTTTTTTTTTTAAAAAAAAATCTGAATACTGAACCTACAATGCAATTGTGAATGTTTTAATTATATAAGAAAATTGGATTCACTTATTCTTAGCAATCTTTGTAATAACTTAGCTACAATTTTACTGTACAAAATCAGTGCCAAGTTCAACAAAATCCTATTGAAATTTTATTAATTTTTTTTTTTTTTTTTTAATATACTATTGTAGAAAAGTTGCACAATGTAGTTGGAATCTCATGGAATGATTACAAATAGATAAATACACAATCTTGCTGATGACAACTAAGCAAATTTCAGAAACTAGAATTTTCATTAATCTTAAAATTGTTAACAAAAAATCGACTGATAAAGAAAAATTTCAACATTTAATTAATAATTAAATAAAAAAACAAATTGCAGCCTTTAAAAATACAGTCGAACCCCACTTTTATATTTTTCATGGGACTCTGAAAAACAGTGTATATTGAGAGAAAGTGTAATTATGGGAAATGGTTTCCGCATACCAAGAACATTAAGGATACAATGTTCAATACATAGAATGATTTGTAATCAATGCTTGGAACTTTTATAACACAGGACTATTTTAAATATTACAATTAAATATTTAGAAAAGGAAAATTATCATAACATTATTTTAATCGCTTTAAAATCTCAAAAATATAAGGCTTACACATACATTTCAAATAAAACAAGATGAGTTAATAAGAATGCCAAATGTTGAAGTAACAACAATGAAGCCCAAACAGAACGAAGTCATCCAGTGTCGAGACAATCGATTTACGGAAGTTGCGATGGTCTCACGATTGCATTGAAATCACAAAGCAGTGTAATAAATGGACGATGGAGTGGGAGATCATACTTGGCCAGAAAAGGTGCACATTAGTTTCAAGTAAATACGGTATATTGTCCTGATGCCACTGAATCTGCATAACTGAACCCTATTTGTGACAAAATTTACGTTGGCAAAATAGTCGCTATTTTATGTTCAATTTTTCACATGGATGCCTTCTTTTTTTTTTTTTTTAAATTCCGTTTGGCAGAAACAATATAAACTGTGTGAAGTTTGATATTATGACAGCGTAAATACAGGGGGAAGAAGGGGCGAAATATATTATAATAGGGAAATTGAAGGGACTGAGCAAAAATGTTGTAAATGACTGGAAAATGTTATTTGCGGGAATGTAAAAGCGGGTTTGACTGTAATCAAATTATACCATAAATACTTAGAAACAAGATAATGAGGAAAAAAATGTTGCTGTGAATAATTAACAATGCATATTAATCCAATTTGGAAGAAATTCTTCAAATCAAATCAATCCAGTATATAAAAAGTTTTAATTAGTCCTGCAGTGCTGTGCAGCAGCAAAATATGGGTCCTCATAAAATTCAACTGAGAAATCAAACCGAAGTGGAAAGCAAAAGTACCAAGAAGAATAGTTTAATCAATTAATAAATGAAAAACAATCTGGATTTGAACCAAGGAGAAAAGTGTGGGTGAATTGCAATCAGAAAGCTAAAAATTCACATATAATAAATGATAAAGGAAAGAAAGACCTGGAAAGGATCGACGACACCAACACCTGAATGGAGGAACAGGATATGGAATTTATGATCCGGTTTTTCTGCATTGGAGAAATCCTCATTAAAATAGCATAGAAAACAATTCAAGCTAATTTTAAAAAAATCCAAATATTCAGCAGGGAAGTTAAAAATAAAGCAAAGCTAGAATCTGTTTTAAAATTCAGACCAGCATTACAAGTCGAACAAATATGGAACATGCCTTCTTCCTATTAGGTCAGTATAACAATGATAATTAAAAACACGCTGTTCGGCAATCTAATACCAAAAAAAAAAAAAAAAAAAAAATTCATGTTAGCTTGCCACAGTCTCAAACTTAAAACCAACTATGAATTAACAAGTCAAATTTTTTATTATTCTTATTATATATATATTATATTGGTACAAGTAATCCTTTGTTGTTCATTATATCACATCAGTTGATGAACTGCATATCTGATTCAATCTGATAATTACAAAACCCACAAGCAGAAACTCAATACTACCAACATTATCAACAAAAATCAAATTATTAATTTATAAGTCTTCCCTCCCTTTCAGTTACTCCTTAATCACTGTACTATAAAAGGAAAATCCCTTTTTGATAAATCTTTAAATAACAGTTCAAATGTATTTTCAGACATTTTCTAAAAAGCAGAAAAAAAAAAAAAAAAAAAAAAAATATCTGTTTTGTCTATCCAACTAGAAGTATTAAACAATTGCTGGACACACACTCAAAAATTTGTACACAGCAAGATCAATAAAATTTTAATTACTCAAAATGTCAGCAAGACTAGAAAAAAATAAAGGACCTTTATCTGTACTTTCTCATAAGTATACAATTCAAGTTGAAATAAAATTCAGTGAACACACATTTTTTAAGTTTAAAAAATATATTAAAGGAATTTTGTATTTCCATGACAAAACATGAAGGATTGAGAAGCAATGCATTAACATATACAAACAGACAAAATCTACTAATGTAAAGTTTCTTATATCCACAGCAATTTTTACTTTGACAGCAGTTGTTTAGGTTAACAATAGGTTTCAATATTAGTATCTATGTAGTAAGGCGATAAAAAAAGGAAACACCTTGTTCAATTAAATATGACTACAAATTGGATCCAAATAATTAATCTTAAGGTATGAATTTGCTGATTTTGAGAATTCAATAACTAGCAATTTGTAATAATGAAATAAAAAGGTTTGACTTCAAAATCACCAAATAGATGACTAAAAGTTTAACATTGAAAACTTTTTTTTAATAAAATTACTGAATAAATTTAAAGTCCTTAAATGGCAAGGCTAAATCTGAAACAGAAGTTCAATAAAAAGAAGCCACTAGATTTTTTTTTTTTTTTTTTTT
>JAFIDM010009631.1:48082997-48093965 GCA_023159025.1 Thereuonema tuberculata | reverse complement strand
TTTTTTTTTTTTTTTAAGGAGGTGTAAGGCAAAAAAGTTTGTAAGCCACTGATTTAGACTGTGCCTACCAATCTTTTTTTATAGACAATGTAGGTTTCAATAAATTACATTTGTATTTACCTTTATATACCATTTTGCAATAAAAAACTACTACTAATAATGCAGACACAGGTTGGACTGCAAATATCATATGAAAAGATGGAATACATGAGCAATAGAAAAGATACACCAAGACAGATCACAACAAAGTATGGGAAAATCAAGAGGATTAACAAGTTCAAATATCTGGGAGAATTAATTCAACTGAACGCCCTTGACAAAGAAGCGGTCCTGGCAAGAGCAAGAAAAAAAAGGAAAGAAAGATCATATGAAAAATCCTGGGACCAAAATATGAAGATGGAAAATGGAAACTGAGAAGCAACAAGGAGATCCACACAAAAACAGAAAAAATAACAGACACAATGAGGAGAAGAAGAAGACTTTCTACGGACACATTAAAAGAATGAGTGATGGTAGACTGACGAAGAGATTATTCAACTTCTTCGACAGAAACCCCAAGACTCAGATGACATGGATCAAAGAGGTCAGAAAAGACATGGAAGAAATGAAAATAGATGGAGAAGAGGTGGAGAGAAGAGAAGAATTCAGAGAAAAGATAAGAGGATTCAAGGATTTTCAAGAAAAGGCAAAAAAGAAGACTGGAGCAAAATGGACAGAAGAAAGAAGGAAACAACATGGAGAATGAAAGAGTACTGGAAGAGAAGAAAGAAGGGAGAAAAATAACCATGACGAGTTATTTCATGTGGTCCATAGTCAGCGAAAATCAAAGAAATAAGAAGAAGAATGCAGATATTAAAAATACAAATTTTGAAGCTTTTTATTTAAAACATCTCTGCAGGCAATGTAACATTGTGCCATGGGTAACCATTGTAGTTCTAAAGGTTGGGCAGGCATGAGCTTATATAATACAGTATGATAAAGCATGAAAATAATTCTTAGAACTAAGCAAGGGTTAAATGATTTTTTTTACTTGCTTAAGGGTTTCAGGTAAACATTCTTTATAAACTTGACAATAATTAAGTTTTTAGTCAAAAATCAGCTTCAGATAGCAATCATTTTGATTTTATTTACTGAATTTTTTTTTTGTTTCATCATAAGTAATTAAAAATATATACATACACTGGCCAAAGAATTATGAACCTTTAAGATAAAACGGGTATTAATAAAAGTTCATAATTTTTTGATCACTGTTCGTAGAAGCTCAATGTCTATCTGTATATTTCCCCTGTCCCCATCTTTAAATGATGCATTACAGCAATACTTACGACAAAATGTCCTTGAGAAAATTGTTTATTTTGATCTTTTATCATGTTTGTCTGACAGCTCAACCTGAATCACCTTTTTACCTCAAATGATGTCATTAAGACCATTGATATCAATAGTAGTTATGATGTTATTGGGACAACAGTTACTGACAATGAAAAATTTCTGGGAATTAACCCACATGATGGAGGTTAAAGGGACAAGACCTTTTGTATTCCACATTGGAAATTATCATTCCCAACAAGTGATACAAAAGGAATCATCTCCATCACGTAGCTCAATTTCCAGAAACAAATCTTCATTATATCAAATCAGTGTAAGTTAACAAGGGTTAAATGACTACCAGTGGGATGTCTCCAATTGATTGGTTTTCTAAATTTTAGGTCAAATACCCGAGCAGACCCATCAGTATGGTGTAAGTATTTAAACAGAAGATTAACTAGCCTTCTATTTTACTTTTACCCTGAAATGGTGTTTTGTAACAAAAAAGGTTCATCTACAAAAAGCATCTGAAATACTGCTTACTTTGTCTTAACTCACATGTCTGTGGATATTACAAAGTTGAATTACCCTGCATTATAGGAAAAGAAAAAAATATCCTTAGAACATAAAATATTTCCTTTAAAAATAAAAGAGAAAAACTTGGGGAAAAATTATTCATTTATTTTCCTATCTCAATTTCTGTTCATCTGTTTGACTCTGCCTTTTTCCTTCAAAAGATATGTATCACACATTAAAAAAAAAAAAAAAATCCCAAAAGTAAGTCATAAGTAAGGACAGCAGCAGAAAAAATGTTCATTTTCCCCCGCCTACAATATTACACAAAAAATTAAAGGACTTTATTTTACAGGCTAAGTTGATCTCCTCAGGTGCACTGAAGATGTAGGTCCAACAGATCTGCAACTATCAAGATGAAGTTGCATCAGTCCTCAGTTCAAAACTGATTTTCTTTTCTTAATTTTTGGATGTTCCGATGACATTCCTACCATTGAGTCTACTATCTCTGTTACAGCAGAGTTAAATGTTTAGAGGTAAGTGGTTCCTATCCAATAAGTTTCAAATAGGGTGAAAACCCATTGTTTTATGATATCACATATGAACACAAAGTCTCTTCTATTAATATTGTTATGGATCAGATTCAAGGCCTGAGACGGACAGCTGTTGATATGAAGAAAGCAATGTTTATTCTTTTCATGGTGGCTGTTGATCACAAACAAACACATATTATTGTTAAGAAGACCTACTTTTCTACATTCGTTTTCTTTTCTAAATACCAAGGAGTTTCCATGGTAGTGCTAGTTTTAATTATTTCTTGTACTTCATATAGAATATCTAACAACTATTTCCTGCTAGAAAGAAAGTGATTCTTGATTCAGACACTCCTTTTAATCAAATAAGAATTATTTTAATATCCTATCTAGATCAATAAATTACAAGAATGTCAAAATATTAATTAACAATCATCAATAGCAGAGGGAAACAAGGTAAAACCAACAGTTTCAACATATCAATGTAAGATCAGCTAACTGCAGTCTAGATCATACTGAGTTAAATCCTGTTACAGGAAGTGGGGTTATAGACTTCTGAAGCTAATTAATGGCAAAACCCATATTTGAACTAATATTTTTTGAAAATCTTTTGTTTTTTTACATGAATTTAGATCCAAAACAAACCATCAGTGGATACATTGTAAAATACATTAAATAACAAGCTTTTTTCAAACTTTACATCAAATCAATTTGACAAGTATTTGGGTTATTTCTACAGATATTATCCCAAAGATTAAGAGAACTTTTCAAAAGATTTATGAAAATCATTCAGGTTCAGTGTCACTTTTTTTTTTTTTTTTTTGACATTTTTCAATGTGATCAATTTATGAAAATATCTCTGTTATATTGAAAGCAGAAAAACTTAAGGCACAGTATATTGTGGTGGTGTTTTCGGTCACTGGTTCGTGGAATGAGAGATCAAACTAGAAGCGAGTGATAGCTCTTAACTGAACTTTTTTTAATCTGGGAAACAGGGGTTTAAATAACCTTATGTACAGGGGCTGTGATTGGTTGGCGTGCTTTTACAGTTGATTGGGGGATTTAAAACACACGTGGTCTTTACCTGACTTTTAACTGAAACTTTAAATTATAATGAATCATAGGGAAAGCACGCCAACGAGAAAATTTGAAAATAAACAACAGAATTAACGATTAACAGTAGAATTTGAATGTACAATAGATTACTAAAAATATATAAGGATAAATAGAATAAATGGATAAATATGAATATATAAAAATCAATACAACTATAAAAATCATTGAATTCTTTGCAGTTGAGTTAAGGTTTTCCCTAACAGCAGCTTTTGTGAGGCCAGTAAATCTGGATGAGAAAGTGACATCTAAAATCATCTCTCCAATATTACCAAAAGGAATGGTTTTGGAAGCAGAAGGGTGATGCTTAATGCAGGTAAAATGATTGATTAACGGACTGTTCTGTATATCTTTGATAGTGGAACTTTGACTGCCCTGAGAATTTGATAAAAGATCATGGTGCAATTTTTCTAAGTGCAATTGGTTCAGAATTTGTTTTCATGAATAATGTGCTCATCCTCATAAGGTGAGGGCTTATGGATGAATGAGTGGAAAGTTGAGATAATCAAAGAATGGACTGGCCAGCTAGGACTTCAAACCTAAACCACAATAAGCATTCTTGTTATACTTTAGATGGCAAGTTGCACAACATCATCTCTTTCCAGGAAAAATCTGAGAGCAGAAAACTGTTCTGAGGGAGAAATGAGAATGTCTCCATACTACACTCCTGAATCACCTTGTTGGAAACATGAATATTCATTGTAATGATGTTATACATTATTTAGAAGTGGCAATACACCCTACTGATCTTTAAACTCCAAAACATTAGCATCTGAAGTTGTATATTTCCATTTTTAACATTTGTTGTAATCAAATTGCATATTTTGTTTTATTTACAATATTTTAGCAAAATATATAAAATTATATGTCCACACAAAATTATTTTAAATTGTATATAAGTTTCATTGAAGTATTTGCATTTATATCTTCCTTGTTTAATTGCTGCATCCCATTACACATGCTATAAGAGAATTGGAAAGTCAGTTTTTTTAAAGGTACCATCATGTTGCAATGAGCTAGGCAAACTGCAAACTTTTTAATAATTTTTAAGCTTTTTATTGCAATTAACTCAAGAAGCTTAATGCTAATAACAAAAAGAACAAGCACTGTCCAATTAGTACTGCTGTCTTTAAGTTTTTTGCAACGAGTCCAATTAACCTTAAGTTTATTGAAGATATTAAGATACTTTGTCTGCTGCTTTGAGACACTGTACAAGTGCCTCTTGTTACATTGGTGTCAGTTTTATTGTTAAACCATGCATGCACAGTTTTGCTCATTTATTTCATTCAGTTCAGAATTTTCATTTTAATAATCTGTCAGTCAGTCACCTTGACAAGTAATCAATATTACATTTGCACTTGTGGTATTTTGTCAATTCATTTTTTAATGTAATATTTATTGACATTGACAGTACAAGCAGTGATTGAAAAAATATACCCTAATACTAAAAATGATTATTGCTACAAATCTTAGATTCAACAAGGAAATGAAGGAATATAATAGCAAGAGTGACAATGTGTTTAAAAAACCTGGAACAAAATATATAATAGCTGAGGATATTCATGACAATTTAAATTTGAGAGCTCCTGACAAAAGAAAAGCAATTGAAAATATGGTCTAATGAGGAAGTATGACAGAATGGAGATAGGTGAAAAGTGTATTGATATAAAAAGGGAAAACCAATGATGATCTTGTAATGCTACCAACTGACGACTTTTTTTTTTTTTTTTTTAATACTCTGCTCCTGTATCATTAGCTCCAAGATAACTAGGATCAAGAAAAAATTGAAACATTTAATTCAACGATTTGCTATGGAAGTATTTCTCTTAATGTGCAGCATATTTAGTGCAAAAAGAAAGCTAAGCTTCACAGGAATATTGTTGTACAAGAAAGGATTTTACAAATAACACTCAAGCATTTTTACATTTGTTGAAAAGTTGCCCTTACCGATATCGATTATGTAGTACAGAGACTATAAATGGTTGATTATGCCATAATTTTTTTTTATGTTCTCCAATCCTATTAGGTGTAATTATTTAATTACTCCTGTATTATAGGTGCTGGAAATTTGATGTACGTTATGTGATTAAGATCAATACAAAAAAAAATCATTAAAATTAAAAATTAACCTACAAAATTTTTAATTTATTATCTCACATAGAAATCTCTATATATATTTAATATTAATATAATATTAAAAATTTATAAATTCTTTTTAATTTTATTATTGATAATACCATAAACCAGTTGATAATTGATAATACCATTTTCCTGTGTTTTATCAATATTAAAAGATCTATAATTTATTTTTTGAACAAATGTTTTACACAAGTTATGATAGACAGTATTTCTATTATTTTTCAACAATAAATTATTTATTTCAGAATTTTTATTATCTTTTTTTATGATCAATATCTCTTTTAATTAATTCCCACATATTCTTATTTGAAACATTATTATTATTTAAAAGTCTATTTAAGAATTGTTTTTTGATTTTGTTAATATAATTTTTTAGCCAATTTCTTTTCTTTTTATAATTATTCTCATATATTTTATTTGTTCTATTATTTTTATATTTTAAGAATAAAATGTCTTTTTCTTTTATGTGCTTTGTGATGTCATCATTCATCCATGACTTTTTAAAATATATTATATGAGTTTTTTTTATTATTTGTATATTCTGTTTTTGTCTTGTCAAATTTATTTTTTGTTATTATTCTTGATTTATCAATAATTCTCTTTAATTTATTTATATATTTATTTGGATCTTTATTATAGTCTTTTTTAATTTCTTGGATGAGTTCAATTATTTTAGTATTAAGATAATTTTCATCAACAAAACATTTAGTAGTATAATTCTTTTTGCTTTTATGATCTTTCAAATTATTTGATCTTCAATTTCAATTAAAATTCCGAAATGATCAGATATATCCCATTGTATTATATTACTTTCTACATTAGTTATTCATATGTGTAAAGCAATGATCTATACATGTTTTGGAAGAGTATGTGTTAGTAGTGCAATTATTTGTAGTTTTGTAAACTTGATTTTTGTAACCTAAGTTACAGAATTTTTTTAAGTAATTATTAGTTACATTACTCTTTTTACTATTCATATTTATATCTATAGAGATCTATATCTATATAGATATTAAAATCTCCTACACAATACAATTATAGCAAATTATCATTTTTACATTGAATTTTTATCAATTTTTTTTTAATTCATTTATAAATAGACTTCTATTTTTTAATGGAGGTTTATAAATTACATAGAAAATAAAATCTTCTTTTATTGATGGATGGTTAATATTGCAATGAATGTTTTCATAAGTAATAGTATCTTTGGGAAAATTTTTTACTAAAAAATTTATATTACAAAACATTATAATTCCACCTCCTCTGAATTGCTTTCTAAGTTTATATATTTTGTTAAAACCAGTTATATTAAAACTGTTTATCTCTTCTTCTTTATTAAGGTCAATTAAATGTATTTTTTTTATCAAATAATTAAAATTAGTCCTTAAACTGCATACACTGAGAAATAAAACATTAATTTTTAATTTATTATTTTATAAGATGGGGTTCCAAGAATTAATATCTTCCATGATATTTAGATTTCCTAATTCTAAGTTATTTATTATGTTTAAACAAGGCCATCTCCCGTGTACACGCGCTTGTTTTTCTATATCACATAGATTTGGTTAAGTAAGAATATTATATTTAAAATATTGCAACGTTTCGGCAATTACAGTTTTAATTGTCATTTTCGAATTACAAATAAATAGACGGATCGGAAATAAATAAACAATCTTGAGATTCAAAAAACAGGTTGAATACATTCATTATTTAATGGGGCGAATGGGAAGGACACATAAGTCAAAAAAACAAAATAAAGTGAGTTGTAGTCCCGGTGGCCTAATGTATAAGACGTCTGACTTCGGATCAGAAGGTTGCAGGTTCGATTCCCGTCGTTTCATTGTAAAAATTACTTATATTTTCCATTCTCACAGGAAATTGCACCGGACAGAGAAATAAAAGATTTTAGTAATATATTACTCATTTTGCTTCTGTAATTCTATTATTTAAATATTATTCTATATTACTTAAATTTTAATTATATCATCTTCATCTGAAATTTTAATTACATGAGAAGATTAATTCTTTCTTATTAATATATTGTAATTCTTTATCCAGATAAACTTATACCCTTTTTGTTTAGTTTCTTGTTTAGTTCTCCAAAATAAATTCTTTAGTTTCATTGTTAAATTTTCATTAATGTAAATCCTTGAATTATTTTTGTTTCCAAATATTTCATCGTTGATTTTTTGCTTTGAATGATAGCAACCAGTTATCATGGTCTTTTCTGTTTAAAAATTTGATAATTATTGGTGTACTTTTATTATTATGGAAACTTCCAAATCTGTGAATGGCCTCCATTTTATTTGTACGGTTGTCAAGTTGTAGAATTTCTGCTGACTTTACTATTCCGTGTTCTTCTATCAATTCCTTCCTTTTCATATTACTACTTTAAACTAAAACTCCATACACTCCATATCTTAGTATTTAAAATTGTTTTATTCAAATACTATGCGAATTTTCAGGATGAAATTATAACGTAATCCCTTCTTCAAGCGAAAATTAAAATATTCTTTGGAATAAATACAACAAAATAGTATTGAACATGAAACCAATTAAAAACATGTTGAAGCAATAAATACAATTGTTGTTATAATGAAAGATCATACAAGTTCCATGAAAAACTCTAAAATCCATATACACTCATTACCAAAAAAAACGATGCACCTAGAAGGAGTTGTCCGATTGTAATGAAATTTCGTATGCAAAGACATTAGGACTGCCCATGCAAATGATTAAACTTTGGTGTCCAATGAATGAATAGCGAGAGCTACAGTGCATCGGAACTGCGCACTCAGCAGGTGTACATAAGAAGTGATTCTCAATCTGATGGTCAAAATTTCTGTTGCATTGCGAGTTAGGATACCTTTCAACGACTGAAAAAAGGCCTCGCCGCAGGATTCGAGCTCATTATGTGCAACTGTCAGAGTTTGAAAGAGGTCGTATCATTGGATTGAAAGAGGCAGGTTGGGCAAATCGGAGAATCGCTCGTCATATGGGTCGAAGTGATGCGGCGATTAGAAGATGCTGGCAGGAATGGGTGGACAATGGCAGATTTCAGCATCATGAAGGTAGCAGTCGAACTAGGGCCACAGCAGAGCGGGAGGATAGAGTGATTGTCAGATCAGCTGTCACAGCGCCTGAATCATCGTTATCAACCATCAGATGTGCGACCTGCACATGAGTGTTCACCATGACCATTCACAGACGGCTGAGAGAACGACATCTACGCTCGTACCGACCGCTACGCCACCTGCCACTCATGTCTGCACACCATTGGGCCAGATTACAGTGGTGCTTGGCTCAATCCGGTTGGAATGATGCTGACTAGGACGTATAGTGTTTAGCGACGAATCTCGCTTCCAACTGTGTCCTGACGATCGTCGCAGACACGTCTGGAGACGCCCAAGGCAGCGTGCCAATCCTGCTTTCAGTATTGCACGCCACACAGGCCCTCAACCAGGAGTTATGGTCTGGGGTGCCATTTCCCTTGATAGCCGGACCTGTTTGTTCGTCATTAGCAGCACACTTACAGCACAGCGGTACGTCGACGACATTCTGAGACCTGTTTTGCTACCCTTCCTTCTGCAGTACCCTGGCCTTATTTTTCAGCAAGATAATGCCAGACCACATACGGCACGTGTTGCTATGACCTGTCTTGCAGCTTCTGAAACAATTCCTTCGCCAGCCAGATCCCCAGATCTCTCTCCAATCGAGCATGTCTGAAATATGATGGGAAGGCGACTGCATCCACCAGGGAATGTGGATGACCTAGCCCGACAATTGGAGCAAATTTGGCAAGAAATACCGCAGGAGACCATCAGGGAGCTTTATCACTCTATGCCACGTCGTGTGGCAGCTTGCATTCAGGGTAGAGGTGGGTCAACACCTTATTGAGCTCGTTACTTTATAACTCTGTAATTCTGAAATAAATCATTCAATTTGTCTGAAAGTTTAATCGTTTTCCATTCTGTACATAATCTTCCTCTCCACCAATTTTTGTCTCCATCGGACAACTCCTTCTAGGTGCATCGTTTCTTTTGTTAATGAGCGTACTTCAAATTGCCAACATATTTCAAATGAATCTTCACGAACATTCTTCATCAGGTGAAAAAATTATAATAGGGGTAGACTATTCAAGTCATTCCTCCTTTACATAATGAAAATTTAATTCTATTAAACAAAATAAGCATATCATGAAATGAAACAATTGATTAACATCACATAAGTAAACAATAAAATAATAAGTTATCAAATTGAACTTATAAACCAATTGTTACCATAATAAATTTGCTACTTATTGTTTCCTTTTGTTTTGATATTTCCGGAAAATGCCAAGTGAATGCTTTGATACTCTCAGGTATTTCTCTTTATTCATACAATCGTATGTATTAATAAAGCATGATTCAAGCAAAAGTCTTTCTTCATCATCGTTACATTTATACAGTGGAACCTTGCTATTCGTACACAATCCGTTCCAGGAGGCAGTTCGAATGGCGATTTGTACGAATGGCGAATCATTTTTTCACATAAGATATAATATAAATTGGATTAATCCGTTCCAGACCCACAGATGATTGCTTATATAAACCTTTGTAATAATATGTTAAGCCTAAAATACATAAAAACTATGAAAACAATAAATATATAGGCCCCTATTATTATTTCTTTCTTTTTAAGTATAGACGATATGGTTGATTTCGCCATGCCACACTGAGTTGCAAGTTCAGAGACACGAGTTCCACTTTCAAACTTCGCAACCATTTCTTTTTTTCAATTTAATTGTCGTTCTCACTGCTTTCCTTTTTATGCTTAGTTGAATCAGTAATCTTTTTTAGACCCATGGCTGCACTATTTTTAATAAAAATAACAATAAAATGTCACAAAGTTTCACGAAGCTTGCATGGATGATGCGTAGCGTACGGAAGCTAGCACGATACTGAACTGAAGCGACCGCGTGGCGCGGCCAGTACTGAGGTCACGCTGTCCGAATTGCGAGCAAGCGTGCGAATGGCGAGTTCAATTTTACTTAAAAAAGTTGTTCGAATAACGAGTTGTATGAATAGAGAGGCGGACGAATGGCGGGGTTCCACTGTACATTAATTGCTTGAATCATGCTATATTAATACATACGATTGTATGAATAAAGATAAATACCTGAGAGTATCAAAGCATTCACTTGGCATCTTCAGGAAACATCAAAACAAAAGGAAACAATAAGTAGCAAATTTATTATGGTAACAATTGGTTTATAAGTTCAATTTGATAACTTATTATTTTATTAAACTATATCTTCTTAAAATGCCAAAAATTTAAACATAACTAACATCTTATAAATAACTACTTCAAAAAACTCACAAACACC